>JAXDDW010000013.1:5332500-5602500 GCA_034670385.1 Hoplostethus mediterraneus
AACGGCGCCAAGCAAACCACGCGGAGACGGTCCAGGATGAAGCTGCACGTTGAATTTCCAACGCGACCCTGACATCACATGTAGCCATCATGTTTACTATGAGGACTTTTAAATTGAAAATCCATTTGAAAACATAATGCATTTTGTTCCTCTTCTCTCTACTCTCCTCTGTGAGCTTTAACTCAATCCTGCTGAATGCCCCAAAACGTGACCTGTGTTCTGTTCATCGGTCGCAGCCCCGCAGCTCTCTGGGAAACTGTGTTCAGTAGCTGCTCCACTGCTCCATCCACCCGCTATAAACCACGTCACATTGTGTGGTCCACTAATTGCATATCAGATGGAGCCAGTCTCCATGATGAAAGCTTCACTTGGCGCTTTGGTGTCAGTTCTACTATGCAGAGCAGATGTGTGTTTAATAGCCCATCAGTCGGTAGCGTAGCGCCGCGTGGCTCGGCGGGCGTAGAGGTCGGGTTCCCACCGGGGGCCCACCCGCGTTTAGGATGTTGAGGAGCACCACCGAAGAAAAGGTAATGCCATTGAAATGGCAGAGGCTCCCGATAGTCCCCGCTGCTTCCTGATCAACGCTCCAGTCCTCCCAGTCTGATCTGGCAAACGTTGAGCAACACATTTAGGTTCCCAACTCCCTGCTGCTGCTGCAACTTTACCAGAAGGCTTCAGCCCAGATATCACAAAGACCCTCAAGCTGAGGCCTGTGTTGTCTTTGTGAGGGGGGGGGGGGGGTAATAATCAGCAGCAGCAGAGAGCTGGCTGTGATCCTACTGGCCCTGGGCTCCAGCTGAAATCTGCTCTATCTGATCAGATCCCAGCCGAGTTTCAACAACTAGCCGGGGTTATTATTCCGTCCTATCAACTGGAGCCCAACTGATTACAACCACACACACACAAAACACACACAAAACACACACAAAACACACGTACACGCCGATTACATGCGGCTTACCCTGAACCGAACGTCCAACATCCACTTTCAACCTGGAGTGATTCTAGTCCTGAAGCGATAAGGCTCTTCCAAGATAAAAGCGCGTTGTGTATCAAGGATACACCGATGATTGTGTCCCTGCCAATCCCTTTGGAGATGCTGTTATGGTGTGTGTGTGTGTGTGCGTGAGTGCGTGTGTGTGTGTGTGTGTGTGTGTGTGTGTGTGTGTTTTTTTTCAACTAATTAAGACAAGATAAGGAGCTTGTGTATTTCGTCCTTCAAGCCGTTTGTACTGACCAAATGAAAACCTACTTTAATTTGTGTTTGTTTTCATTAGCGTTGGTTTTCATGGTGCAGCAGGAGAGAATTCTACCTGACAAGAATCGATTTCAATGCATTTCTCACTTGACGTTTGGAAAGTGTTTATTTTGATCTCTGGCTTTGCAGAAATGTGCTCACGCGTTGCTGCCACCGAGGTAAACAGTTGAGAAACATCTCAACTATTCAGCAGCAATTGAATGGGAGTAGTAAAGTTATTGGCTTCAGTTAGCCGGAGCTATTCACGTTACATAAGGTACCCCCCCCCCCCCCCTTCTGCTGCTTGCCTCCTTTCTCTCCCTCTCTCTCTTTCATTTTGCACAAAGGATCACACACACACACACACACACACACACACACACACACACTGAAGCATGGCAGCTGTCCAGAGAGTGGCTCCAGTGTCTCTCCATTTCAAAGCGCTCTTTGCTAGCTGTCCTTTTGATGCTCGCTACCCAGCAGCAGTGGAGCATAATGGCCCGACATCCAGCTTCCATATGAATTTGTCCCTGATTCTCCACACCGCCCTGGACCTCTCGCGCAACTCCACTCTGTCCCTGACCCGCCGCAGTCCAACTGAAAACCACGGCGATGCAAACCCAGAGCGTTTTGAACAGCTCCTGGTTTCTGAAGGGCCTCGGCACACTGCGGCTACGATAACGACGTTCATCATTCCGGTGTCGTCCCGTTGCCCTCTCCCCCCTCTCACCCCTCTCCCCCACTCGTCTGTTGTACTCTCACCTCTTTCCGCCGGCACGTCGGAGGCACAAGAGGCCGCGATGAGGGAGGGGAAAGGTTTTAGCGAGAAACTGATCATCGGTAAACATCGGCGTTGTGCAAAAGCTTCTTAACTCTGTTTGTTTTCATTAGTTATGAATCGATTCACCCGTCTGCTGGTTATTTGTTTAGTTTGCTACTTGAATGTTTTTAACAACTAAACAAGTAAAAAAAAGAAAATGAACTTATTTATTTCTCACATCTTACATATTTTTTTTTTTGGGAGATTTGAGGTTTCTGAAGGACTAGTAGAAATTGAGTTAGTCCAGTACACTCCCACGCTCCAGGCACAATCTCCCAAATCGAGTGGTACATGTGACACATCTGGTTCACTGTGTACGGTCTCAGCATCCACATCAAGTTGATGTTTTCAGTCTCACTGGGTTGTAGTCTTTGTACTGGAATTCACATTTCAGCTCCTGGAGTTGTGAAGCTGAACATTCAGAGGAATGCAGCATGGATGTGTCAAAGCTGTGCGTGTGCGTGTGTGTGTGTGCGTGTGTGCAACATTCCAGACAGTGTCAGAGGTATGCGAATTGCGTCTCACAGAGAGAGAATGTGAAGAATCTGCTACCATGAGAATGCCACTGTTGTTTACTGACACAGTATTGCAGAGGAGGATCCTGTGTGTGTGTGTGTGTGTGTGTGTGCGTGCGTGTGTGTGCGTCACACACTGCTGTTACTTCCTAGTAAGAAACCTTTGAACCTTTGAATCGTGCGTAATCTGTTGGTCAAATAAGTGATGCAACCTCGCTGTAAGTGACTGAAGAGTTGCTCACCGAGTTGCTCACTGAGTTGCTCACTGAGTTGCTCACTGAGTTGAAGTGAGAACAAGGCAGTGAGCAAGAATCATTCTACCTCTCTGTTTGTCCTGTTATTCTTTTTACACACATCAGGCCTGACCATGTCCTTGTCCATGCCTGCAAAAGTTTGGAAAATGGAACCCGTGCAGGTAGTTTTAGAAATGTCTAGATCATCTTTTTTTTTTTTTTCCCAACCAGTGAAATGTCCTGATAGTATGGGTCCTCAGTGATAGCTGTAGCCAGGAAGAAGACCTGGGACATTCACATCACATAGTCAATGCAAAAATGTGATGTTTGCAACACAGACAAATATTGGCCATGGAAATTGTGCAATATGTCATCAGAAACCCTGACATCTGTACTGGTAACCATGGTGTGGAAGCTGTTAGTGCCCTATAGTTATCAATAACCAAAACACACATCTCTATGCCTGAATGTGTCTTATACTGAAGTAAATGTGTACCCAGATTTAAGGTGCAGATGACGGCACGTTGAGGTGTTTGTGTCGCTCTTTTTTAATATCTCTTCTGTTTGTCCTCAGATCTGGGATATGAGCGATGATGAAAGTATCTGAGAGACCAGTGAGCTGAAGAGCTGTGACGGAGAGACGCTGAAGGAACCAACTTGTGACTGAAATGGACACACCATTCCATGTTTTCTGACATATATTTTTGTTTTTGTGGGGTTTTTTTGCATTTAAATCCAGGAATCTCACACCTACCACAGAGAGGAATTAGATTCCTGGAATGATTGGAGGGTGGAAGAGTGAACAGGATTTTTTTCTTAGTCAGTTATTTATGTAGCACTTAAAAAAAACAGGTTCATCATAAAGTGTTTTACAGACAGCAAAGGATATAAATACAAATAAAAATCTAGATACAAAAACCAAAGCGAGCGCAAAATAGCTGATACTGTCCCGTCATGCCATGTGTTCATTTGGATATGAGATCAACCAGAGATGTGGGCCTTCACAATAAAGTACCAGGACAGTAATAATACTAAAATCAATCAGTGAAAAATAACCTTCAGACCGTCACTGCCAGGCGTTAAACATCCGATGGTCTGTTCTTCACTGTTGCAGTCGAGTCGGGCCATATTGAATGTTGAAAAAAGGTTCACCCCACGGGATGTTTGATGTCACATTTACTGGAAAGTTGTACTCACACACCAAATTACAAAAAAAACCACTTTGTATTACAGTACTTATACAAAGAACGTATATATCTGCTCACTCATTCTCTTACTCTGGACAAGTGCATCAGCTCAATGACTAAAATGTTTAAATTCACAGCTGATGTCTCACTGTCATTACATAGCACTAAACTAGCTTTGCTCCATTGTAAGTCATTAAACCAAAGTCTCAGTAATCTTTGAGGAAATGTAAACGTGCTCTCAGTATGCTACCGTCAAGTAACAGCGTTGGAGCTGTGACTTGTGATGTGCACAATAAATTTACTGTAGAAACATTCAAACCCACCAAGACTGCTGGGCTGCCCTGGAGCTGGCGCCTTTACTCTGAAGGAGTCCCTGCCACTCTGGGGAATGGAGAAAACTGAGTCTGTGTGTGTGTGCATGCATGCTCGTGTGTCGGTGAGTGTGTGCAGTGAACGATTACTTTTCTTTTCCTCATTTGTCTAAACTGGTAACATGTATGTGCTATCACAGCAGATGGGTATTTAACCAATAACTGGAATAAACGGTTTCCTTTATGACAATTTGTCCTCATGTTTACATCTGATTAGCTTTGTTTCACTACAAAATCATGGAATTGTTTCTATTCCCATTTTGTTACATTCGTCTTTACTTCCATACTTTTTATTCACTTCGATCGGTCCAATACCATGTTTTTTATCCATCAATAAATGACCCACTTCTGACATGTTTTTATCTCAACCACTCCTCACCCCCTTAAAGTCAAGTGCCAAATGAAACCACACAAACACAAATGAATGACGTAGATATCACACAGACGGTGGTTTAAGAGCACTTTATTGTTCATCAAGGCTACTTTACGTACAAAAAAGGTGGCCTGCCAAAACCTTTTTAGTAGGAGGACACACAGAGCCACAGATTCAGTTTTCTTGATACAATTGTTTGAACAGTTTGGAGTACTACTACCACCAAGTCCACGCTACTTCCATTTCAAAAAGGATTGGGTACGTTCATCCTCTACTGGTCAGTGTAAGAGCCAACTCCTTTTCAATCAGTTTTTGCACCATTTTGTGTTCCTAAATTACTAGGAGATGCAAAATGGGAACTGTGACATCAGGTGAAAGCAACAGATTCAAGGATGATTCGGTTTGTACTTACATCTGAGCTGACTGAAGCATAGATGGACTTTGTATTACAAGACTGTCCCTAAAAGCACCAAGTCTGCATGACATTGCTGTCAGTGTTACACCAATTAAGCTTCGGTGTACTTTTGCCTGCCGGTGACTAATTGGTGGGGTGTTATGTTTGGGGACAGTTTGATTGGTATCATTGACCTCAATCAACCAGACAAATGGATTGAAAATGGCCTTTCACCCAGGTCACAGTGTCACTATGATCAATCAGCATCACCTCACCCATCACTCAACGATTAACATTGCTTGCATGCAGTGATGGACATCTCACCCCTGCTAGCCCAGGGCTGGTTGTTTAATAACTCACGGAAATGGTATGGAGATGGCAGGCAAACTGGTGCTAGTGGCAAAATCCTTACATCCATCACCACTTACATGGAAATCACTCAAGAGGTCTCTGGAAGGATGAACTCTCTTTGTTCAGACGCCTCAGCAGCCACATGGTTGTGTACGTGCTGCCGTCTGAACAGATCAACGGAGACCATGGAAGTAGCGACCGTCACCGACACCAGTGGCTTCACGCAGTTTCATACATTTACTGTGTTCCTGCACTTTAACCTTTTTCTAACAAGACAAACTCTATAAACAAAAAAGATCAACTTTTTCACAAAAAAGAAAAATGCATGATTACAATATAAGGACAACAATTAAATAGCTACATATCATTAACAAATTAATTGTTCCTCAAAAAATACCTACGATTTTTTTCTCTGTACATTCGTTACGCACAGCGTAATGATGGTCTTATAGTTACCTATTATAAAAAAGTTTTTTTAATTAAGTGATTTTCCTACAGTGTGTAGGGAGTGTGTGCCAAAGCAGAAAGAGAGCCTTCTACCTATAGGGTGGTAGTGAAATGATAATGAGAATTTAAAAGATAAAAACCTCTGGACACTGAGCCCTTTCCCCTCGGGTTTCAAACGTCTTACCAATTACATCTCATCTTAGTCAACTGAGTCTGGGAGGTGGGGAGCCACCTGACATAGTCCAAACACCTCTCCTCAATGAAACGGTTACAGAAACCACAGAAGATATTTAGATTGTGGAGTACTTATTGTGGTCTTTTCATCCCCTATATTTGCTAATTCAGATACATGTTACTAACACATCAATTCGCTGGCAGTTGGGTTATGATTGAGAGCGCTCGGATCGGACAAATCAAGAACGTTTTTCAGTGATTCTCATCGTGTCACGTCTAGTCTGATGAGGGAGGATGGAATGTGTGGACGTCCTTCCAGACAACTGGCATACCTGCATATGTGTACTTATACTTAACTAAACCGTGATGACTATAGAGCCAGCATGTATGGAACCGGTCCGAGAGAAAGACAACTGTCCATGGTGAAGCTCACTCTACCAGGCGCTATAAAGACTTTCAGAGCCCCAGCATCGTCTACTGCTGCTACACCACTTCAGAGTCCTGCGTTCTGAATATCCTTAAAATGTTGTGAAGATGCTTGGTTGTTCCTTTATCATGCGGTAGGGATTACAAAACCATTGCTCAATGACCAATCTGCTTCATGCGAAGACAAAAAAATACATAAAAGGAGACACCTTGTAATTCCAGTCAAGACACAATCCGCAGGTGGCACCATGAACGCTGTGGGCAGGGAATTCTGGGATATGTTCCCCCTGCTAGTCTGTTGGTAGGGAGATAAAGTGTGTGTATGAGGCCTGGACAAAGTTCCCTATAGGAGGAATGTATGCCACCTTGATGCAGGCTCGTTTACAGAGTATCATTAAACGTCAGACTCTCAAGCCGCAGCAGTCTAGCTTACCTGCAGCAACAATACAACGTTGTTCAGAGAAGAAAATATTGAAATACAAAATAGGGCTGGACACCAAGTCAGGACACAACCAGTCACCCTGCTGAAAGAGATGTTGCCTTGTACGATGTTACAGGTTTTCATGGAAACATCTCTGTGCCGGGTTTTTCCCAGTACCATCTTTGCACTACGATGCCGATTTGTTTTCGTTCCGCATCACTAAAATGTTAGTGCTATGGTTTTAACACCTTCTGGGAAGTACCACTCTGGTGCTGGAAAGCTTTTGACACATCTACCTTGAACAATACCTCGTTTCCCAAAAGCATCTCGGCATTTCGACAAAACGTTGATGATTTTTAGTTTTTACCGCTTCGATTACAAACGTGGTGGTATTGATGGCCCCCGCAGTACCGGAGCCCTGAAGCCTTTAGTCGATGCTTTTCTGGGAGACGAGGCCCTGCTGACTAGTTTGCGCCGATTTGGTGCCTCAGCTCAATCATGCTGAAGGTTGTAGCATCCTGTACCACTGATGGATCAACATCTTTAGAAACCTACATGGGCTGCGTGTCCCCAAAGTCGTCTTGACACCGCGTTGATCGTTTCGGGTTATCACGTCAAGACGGTGTTGGGGAACGCAGCTCTCACCGTTTACCAGAGCCTGTCCTGAGGCTGTCCCACTATAGCTGTTTGTTACCATACTGATATTATTGGAAAACAAAAATACAAAATAATAATAATAATAATAACAATAATAATATGGAGTACAACTGACCCAGCAGTGAGTGTATAGTGTCTACGACTGTTACTTACGAAAGAACTAACATCTGAATGAAAAGGCTAGAAGTAGTAAGATTGAAATGCCTAAAAACACAAATAGATACCAGCTATTAACAAAAAAAAAAAACATGCATCTGTAAAAGCACTAGTTTACCCTTCAAACCTTGTAGAAATCTACCAAACCACAGTGTATAGGAGAAGGGGGGGAGGGGAGGGTGTAAGCCAAATATAATTAAATCACCCGTGTTCAAAGAGTTACACATACAAAGGAGTGTTTGAAGAAAGAGATCTGAATAATCTTCTCTCCCCCCGTCGAGAAACCAGACTTATTTTCAACCGCAGGGGTGACGTGAGACGTCACCTATCCCATCATCACTGTCAGCAGCTAAGCCCTCGCAACACATCAGAGCACGTTATCCGACAGAGCCCGTCGACTGTTGTTGTCTCCGTAAGGGCCGCGATGTCGATCAACGCCACAATTAACGGATTTAATAAACCTGACTGTGCTTGTAAAAAATGCCGTGCAACCGTTTGGTACATCTTCAGCATGTGAAGTAGGTTTTTTTTTTTTTTCCTCCTTTCTCTCCAAATGCCTTAAGGATCAAGATGAGACAGCGATATTTATGATATCGATATCACTGCTGGCATTAGTGGAAACTGCTTGGATGTATTTGTAGCTTGCAAGAACTGTCGATTTTCTATTTTCTTGCAAGTGCGTTCAATAAATAACCGTCAGGGCTGGCGCGATACGCTCACTAGCTTGAATTTAAACGGGAGCCAATAGGAGATAGGAGGTTCCGTTCCTGATCGAGAAACCATGAGTCAAAATCGGCTGCATCAGTCCCAGTGTGTGCAATGCCAGATTACACTGTTGACACGCCACCCTTTACCCTCTACGAGGGTAGTGCAAATCAGACCAGGTCAATCACTTGAGTGTACACATACAGTAACATAACCACCGGGACACACACACACACACACACACACACACACACAGGAGAGAGAGAGTGCCGGAAGGGGGGCGAGAGAATGAAAGAAGACGAAAGAGAGGGGAGAGAGTACAAGATGGCTTTTCTTCTTGTTTTCTTTCCAAGGGGGGGGGGGGGGGGGCGTAGATGATATCTGCATCTGAGGTTTCTTTGGTAGCACAGTCAGGTGGTTTGTGTCTTTTTTTTTTTTCCCAATCTCCAAAGTAACAACGTGTTTCTCACTTTCCTTTCAAACGGTCGGGCGTCTCATAATGCAAAAGCAGTACACAAAACTACTGTTAAACAAAACGACGAAACGAAAATTAAAAATCGCCTCCTCTCTCCTCTCTCGTTATGTACACGACTACAGACGCTCGCTCAGCTCCGAGCTCGGCATGCAAGGGGTGAATGTTTTTGAAGGGCTAGGAGCGAATCGGCGCTCCAGTCAGTCCTCGAGTTGAACTTTAAAAACACCTGAACCCTCAAATCCTGTATTTTCAGATGTTGGCTTGAGAGACCAGCAGGCAGGCATTCCCTCTGGGGTGCTGGTGACAGGGGCGTGGGGGTTGGAGCTGAGGTGATCGGGAGGGTCGGGAAGGGGGCGGGAGGGGGTGCGGGAGATAAGGGGCAGGATAATCCCTCTAAACCCCTCCCCCCTTCAGGAGACGACAGAAGGGGAGTGGTTGTGGTTGACCATGTGACTGTTGGGGGAGGAGTTTGGGCTGCTGCCGGACGACGACGGACTCCCCTTGTTCTTGATCTGCAGCCAGGTCTCGCCCAGCGCCTTGGCGAAGTGGTCGTCCACCGACCCCGTGATGGACACCGAGTTGGTGGCGACCGGCTCGGGCTCCTTGTAGTTCTTCCCCAGGCTGCGGCGGAAATGCTCCTCGATGACCGGGTCGCAAGCGGTGTTGGCTAGAGAGGAGAGGAGAGGAGAGGGTTGTTAGGTCCAATTAATGAAAACACAATCATTCCTTGTGTGTGAATTCTGAACTGAAAAGTGGGTCCGTAGGCCGTTTATTGTAACATCAGCATACTAAGAAAAAGTGACGGTGATAGAAAGCCAATTTCACTGATAATGAGATCACTGGGATTTCATTGGGTCTGTAAAACACCCACAGTAAAATAATTAACCCGCAGAAAATATGGCAGACAAATAAAACAGCGTCTTTGGCCGAGGCTGCAGATAGAGCCGACAACACCAGGCAGAAAATAAAGCATGTTGCGGCTGTGCTATAAACAAGGACAACTGTAAAACACACCGACAGGAAACTAGGATTCTCTTTTATTAGCATCATCAGTTACATAAGCCGGGCCCAATCTGGAGCGTGTTAGCCGCTGTGTTTTCTCTGGAGTGTGATTGTAGTCCTGGGAAGGTTTCCCACAGACTGGTGGAGAGAGAGTTCACTTCTTAAAGTCTATATATCCGTTTTGGGGGTGGGGGGAGAAAATAATAATGATGAAATATTGATGATCCAGTCTGTAAGAGACGTGTGTTCCCATTTTGTCACCCAAGTATTTAAGTCAAAATATTTCTAAACTTTCTATATCAAAATTTGACTGGGACATACTGGGGTTGGCTTTATGAATTCATGTTAAAGCTGGGGTGCCCTGTGAACAGTCCTATGGGTCTCCCTAAGGCCATGTGTGACAGTGTACGATTTACCCGCCGCCCCCCTCCCCTAAAAAGCTGCTCTCATGTGTTTCCATGTGTGACGTCACCCATCTGCTGAGCATGCGTTTGGTACTCACTGTTGGCTCTCCTGTAGTTGTTGGTGAGGCCTGAGCAGCCGTTGTGGGAGACCGGACAGTGAGACAGGTTACAGTTGCGGTTGTTGGCGGGGGCGCACGTGATCACCGACGGGCGATTCTGCAAACGGGCACCAAGACAGGGTTTATTTTTGCTGGTGAACTATGATTGAAAAACCTGAAGCGTCGAAAGCAGGACAAAATGAGAGAAGTATTCAAGTAAGTAGGATAGACTGGTCTGAGGTCTGTTTGAGGGAGAGGGAATGAGTCAGCGACCGGGGCTGTAAAACGTTTCAGGAAGCCAAATGGGAACGTTAGGTTCATGGCAGCGTATTACTCACACCGTTCCGGGACCTCCCAGAAGCAGCTCATTTGAGGTTTTAAGCCATATCTTAAGAAGCCTGCGATTAAAAGAAACAAATAGACGAGGACGAGCTGCGCGTGTTTTACCTGCTGGCGTTCCACGGCGCTGACGGCGTGCGGCGCCGCGGCCATCGCCGCCGTGCTGCCGCGCGCGGAGTCCACCATGCTGTTTTTGGTGAGGGCGAGCGGCTGGTCCATGGCGGCTAAGCTGGCCAGGTGGTGGTGGTGGTGGTGGTGGTGGTGGGCGTGGCTGTACAGGTGGTTGCCGTGCACACCCAGGGCGCCGGGCACCACCGCGCGCTCGATGGGGCTCCGGCTACGGTCCTTGGAGCTGGCGGTGCTGCGATAGTCGCCGTTAGGTTTCCTGGCAGAGAGAGAAAGAGAGAGAGTTAGATAGATTACACACTGTACTTTGCACTGAGAAAGAAAATGAGCAATGGAGAGAGAGATAGAGAGAGAGAGAGGTAAAGAGAGGTTCAGAGACAATGGGGGAGAGAGAGGAGGGAGAAAAGAAGGAAGACGAACAAAAGGAGGATTGTTACTGGGGCTCCGTGTCAAACACTACAGGAACAGCAGCAGCTATTAATACTGACCTTACAAAGACACACACACACACACACACACACACACACACACACACACACACACACACCCCCCCACACACACCCCCCCCCCCCCCCCCCCCGCAGGAGGGCTTGATAAGAATGTTTTGTACTCACACACACACACACTTTGCTGTCAAGTTTAGAAAGGAACACTCTCTTAACTTATCCGACATGGATGGACTCCAAACTTATCCGGGCACAGAGAGGCAAACAGGCGAGAGGTTCAAAGCCTCAGAGTGGTTTCCTGTGCGTATCAAACCACCATTATCTGTCTGGCCAGCGTGTATCCAACTGTACTCACCGCTGTCAGATAAAAACTTGCAAAAAAGTCCTGCAGTGCTAATGCAGCATGGGGTGAGGGGGTGTCTCCACTTGCCACCAACTTGCACAGTAAAACAACTCTTGACGCTTTGGTTCTAGAAATGCGTAGTCCCTCACTACGCACCGAGACCGAGGGGGATTCAACCCAGCTTAATCTCATATTCTTCTTCTTCTTCTCTGCTTCCTCCTGCTCCTCTCTACACACCGTCTACAACCACAGACATGAATCAAAAGGTGGACCGCCCACTCTCTGCTTCCCCACTGCAGAGAAAATCCTCCTGTTCTCTCCAAGTAGTGAGCGCATGTTTTAATCTTTGAAAAAGCAAAAGATAAGGGGGAAAAAAAACAGTTTGACACAACACAGATTTTAGTTACTTCCTTCCAGCTCGCCAACTCGGATGATTATTAACTAGTTTGATGTTTAGCAACCTGGTGGTGCCTGATACGATGTGCACTTGCCTACAGTTCAATAGACAGCAATAATTTTGCTCTGTGCTTCGAATGTGGTCCGTCCAGCGTGTGCATGTGTGTGTTGGACTGTGTATCCCACCCTTCCTGCAGCTCCAGTCTCCTCCTACAATTTGAGGCCCAGTTACAGGGAGAAAGATTTATTGTGCTCCTCTCTCACTCCCTTTCCTGCTCACACACACACACTCACACTCACACTCACACACACACACTCACACTCACACTCACACTCACACATACACATACACATACACATGAGCCTGGTTTAGGTTATTCTATATTTAAAATGTCCAACATAAGAAAATCAATCAGAAAATCAATCTACATCATTAATACACCAAAATCTAACATCACCGTAACAAAGTGAATTCAGTTTCTGAATTGCCGTCTCTTGTTTTTCTTCGACAGACACCGTGTAGAAACTTTTCTGAAACCCACCGACGTGACAAAGATCGGTTCAGAAAACTACAAAAGCCGCGGTGGCCCTTTAAGGTTCGCTTGGACGCGACACAACGAGTCCGAGCTGACAGTCGTAGATCCATGTGACCAGGCAACCTGACTGCTGGGTCAAGCATCTGGAGCCCACAGCACCGTCCACCGGAAACAAACACACTCCCAGAATACAGAGGGGGGCGGGGGGGGCGCTGGGGGTGAGGCGGGGGAGTCGCCACTGAATGGTCCAGACCTCTACTACCAGAAAGAGTGAGGTCGGGAGTTTCCTTCATTTGTTCTGAGAGCTTTTCATTACTAGAGTCTCAGTCTCTCTCTCTCTCTCTCTCTCTCTCTCAGTCTCTCTCTCTCTCTCTCTCTCCCTCACCCAACAAGCTGCTACTCGGTTTTCCCATAGTCTCAACATACATGAACAAATACTGTACAAATACTGTAACGATCACATGACAGTGTTAAGGGTTAGCGCGTACAAAAGTCCAAAGTGGAGCGTTCTTAAGAGAGTAAGTTATTTCAGGTCAGCAGTATTGTACTTTCTATAGAGTAGCCATTACTTATCTTCAAATGTAAACAGTCCCTCGATTAGCTAAGACGCAAACAGACAGATAAAGCAATCTCTCTCCCCCCTCTCTCTCCCCCCTCTCTCTCTCCAAGCAGCTGGGTCTTGAAGGGGGCCGGCAGAGAGGCGGTTAGTTGTTCCAAACTTTAATCATTGCCAAAGAGCGGGCATGCCCACATCCTCACACGAGAGGAGCTGGGGCAGGAACCAGTTAATGGGATCAACAATGAATGGTGTAGTGGTCAAGTCCCCCTCCCCTCCCCTCGCCACCCCACTCAGTGTTCAAAACCCACCCCTTGTAACGGCTCCCCCCCTCCCTCGTCTTTGTCTCTCTTAGTCACCTCTCAATTATCATTAGGGTAGCGGTTGGGAGGAGAGAGAGAGAGAGAGGGAGGGAGGGGGCAGAGGACAGGGCTAGACATGGGGCACGGGTCTGGGTATGGCGAGGAGAGAGGGCGAGGTCTGAAGGCGAGGGTTTGGGACGGGAGGCTAAAAGAGAAAGAGAGCTAAAAGTGGGAGAGAGGTGGCCTTTGAAAAGTAAAGGCCTCTGAAACTTGGCAAGCCGCCTGGGAGAGACAAACTAAATTAAAAAGGGGGGGGGGGGGGGGGGGGGGCGGAGGGGGGGGGAGAGAGAAGTGAGAAAAAGACGGAGGGAGTTGGGCAAGCTGGATCCCATTTCACAATAAATGTTCATTGGCTTTAAGTCGTCACTGCTGCTTTAAGCAATGATATAGAGTCAACGCTGTACAGGTTCTGGCACGGCGGCGAGACGGCTTTAAACGGCAGAAGCACTTGGCCTGAGGGCATGAGGGTGTGAGAGGAGAGAGAGAGAGAGATGGAAACCTACAGAGACGCAGATATAGATGTGAGAAGAACAATGTCAGTAAAACAAAGAGCATGTGGTCTTTTATTTTGACGGACATCGGAATAGACAAGTTGACACGGGGGAACACAGAGCGGATATGTATCTGACTCCTTTTTACTAGCCGCTGGGTTATGTGCAGCCTGGCATTAGCGGTAGCCACTGCGGCAGCGCTCAATGAAAGATCCCTTCATTTCAGACCAGGAGAGTCCAACCCGCAGTACATAAATGATCGAGTCGTATATCTTGTACAATATTACAGCGCCCCGATCTGTCATTTAAAAACGGGCTTTTAAGTAACCGCTCACATGACACTCTGTCTTCAAGTCGACCTCAAGTTGAGATCAGGGTTGTGATCGGGGCAAGGAAAAAGAAATAATAATAATAATAATGGGCATGAATCCAGGAAAAACTCCCCCTAACCCTGCACCCTTTTAAAACCTGCCAACTTGGGAGTTTGCTCTTACTGGTTTCTAATGAGGAAGCTGCCGTAATTGCCACGGTGGAAAATATAAACAACAGATAATAAATAAGAATGAAAACCAAAGAGTTTAAAAACATGGTTTGGTTTTGAAGCGTGTGCTAGGTTACTGTAGCTATATAGGAGGCTGCCAGTGTCGTAAAAGTTAGCTATACTTTATTTTAAGGCAAAGAGGGAGGAGCTATAAACGTTCTGGGCTTTTCTCACAATTGTGTTCCAAAGCCTTCAGAGAAAACCTCACTACAAATCTTTGCTTGGGCGGGGGTTTATATCCAACTACTTTAAGAAAGAAAGAAAGAAAGAAATAGAGCAGAGAGAGAGAGAGAGAGAGAGAGAGAGAGAGAGAGAGAGAGAGAGAGAGATACACAGGAAACATCTGGGAAGAATCAGGGGGTGGAGAGGAGAGGAGA
Organism: Hoplostethus mediterraneus; assembly: GCA_034670385.1. Classification (NCBI taxonomy): domain Eukaryota; kingdom Metazoa; phylum Chordata; class Actinopteri; order Trachichthyiformes; family Trachichthyidae; genus Hoplostethus; species Hoplostethus mediterraneus. The sequence goes on from JAXDDW010000013.1 coordinate 5,347,460, forward strand.
CGAAAAAGAAAAAAAAATAGCAGAGGAGGAGGAGGAGGAGGAGGAGGAAGGCTCAACCACAGGTTACAAACAGGCCAAAGCTCTGTGAGGCCTGTAGAAAACCACAAAATGAAGGATATACACACTCACACAACACACCGACTACCATACACACACACACACACACACACACACACACACAGCAACTGCGCCACAGGGCTCAACCAGGCCATGTATATAAAGTATACAAACATCTCAACCGAGTTTACTCTGCTCAGTCCAGGCTTTGGCAGTGGTGCTGAATGGAAGTCAGCGATAATATTTGCATCCTTTAAAATAGATCAGCTAAGACTCGGAGGAAATACACCTATACTGATGTCACTTACAAGACTGTTATTGTTACTTACTAAGTTTTTAAATATTGTAATCTCCCTCGACATGCAAACTGGAATACAAAACGATATAAAATGCGTCATATCTAAAGCAATCTTTCGCAGCATTTGCTTTCAACTCAGTATTTTAGCATGTTCCTGTATGTCATACATGCGGACATATTGATAAATCAGGCTCACGTTACCGGTCAACTGAGTTTTTAAGCTCAAAAACTGCGGCATTTGCAAACTGAAACTGCTGAGAAACAGCCGAGGAAAAGCCTCTGCTACCAAAGCCAAGACAGATCGGATATGGGAACAACCATAGGAAAAACAACATGTGAACGCACATAGATACGCGCACGCAAAACACACACACACTTCGAAAACAGAGGCTTTGCTCTCTCTCCCTCACATTCTCACACACGACACAAATAGTCCCATGTAAAACAAGAGTGTAGCAATGATTTCATCAACCTTGGCCACACTGCCAGTGGTTTGACTCTTTCTCTTTCTCCCCATTTGGCTTCTGGGGAAGCAGCCATGAGAACAACGGTCTGATGGCGTTCCCAGTAGAAAGCAGCTGGAGTTTTAACTGCAGCTCGTAGAATCATCTAATAGCTGGGGCTGTGCTACTTACAGAGGAAAATGGATTTGTATGACTTATGAGAGTAACTATATAAATGCAGATGAATGATTAAGTACTATATCGGTGTGAGTAGTAGTAAAGAACAAGAAACGAGAAGAAGAGACGGGTTGGAAACCTCGGCGGTGAGGCTGAATAACACTGCAAGGGTTTCTGAAGTAATGTCATCACACTTATGTCAGGGGATTGAAATACACTTCAAAACAGAGGACACTGTCAGCCTACTGCTCACCGAGTCAAACACAATGCTCTGGCTGCTGCAAATATATTTTCCCGCAGTTATATTCCCCCGCTTCAATGACCGGCTCTTATTTTGAAGAGGAAAGAGACAGCTGAGCAGAGGGACTCATATACTGGCAGATGTACAACTGCAGAGCGCCAGGCAGTCAAGCAGGCAGCAGCAAGCTTCCAGCCCACAGGCTCCAGTAGACAGGATAAGGCTTCTTTGTTCGAGACTCCTCCTCCTCCTTAGAGAAAATGAGAAAGTAGCCCCCGCCTGACACACACACACACACACACACAATACACACACCGACACTTGTGCATACCCACACATGCACGCACTCACCTGCCCTGTCTATGTGGTGTGTATGTGTATTTTGTGTGTATGTGTTTTTCGCCTGCCCCTCCACCCCAGGCTTTAACTTGTTGTGATTGGACAATGATGGAAATCTGAGCTTCCTGTTTCATAGCCCTGCCCTCTCGTCTGAGGTGTCAGGTGTCAGTCGGTGTGTGCGGGCCCTGACAAAAAAAAAAAAAAAAAACAGGCTAGAAAAAATGATTCATAGACAAAAATACCCACTAAAAGCAACTCCACACCTCTAAACGCCGAAACACAGCAACTCAAACAGTCAGCAGTACAACAAAAAAAGCCATGCAGGCAGTGACAGTCAAAAGACGACGAAAAACAAAATCTGGATACACACAAAAAGCTGCCAAACACACAGAAACAAGTCAACACTGACCAAAACAATCAGCACAGACAAAAACCCAGCTACAGCGACAGAAGCAGCCAGCAAATCTACACAACAGCTAGCATGGTGTCAGATAACCATCTCTGCCATATAAACTCTTCGACTGTTTTCTTCCCCAGTGTGTGTGTGTGTGTGTGTGTGTGTGTGTGTGTGTGTGTGGTGGGGCTAGCAGAAGACTATTTTCTGGTTTTACGTCTAGCTTTTTCCTAAGGAGAAAGCCCATCATTTTCAAATTAAGCCTAATCACCGTTTCTAGAAACGACAGATGAGCTAAATGAAGCAGAAAGCTACGGCCTTTAAAGTAAAGAGGAGTTGACTGTGAAACGTCCTTCAGTGTTTTCTAAAGACGGTGATTTCACCACTATTTTTAGCTCATCCTTTTTTTTTCTCCAGTAATGACAACCCATCATTCTTCAATTTAGCCTAATCACCGTTCTTTAGATAGGCACAACTGAGAGTTCAAATGAGGTAGAAAACTTTAGGAGGTTGGCTTTGACTACAGGTTTCAACAAGTTACCTAGTAGTTACCTTCGCCAGGGGAAAGATTGCCCCCTCAGAGCCTCAAATTAAACAGCTAAAAATAATATGATGGCTCGGGGACAAATGGGTGTTTAGCATAGAAAAATAAGTTTAAACAATAAAAAGAAGCCATGTCAAAGTTGTGAATTAGACTTGGCTTTGACTACAGGTTATACCAAGTCAAACAGCAATTGACTTGACGATAGGGTAGAGGCTAACCCATAGCACCTAGAGTCAAATGACTAAAAAGTCATAATTAAGATGAAGATTAAAGGGATTACAGCTAATCATGGATTACTGCTAGGCAACAACCGCTGTAAAACGAGATGTCTGAAAGGCCTTACACATTACTTGTGTAAGGGTTTAAGTTGCACCATTTTGTATCACCAATTGAACTGAGCTGAATGCTTACTACACAAAATGGCCTCTGCAAAAAAAATGGCTGCAAATTGGAGTTGTGACAGCAGCTGATGTGACAATACGTCCCATTGTACCTATGTGGGCAGACAGACTTAAAAAACAGACCAACTTGTGATGCACATTTCCATATCAATATATGCAGAAGTGAACCACATGGCACATGACTCAAATGTCTCAGAGATCGAGAAAAAAAACTTGAGACCGCAGAATAATACCCCAAGTGGGAAGATGGTCTCGATGAGGATAATGCTAATTCCCTCACCACTGCCACATTCACAACAGAAAACAAGATGACTCCGCACAAGTTAATCCTTTGTTATAGGAGCCCAGATGCTCACATGATGAACGGAGACAGAACCTTCCCACATGCCACCAGAAACAACTTGATGACATCGAATAGTCGTAGATCTCCACCTGTGAGTCGCCTACCCTGATACACAGGCCCAGTAAAACAAATACGTACCTTTGTCATGTGGGGGACCCACCAGCAATAAGCCAATGGCTAATTCTGGGGAGCAAACAGCTGGACCACCCCAGAAATGTTTCTTGGGGTGGAACGGCCACCACAACACTGTTTACGCCACATGCAATGAAACTCTTAAGCTGGGTGTCAGGGTGGCCCGTCCTAGCTATTCAATAGAGCTCAACAGTGAGGTTCCGGAAGTGAAAATCCCATTCATATTCTGCATAGGGATTTTGATTATTAGCCATAATGTCGTAACCATCCAATGTAGACTCACAAGCTAGTAGGTTGTGAAACGACAGTGTATGCTCCTGTAGAAGCCACAAGTCCGTATGATATCAACCTTGTTTTGATAAAAACATGTTTTATTCGCAATGTCATGGAGAAGTACTACACTACCCACAATCCTAAAGTGTAAAAAGCTCGCTGTTACCATGGAAATGTTTACCGCACCCGCGAACGTCTTGTCAGCTAACGTTAACGTTAGCTACTAACGTAACCTAGCTAGCTGCTTATCCTATGCAGCTGGAACGAATCACTGTACCATGTCGATGACAACACTTTACACTATACTATATGAAACACTATATATACGCTCACAAAACAACAACAATATCAACATTATACTATTGACAAATGTTAAATTCAAGAAGAAGCGCGCTAAACTATCGTTAGTTTGGAAGTTGTTGGAAAAGTATCATTCTCAATGGTTTATGGGATGAGTAGTTCCTTCACTTCATAAAATAATGATGTACACAGTCTTGTACCTTTGCCTTTTCTTCAGTTTTCCGATCTTTTTTTTGCTCAGAATCAAATGTTTTATGGTCACAATTCATCGTCTAGCTGGTTGGCTTGGTTCCAGCCTTAAAACTCTTTATAGAAGGATTTTCTGAAATGTCAATGGAGTAAATGAATGGGACATTTACTAACGGAACCAGAGCCAGGTCACTGTTGCGCTCTATGGTAGAGGAAACACAAACAGTAGAGGATGGAGATTCTTAAATGGGAAGGTGTATGATAAATTAACCTTGACAGTCAATTCAATTCACCTGTTTAGTTAGGTAACAGGTGTGCTTGCATGTGAGTGAATGTGCAGGATGTTGATTTTGCACCAACGCATGAATGACGGTGTTTATGTGCTTGTATACATGTGGGTGCAAACTCTTTGTCTGCCAGTAGTTTGGCTCGACCACTTAATCCAGGGTTCCCAGTGTACCATCTATAGCGGTCCATTGCGTCACCTTGGCTGACAAGCTAGTGATTGCAATGAAACAGGTGACAGGTCATAAAATGAAACAGCTACCGTTAATTACCTGTAAATGACCTGTATTTTCATCACAAGCCATGCTGTTATGAAATATAATGCATAGAACGTTGCACAGCTCTACCAAACACCTCCTTGACGCCCTCTACAATAAATAGCCATGGCTGGAGTCCCATGACTAACTTAGAGAGAGAGACAGACAGACAGACAGACAGACAGACAGAGAGAGAGAGAGAGAGCGCTGACTCCATTGCTCCTAGCCTCGGCAGCCCTACACCGCCAATCAGAGCTCCAGAATCTCAGGAATCTCTGGAAGTGGGAATGTGGGAACGTTGGGAGCAATCCTGCTGCTGTGCATTCCTGTTCTAGTTTCCAGAGATCAGCGGCTATAAGGAGAGCACTGTGGAGCCAGCTAAACCCAGCCTGGCACACTGGAGTCCAAACAGGGCCTTCTGAGAAAGCCTGCCTGTGCGCAACTTCACCAAGCAAGGATCCACATGAACACTGGCACATACCTGGCAAATACGGCTTTTAGGGGTGGGCAATAATCGTGTCGCGATTTTAATGATGTAATCGTGGCAAATTTCAAAATCGTTCATTTCGATTGTTATTTAGGCTACAAGAACGAGGAACGTCTAGGAGCGCCAGTTAGCAAAGCAACCAGTGTGTGTGTGTGTGTGTGTGTGTGTGTGTGCGCATCAGACGTAACATCACTTTCCCGTGAATGAATGGGCCAAATACTTTCCCCAATACTGCGTTCATGAACTGTCCCCTTAAAAAATACTACGTGGTATTCAGTCACGTCCCTCCACCCCGTCCAGTAACGCCGTGTTCAGACAGGTTTGGACCGTTCGTTTTTTGCGAGCCGCGAGCGAATGTGTCAAGCCGGGCAGGAAGTCAGACACAGGAACAGCATAGAGCATCCGGTCAATTTCAAAATAAAACAAAACAAATAAAATAATCGTTCATTAATCGTAATCAAGGTAAAAATTTGAAATAATCACAATATTGATTTTTAGTCATATCGCCCACCCCTAACAGCTTTATTTCAATTTGGGAGCTCTGTGTCTGAGAGTGTGTTTTTAAACTTGTGAATGGGTAAGTGTGTGTGTGTGTGTGTGTGTGTGTGTGTGTGTGTGTGTGTGTGTGACAAGGAGAAACAGGGAGAGTTAGACAAAGTTAGATAGACAGAGACCCATGTTTTCACCATCTCCTCAAAAAATCCCCTGTGAGGATGGAGCCTTATGGAGCTCATTAAGATGTGTCTGTGTTCATTCATGCAAAGAATATGTATGTGTGTGTGTGTGTGTGTGTGTGTGTGTGTGTGTGTGTGTGTACGCGCACACTTACAGCTGTGCAGCGAACAGCCGGCTCATCTTTGCCACGTGCTCGTTGTCGTCCATGTCGCTGTCCCCCTGGTCACCGCTCAGCTTCCGCTTGGTGGGGCTGATGGGAGGAGGGCCCGTCCTGTGGCTGGAGACGGAGGAGGAAGAGGAGGAGGACGACGACGAAGAGGAGGAGGAGGATGAGGAAGAAGAAGACAGGGACAGGGACTGGAGTCTGGGGTCGCCCCTCAACGCTGCTTCGCCTGAGAGGAGGAGAGAAAGGACAGAAGGAGGAAAAAGAGAGAAAGATTATTTAGTAATGATGAATCTTTAAGGACTTTCAAGGCAGATCTCTATAGACCACATACACAACATGTACACAAAAACTGAAAACCATGTCTAATCTAACACCGGTGTAATACCAGAACAGAACAGTGTTACTATACCAATGGGATATTCAGTAGGCTTGAAACTAAAAGGTTAAGTGAACTAAACATTTTGGGAAGTGCAAAAAAAACCTGACAGTTGTGTCGTTGCTGTCCACTCATGTGCTTCCACGTCCACTAGGGCGCCCACCCATGAATGTGAATTAGGCCAATTAGTTGAGATTATGGTCGTTTCAAGCAGACGGCAGCAGTTTTATTGCCACTTTAAACAAGTTAGCCACAAAAGCTACTTTATGACAGTGCTTTACTGTACGGGCTGTGTTTCAACGCAAATTCGGGATTTTGTTGACTTGTACAGTTTGCTGAGAGAGGCATCCACCTCTGGCATAAAGCTGAGGAGTGTCTGGTCAGGAATGTTTTGGAAGAAATAGCTGTGGATGGGTCCTGCATACGCGTGTGTGGTGTGAACTACAGAGTAGTCAGTGAGAGAAAGAATCAGGAAAACTACCACTGGCTCTGCCTCAGCACGGGGACTTTCCACTGCTTCAGCCTTGCCTGTCTTTTCCCAAACAAAATATATAACCCTAGACTAAAACACAGAGCCCAAAGCTGAGCTACCACCATGCTCCCAGACAAAACATTCACTAACCCTGAACTGCAATCCCCCGCCTCCACTTGCATCATTTTTGCATTCCCCAACTGAATTAAACTGCAGTGTCGATTATATTTGGGCAATTTATTTGATTTATCCTGCATTGTGCTACAGATTGGCACAGGGTAGCAGCGTAGTAACACACACACACAGCACTCATTGAACTTGCTATACTAACTTTCCTCCTAACCAGACGACCAGAAATGAAAGGCTGAAAAGAGTGGAATAATTTAATGATTGAATGATTTGTTTTCCCAAAGAACGTGTCTCCAAAACACCACGAGAAAGGCCCTGAAGTGTAATGAAATCAGTGTGGTTTTACTCCACCAGTCCTCCCCTATGTAAGTATGTTCAGTTTTAGCATGGTGGCCTCCCAGCCCCTCCCTCCCTCTCTCACTCTCTGTGGCATGTTCCTGCTCGCCCCACTGTGCACCATGGCAACAGGGATGACATCATTGTTTTGGCAGGACAGAGGGATGGCAAAAAGAGAGACTGTGACACTTGACTGTCCAATCAGGATCCAGGACACATAATAGCTTATCAGTGGTTCAGGAGTGAGGCATTGAACAAGGGGTGTAACTGCGAGTGTGTGTGTGTGTGTGTGTGTGTGTGTGTGTGTGTGTGTGTGTGTGTGTGTGTGTGTGTGTGTGGACAAATAAGCTATTTGACTGTAATGTGTCCACTACTGTTGTCCTAACTCATGAACATCACAGAGCTAAGCAAAATTATATATTTGAATGTAATTTTAAATACTTATATACCTTGCCAGTAGGATAAAATAAATAAAATAATCTTCCTGGTGTTTCTAAAATATTATTAAACATATTATTAAACACATATCTAATATTAAACATTAGAGAAATAGGCCACGATAACAGAAGACGTTATGAAGGATGAAAACAATTATAAAAAGAGTTTCTCAGCTTTAACTTCACCTCTTGCAAAGCCTACTAGCCTGTCTTTAACGAGCCATTTCAGCAGGATCACAACCTCACCTGCTGCCATTCAAAACCTTCATAGATACAAATAAACAAGGGAACAAAGCTAGGTAAGTAGGCACGTACAGGCTCATACTACCACAAACAAGAAAACAGAATATGCTGCACACTAAGACACAGCTGCACACAGCTGATTGGGGCTCACAGTAGAACAGCTCAGGGTCATGTCTATTTTCTTCAATTCTATTTTATTCAATGCATACAGGCTATAACATTGACAAAACAATGTTACATTGCACAGTTTTGTGCCACTAAACAAGTGGAAATTCATTGGTAGTTGGGTTGCACAGAACTACAAATTCTCTTTCTCCCTTTCCCTCTATCCTCAGTTTATTAGGCCCACATGATCAAAGCCTATTTCTCTTGACAGAACTTCAAACAGTTTGGAATCAGGATGAGATTGGATTACAAACAGAGGTGAAGCTCTCTATCTCTCCATTTCCCTCTCTTTCTTCCTTCCTCCCTCCCTCCCCTCCTCTGCTTCTTCTTCCACTTCAGACACTTAAAAAAAAAAAAATGAGTCCAAGCATGTCTCCCTCTCTCTCTGCAAAGCAGCAAAGTGATTATTTTTGGCATGCGTTTCTCAGTAACCTGAACTTGGCCCATGGGGTGCCAATATTTTTTAAAGTCCATGGAGCCTTTATTCTTTAAATACTTGAAAGGACACACAACAGTAAAAAAAAAATATTTTTTTTAAAAGACCAAAAACAAACAAACCAAAACAATGCTCCAAAGAGGTTCTTGTCTTTGTGAGCTGGACCATTAAACCGGATGTTAGATTGGTCTGATCACTGATAGAGAGAGGAAAGGCAGTGACAGAGAGAGAGAGAGGAAGAGAGAGGTTGACAAAAGTACATGGCTTTGAGGAGGTTTTCAACCTTTCCACGGCAGGCAGTGTTTTTTCTCCCGCTCAGCAGCAAAAAGAGACAGTCAGCATTCCCCTGCTCCCCTCGCTGCCCAGCCTACAACTGATAGCAGCTTAGAGAGAGAAAGGGAGAGCTGGAGAGAGGGGGACACAGAGAGAGAGAGAGGGGGAGAGGGAGGGGGAGAGGGAGCTAAAAACATTCGACTCCAGGATTCAGTGGATAGGTTAAAACCAGGAGATGGGGTGTGGGGGGCGGGGGGGGGGCATAGTGACCCATCTACTGCATGAGTAATAGTTCCCCGAAGTTATCATTACAGCATACAGAGACTGAGCCGACAGCAAGTCAAGCACAATGCTATGTGCATACGCTGCAAAAAAATATTAAGGCACTTCAACTTACAAACGTATGTTGCCTTGCTGCCGTAAAAATTGCAAGTTGATTGAAAAAAAAAAAAAAAAGCTGGTAGGGACTCGGTGTCTTGCTCAAGGACACTTCAGCAGCGTGATAGGGAGCTTGAATCCGGGTCCTCCAGTTGAAGGAAGGTCTCGGTAAGCACCCGGCCACCCATCATCACAAACATTAAGACCAACTATACAACTTGCAAACCAACTGTTGCTGCCCCATTTTCCCCATCTAGTATGTGACTGACATCTATCATCCACCCATCCATCGAGGACTGCAGCAGTAGCTACCATCTATATGGGGGTGCCATTTTTTCTGAACCCAGAATTAACAGCTGGCAGGTGTCTCAGAGCATACGAACAGAGAGACAGAAAGAGAGAGGGAGATAGACAGACAATGAGATAGACAGATAAAAGGGTGTGTGTCATAGATAGTTCCTAATGTGACTGCATTTCCATCCTAGGTCATATAACCAAGGCTACTGAGCACTCATGTAGACAGACTATGAAATCTGCTGCTCTGGTGTGTGTCCGGTGTGTGCATGTATGTGTCTTTGCTCATGCATGCACTAGCCAGTAAGCACTCTCACTGAATCACGACACCACTATCAACCCATTCTTGACTCAACATGTTTCATCACGGAGGCCTTTTCCTTTGCTCTTCTCATTGACTTGCCCTTTTCCCTGTGCTTTTATCTTTCTTGTTCTTATCATCAGGCATATGAGGGAGTCAGGTTTTAGTCAGCTAGAAAAAAAATGAAAAAAGGCAGAAAAACAAATGGATGGTCCAATCCTGTGGAAATGTGCTTCCAGACATAGAAACAAACCATTGTGTTTAATCATCATGTCAAAGAGACGGCCAAAGGACATAAACAGAACATGCAAGTCCAAAAAAACACAGACAGGCGCAAGACAAAAAAAAAAACGTAGAAGGAAAGGAGAGTGGGCCGTCCCCTCTCTGCACCCTTTGGTGTTTTTCAGACAGTAGGAAAGCTGAGAAGGACACAGCTTTGGGGAGACACAAGAGAGGAGGTTCTGGTTGGCTTCAATCCCAGGCCAGCAGGACTAAATGTGGGTTCAGATCAAGGGGTCTTAACCACTATGCCTTCATTGGCCAACAGAAGGGTGGGCTTTGAGGGAAAAGTGTAAATCGCACAGGAAAGGCATTTGTTTTTCCCTAAAACACCCAAAAAACTTCACATGCAAAAAGACTGGAATCTTACCTGTTGATTGCCAACCAACAATTCCAGCAACATGTTTTATTCCACAAACCATTAGGGAAAAAAAGACTAATACAACTCACACACAATAAACACACTCTCAATCACTAAGAAAGTATCCTACCCTTCTTCCAGTTGGATTAGCTTCAATACAAGTCATCTCTCTGTGTTTGTCACGTTGATGCTTAGCAACAATTTTTACCCCTCTACCTGTTTCTGCGTAAAAGGTTTTTGAGGGCCCTTTAAGTATTTTTACATTTTGTTATTAAAACCATCTCTGAGACTCTCATGCGCTCTCCCTCTCTCACAGCAACTCAGCAAAAGGTTTTCAGTGGCACTGTATTAATAGGAATCTATTACCAGTCCATTACATGTAGCAGTCTAAAGAGGAGCTGCTAATTCTGGTACAGTAGCACTGGGAAAGAGGGTAATGGATGGCAGAGAGGGAGCGAGAGAGAGCAGATGGAGACAGACACACAACTTACCATGAACTGCTTGATGAAATGCTTTAATCTTGTATTGCTGCAACTTACTATGCATTTTGCATCCGTCAACTAAGGTCCACTTTGGACACCTCCTTCCCATCCTAACCCTTTCTTCTACCCGGTTATACTCCACAGCCTCTGCAGAGGATTCCTTACTCACCATAAAAAGATATAAGAAGAACCAGTTGTATTAGTCTCATCTGGGGAAATTACAATATTCACTAAAATGAACGTCCACTGAAAACTGCTATTTGACTTAATTTAACTCAAGGCAGCTGCAGGCTTACTTGTGAATTTCGACAGGGGAGGGGGAAAAAAAGTCCCTTTTTACAGTGCTGGAGTTGATTCTGCATGCTGCCGTAGAAGCCACGGGCCGGACAGAGGAAGGAACATGTATTTAGCCCCCAGACAGACTGTATCAGATTACAGCACAGCCCCTGACATGTGAACGCTCACAACAGCCGAGCAGAAGAGAAGAGAAGACCACTCCAAAGTCAGTCAGCCACCTTGCTAACATACTTAATGTATGACATGGGCGTTCCTGCTTTGTGCATTCATGACATAACCGAGGTCCAATGCTGCTCATGCTAGAAATAACTTCTAGTCCACGAAGAGAAGAGAAGAAAAGAGAAAACATTAACCCTTAAAAAAAGTGACATCACCAAGAGGCATACTTTCCCCCAAAAAAACAAAGTTCCTATTAGCGCCATTCAACTCCAATCAAATATAAGTAAATTATTAGGGCTTTTGAATCATAACCTAATATGATTCCACTGGAGACAAACATTTTACCACACACACATATAAAAGGCTAAACCTGTGAGTGATGTGAGTGAGGGGGGAAAAAATGTGAATGTGCCCTGAGGGATCAGCCTGGGGTAGAGGAGGACAGCGATGAAATTCACACATGGCTTACAGATTCTAATTCAGCCTTTGATCCCAATCATTAAAGAGCCTTCCCTTTGAGGCCAGGTCAATAACAGGATAGACAAAGATAAGCCGTGCCTATTAACACACAGCCACTCTTCCAGAGGATGGCGGGGGTCGATACATGACCCAGTCAAATAGTTAAAACAATAAATCCATAAATAAAAATATGGGATACGTGTTTATCGGGGAAAAAAAACACGATGGGAATATTTTTATTTTAACTTAAAATCACACACAAGAGAGATAAACAAAATAGTATGACCGTTTATAGTCGTAAGTTATTATATAGTGATTTCAGCGACCGTTAAAACCGGGATCGTGTGTCAACAGTGTCGCGAGCATGTAACAACGTCTTTAACAAAGTTTTGAAAACAACCACAAGAAACACACGCATACAGCCAAAGTCCTTCATTTTACCTTCGTAGCAGAGAATGCCAATGTTGTTGTTCATTTTGTCCAGGTACTGGTAGTTCAACAGGTCCATTTTCGTTAGAAGCATTTATCGGGTTTTACAAAAAAAAAACAAAGACCAGCTTTTTTTTTCTCCTTTCAACCGACGGTCAAAAAGCCAAAGGCCCAGCCTCTAACTTTTGTTTTCAAGAAACCCCCTTTTAAAAAAACAAAACACCCACGCAGAGGACCGAAGATGGATTCCCCCACTACTCTAATGACTTTTCAGATACTTTTGAAATACGGGTAAACGTTTCGTGGTGACAAAAAGAAAAAAAGAGTAGCGCCAGTTCTCCTCACAGCCAGCTGTAAGTCGACTGCACTGACACGCAGGCTATGCTTGGTATGATTCCTATGCTGCACCAGTGGTTTCCTCTGCCGCTCGGTGTCACACTGGGCATGCGCGCTAAATCCCTGGAGCGCCTCAAATATCAGAGATGTTTCACGCGCAGGATCAGCATCTCCAAACAGAGCACGAGAGAGAGAGTGGAGAGGAAAAAAAGTGGGTTAGGGAGGGAGAGGGAGACTGGGGAAGACAGAGACCCTGAAGAATAAGAACTGCAGGAACCCCGTAATAAAGAATAGCAGCAACATTATAAATGCCTATAAGAATATTAGAGTGATAACAGATTATAAAAGGCCATATAGCATGATAAGGTCACTATAAACTCACTTTTGAGTACCACAGATACACGTGTGTCCCTACTGCAGTATTAAAGTGATAGCAGAGGAGGTTAAAATTAAGTATATAAACTCACTACTGAGTTTAAGTGGCTTAATAGTGTGTACATGGACCCTTTGGGGATATTGCAGTGATTTTTCGTCAGGGGGAGGGGGGCAGGGGAAGAAAAAAGGGAGAAAGAGGAGGAAGCGGGGACTATATCAAAACTGAGACAGGAAATCATGGAGGAAAAATAACAAGCAAACCACTACTCTTAATGGCCTTTCGGCTTACAAACCTATTCTATTGGGCATAAGTGGGAACTTCCTGTTAGGGGCCTGTTAGTGTACCTCGTCTTATATGCACCCAGCTCCTTCAGAAAAGTACACTATCTTTCTCCAAATAGAATAGAGCTATACTAGCTGCTGATACAATGTTTCAGCTTGTAATTGCTTTCTCAAGGGGAGAAAACAATTGTCACTAAGTTGTTTGCTAATGGGTGAAAAGTTACCAACAATCCAATGAAGCATTCTTTATTTCAGAGCGGTTCAATCCTGCCCCCTGCTGCCTGGGTTAGGCTACAGCAAGGTTTTGATCCCATATATGTGTAAAAAAGCAGGAAATTAATGGGATGAGAAAAAGGAATCTTCATGGCTGTTGCATGACAGTCTAAAAAAAATGATAACTGTTCCATAATTTATTTTATATGATTCTTTTTGATAGCCGACAGTGAAAAGAGACAGGGAGATGGGGGGGGGGGGGGGGGGGAGGCAGAGAGAGAGAGAGAGAGAGAGAGAGGATGACATGTGACAAGGGTCCTAGGTCAGATATGAACCAAGGACATCTCAGTTACATGTTATACTCCTTAGCCTGAGCTGAGCTTGAAGAACGCCCCTCGTTCCGTGACTCCTGCTAGAGGTACAAATGTTGGCAGCCTTGTCAATAACCATCACATAACAATGTGGTGTGTGTGTGGAGGAACAACTTATTCTGGGTATTAAATTGGTAATATAATGAGCAGGGTGTGGCAGTGCTTTAGAGTGTTGGTTTACACACGCCATGTATGCATTTTACACACGCACACACACACGCACACACACACCAGAGTCATATTTCAGGACATTTCCAGTGGAGACTTTGTTGACAGGTGGGATAGCAATCAAGTAATCGGTTTCCACATATTTCCTACAACGTACAGATAAACGGGACGCATGCAACAAAAAAAAAAAGGCAAACGTGAAAAAGTAAATCGTAATGCTTTTCAGGTAACAGACAAACAAAATAAAGAACAACAAAACCAAAATGACATAAGAAAGTGTGAGTCCCAGGATTCAGCATGGAGGTTAAATCACTGTAAAGTGCACTGAGCAGCAGAGATGGTCTCTGACCTCTCTCACCAGCCAACGACTAACAGGCTTCTCCTAACTTCTAGCACTACTCCAACTGGATTTGGACACTATTCATACAGAGGGGGCTTTACCCTCTCTCTCTCCCCCTCTCTCTCTCTCACACACACTTGGAAGCCACAGCTGCAAAACAAACGCACACACAAAGAGACAACCATACAGACAAACACACACACATACACCCAGCCCCCATTTCACAAACACAAAACACACACACATCTAAACACCTCCCCCCTTTCTTTCTCACATACTCACACACTCACACACACACACACACACACCCTCCCGCCTGGCCTCCCCTCTCTCAGTGGCTCAGACCTAAGGAACATGGTTCTTGTCTCATTGGAGAGCCATTGTCTTGTTTCACACACTGCAAGGCTGAGTTCAAACAGAGAGCCCATTCACACTGCTACTGCTGCTACTACAGCTGCTGCTACTGCTGAAAACCTAACTTTCACAGGCTTACACCAAAGGCTGGATAAAAAAAATTTAAAAAAGGAGTGACATTGAGGGGCCTGGAACTAAACTTTGTTGGCAATAAACTTCATTGCCAAAGCTTATGATTAACATATTGTGGGAAAGTATTTGGCAACATCCAGGAAGTTAAAACTGAATCACTGGACGCTTGAAAATAAAAAAGTTCCAGATTGTTCAGTGTCACAACATTTCAAGAGCAATTTCTGAGACCACAACACCGTAATGTAGGGAAGCTGAACTGGTTCAAGATTGAAGAGGGGAAAGTGAAACAAGACGGTGAAGTATGAACAAACAGAAGTTGCTTCGGCATAGCAGGTGCACACACTCTCACACACACACACACACACAACACTGCACCAACATGCAGGCAACACAACAAGAACCCCATGTCAAAGTAAATACACTTTATTTCCTTATAGAGGGGGCTTTTACTTTGACATACCCACACAGTTGTAATTATCCCAATACACTCCACTTCACATTCACTTATAGAGAGTAACAAAGTGTGTGACACAGTGCCTTTGTCCTGGCCTGCCCCACCGGAGGATTGAGTAAGTCGACTAAGGTGATTAATGGTTATACAACACGTTGGTGAAATTCCAACTCCTCTCTCCATAGGGACAAGTTGTTACACATAACATGGCCTACTGTGGCAATAACCTCTCTCTCCCCCCGCTGTTCCCCCAGCTCTCCCTTTCTTCCGTGTGAGTCAGGGGTGTCAAACTAAAGTAAAGAGAGCGCTGTGAGGGCCGATGACCCGGGGGGGCGATACGAGCGAGGGGAAAGGCAGGCTGCGGCGTCGCCCTTGTTAGAAGAGCTGGCGGAGTTCAGGCAAAAAGGAGGATATCTATATAAGATCTATGTCCTTCTTGGCATTTCAGCTTCCTTCTTTCTTTTTGGGTCCCCTTTCATCTCTTTCCTATCATTACCCTGTGACTTCCTACCCGTCTATTTATCTCATCTAGCCAGACAAGGCGCTGCCAAACCCCACTTGATCTCCTGCCGTGTTGTGCTCTGAGCCCCGAGCAGGTCCGGGCATCTCCGGGGAGTGGGTGTGTCTGGTGAACAACAACACACAAGCCAGGTGGTGACCCATCCTATCGCTTTGTTGGGATACAAAACACAGGCCAGGCCGGGAGAGGAAGAGGAATGAAGACTCTTTCTTTTTTTTTTTTCTTTCTTTCTTTCTTTCTTTCTTTCTTTCTTTCTTTCTTTCTTTCTTTCTTTCTTTCTTTCTTTCTTTCTTTCTTTCTTTCTTTCTTTCTTTCTTTCTTTCTTTCTTTCTTTCTTTCTGTTCTACTAGCGTTTTACAAATCTTCCTCGATGATGCTCAATTGATAACCAAAATCAGTTACATGACCCACATGACAACAGTGGTAATATTAAATAAGCTCCCAGGGTGAGAGGCTAACTTCTTGATTTGGGTCACGGGAACAGAAAGTTCAAAGGTCAAATCCATGATTACTTGTTGAAACACCATCACGCCACCACTGGCTTTGTTCATATAGTGACTTAATGGGTTGGAGACATTTTTCCCCTATGAAATCCTCACATTTATTAAGTTATGATGGGTTACTAAAGTTCCAAAACACTATTTTTCCCCATCTACAAATAAAACTTAACAAACATTATGTGGATATACTCATTTATATTTTACTGCTCCCTAAATTCCAGATTGGATCTTTCCGAATCCCTTCCTTCCAGCAAACAAACAAACAGAAGCTCGACCATGAAGACGTTTACATCATATTACAAAGCATTCAGTGGCAGGATTACACAACTGCAACCAGACACCATTACAGAGGGTGCGTGGGAGTGTTTGGTACCACAGGATCCTCAACACACACACACACTCACAGAATAGGAAATATCAGGTTGCTGGAGACCAGAACAATGAGCTGCTGATTCTATGGAAGTGGAGCTATGCTGTGGTTTCCCACCTTTGTATTGTGTGTGTGCCAGATGGTGAGAGGTGGGAAACCCTCCCAAACAGACCTTTTTGGTGTCTGCTATGAGATTACACTGGACAGATCATTTACAAAACGTTTTTCCAACCTGTATTTAGTGAATCCGTATTCAATTACTTGCAGGGAAGGTTAACCGCCGGCATGTCACATAGCTGGCAGTTACAGGGAGGAACAAGCTATACAGCAAACTTAACAACAGGTTAATAAAAGTAGCGCTTTCCAATACTACCACCTAAAGGTAACAAACACTTGTTTGTTTGTGGGTGTTAAAGATATTAATAATACTAGCATTTCTGAATTAGTGTGGATGCCCTAGTCAGGATGCACAAGGTTACCTTTGTGAGAGACACACGAGACGCATCCAAAACACCATTTCCGTCATTGGTGACTGTGTGTTTTTGCATTTTAAGGTAGCTTTCAATGGTTCAGTTTGATTCCTGGGTTAAAAAAAAACAAGACAAATAAATCCTACACACGGAGACTTCAACAGTTAATTCCAGAAAGAAAAACAAAAACAAAAGTACTAAGATGTAAGGTTTATGCAGGACAGACAATATCTGGATTCTGATAGTACTGATAGTTATTTCCCGCCTTAACAGTGTTCAGGGACCTGATTCCCCTGTGTAACATTATCACCAGTCAGTCTGGTCCCTCAGTAGTACCTGTGTAATGTAACACAAGCTGCAGTCTGTGCAAATGACCTCCAACTCTCCTCTTTTTTACACTCCTCTGCATGGACTCCCTTTGCTACACGTCCATCCCCATCTTCCCACCAAAAGGTTTCTCTCTCTTTTGCCAAATGCCCAACCACGCACACTCTTTCTACCACATCCTGCCTGCACCTTCTCTTCTCTCCTCCAACCTATGTCATTACAGGTATGCAACTGAATGGAACGAAATTCAAATCTGATGCAAAGCGTCTCCGTCTGAGCAGCAGGTCGGGCCTCAAACATCTCACATGATAGTGAATTTGTATGAGATGAGCTCCATGTCAAGGTTTTAGGATGCTGTATAGAAAATAGCACGTGCATCCAGTAATATGGTTGGCTGCTTGCTTTTTTCCTGCAATTACTATACAAATTTTAAGGCTGTCCATTTTGTGGCTGATTCTGATGCTGCTGGTATTACTGATAGTAAACTGACCCAGGGGTTCCCAGGGTCTGTTCCTAGCAGCAGGCTAGTCGCTACCGCTCACGCTTGCTTTGCATCTGTGCCTGGATAACGCTGGCACGCTCAGACGTCATCAACACAACTTTTATCACTGGATGCCAAGGCTACACATACAAGACATACTTCCCTGGGTGGGGAATTTCACACACTATCGAGGTATCAGGCATTATTATCTACCGACATTCCCATCTTAAAAGAAGAACTGCTGGTCTACGATTAAGCATCCAGACTCTGGGGAATGGGCCGAGTTACCCACAGTGCAGTTCGGCACCAAATGGTTGCAAATGCATTAGAGGGAAGAGAACACACTTCAATGGATATGTCCACGAGGAGTGCTATGCCAAGAAATATACACAGGTTCTTGTGTAATGATGATATTATTGTTCCTTTCAATGTGTGTGTGTCTACCCCCAAAATAAACACAAGTGCAATATAAACACTCTAAAACTGTGCAAACTAGTTTCCCTTCAAATACGCACTGGATAAACAGCAGTCCAGGAGTAGTCACGAAAATCAACTCACAAAATGTTTTCAATGTCTCTGCAGTAAAGTTTTGTTAACTGTATGAGCAGCATGCTTATTTTATCTGAGAAACTATGGTGAGCGCTATCAAAAACAGAGGAACGTGAAGCATCCGCGGCCCGCATAGCTCTGAGACAAGCTTCCCTCTCTAACACTGGTGTGGAACTTTCTAGCAGCATTCATGGCATTTTCCAGGCAGGAAGGGCTCTATTCTGTAGGCCAGGGGTTCCTTAACTTTTTCAGAACCCAATATTAAGAAAAGTAGGTTTCATTAAGACATGGGAGCGCTCTCGTCAAGTGAGGACTCAGCAGAAACAGAGCAATGAAATACCACTAAAGCCAAAAAACGCAATTTATTTTCTGCTGCACAACTATGCCAAAACTGAGCCAATTAGTTAGCCAAACATCCTTTCAGTATGACTGATGCAAAATAATGGCGATCTACTAGGGTTGAAACATAAATGGTCAGTGAAAAATATAGCAGAAGCAAGTGCAAAATCAGGAGACGTGTGAAAAGAGACGCAATGAGCCAAAACACCACCAGGACCGTGACTCTTTACAAAGCTCTTCGTCGCTGTGCAGCAAAGAGAAATGCTTCCACGTAGAGAGAAAAACAAGGGTCGACTGTATTCAGCCTTGTGACTTGGCATGTCGACCTCTTGACATCTGACCTTCGACCCTGTGACTAGAGTTGACCCCCCCCACCCCCACCCCCGCCTCTCAGCCTTTGAATGCTGCCCGTTGAACCATAACAAGCTACCCAACCGGCGACTATGACGTAAGAGGGTGAGAGAGAGTGTGAGTGTGAGTGTGTGTGTGTGTGTGTGCGCCTGCCTATGTAGAGGCTCAGAAAAGTAGATCGGGGGAGGAAGGGAGGACAACAAGAGATGGGCTGACAGCAAGAGGAGTGACTGGGAAGTTAAACTCCGCCCAACCGAGCTTAGGTCATCTACCTTGAATTAACACCACCCCCAAGAAATTCCCCTTGAGATCTGCCAGAGTGTAGCAGTGAAGCTGACATCGAAGTCAACTGTGAGAACATCAGAGCGCCGATAAAAAACCTTTGCTGATAACCAGGGGGATTTATCTGCCGTAGACTCATTGACCCACAAACAGTCTGATAGGAGACGATAAGTCAAGTGGCAATTACAGTTGATGACATCATACTATCTGCCAGTCATTACTGAGAGGGCGACAGAGTGGAGAACCAGCAGGGAAAGGCAAAGACAATTCCTGCTTCATGCATTCACCTTCTTTATTGTATGCACATACACAAAAGCGTGAACATACACAGACGAAAGTGCAGCAACAGCAATCTATTTTAGATCCTGATATGAAAGCGACCTCAACACGGGCACTTTCAACTTCAAATTCACAGGGAAAAAAAAATAAAAAAGTCTTGCGATTGTGAAACTCCACAGTGGCGCCGGTTGCAGCACAGATGCTGGAAAATGTGCTGCTGACGTGTCAAATTAACAAATTCTGGTGAGGTATCAATAAAGCATCTATCCATCACTGTGTCTGTGCAGGAAGAAAAACGGCTCTAGCGTTGATTTCTGCAGGATACCAATGTTTTGCTCATGAGGTCTGTACCCCCCACTGCCCCAGTGCTAGTCCTTCTCAGGTGCTTAGATGGTGTGCATTATTGGTGTGGTGTATTGCAACAGTAAATACACACATGCTGGCACGTCCAATCTCAACAGCGTGCATGTCACTGGGGCTAATCCTGTTTTAACGTCCTCACAGATGCACCCACAGACTCCACCAGCACCTCCACCAGCCCAGCTCTCATTGAGGTGCTTTGTCCCGAGCACCTGATAAGTAGTCCCTAATACGGTGCTAGAAGACCTAACCCCACATCACCGCTATGCTAAAGCTGTGCAAAAAAAAGAGTCTGAAAAGTAAAAGGTTGTTGTTCTATTAGCTCCTTAATGTCAAAACATGTCAGGAGGTTTCTTGGGGTCTCCCTTGTCAGTTGCAGTGCGCTGGCCAGCACAGTGACACAAAACATATGAGCAGAGTTAGTACGCTCGAAGAGGTTTATCCTGGTGCATTTTTGGTTTTCCAAATACAAGTCAGACGAACAACCGCCACCACACAAATGTTGGTAAAACTGGTTTGTGACTCTCTAAGCAAAATTGGCAGCAAATTATTGTCTTGAGGCTCAGTTCCCAAAAAAAGAAGTGCCTGGTTCAAAAGGGCATGTTCACACTCTGCCACCTTTTGTGGACAAAGCGCCGCCTCAACTACAGTTTTTTGCTGATAATATGAAAAAGCAGGTTGCATGACATATTTTAGCTGGTTAGCTGGTGATAATGTGCAGTGTTTGGCTTAGTCATAGGTTACATAAACGAACAGCGGACACATGCATGCATGTTGCAGGTCCCACTGGTTGGGGTTTTTGTGTTTTTGTGTTTGACCTGTAGTAAAGACTGCTTGCCCTGGCTTTGGAGGCACAGGCTGCTCCCATTGCATCAAATCATGTCAAGGTGAACTTTTCGCAGGGCTCCACTCTTCCTGACAAAAGAAAAAAAATGAAGCACACTTTCCATTGGGCGCTTTGCATTCACCTTGCGGCAGCTACACATTGGTGAAGTGAAGTGAAGTGAAGAGGCAGTGGCAGTTTGAAGAAAAAAACAAAAACAACAAAACACAATATTGTGAACACGCCCCAGGTTTGCACTGTATTTTGAAAGCTGTTGTTGGGGAAAGAAAACCAGTCCAACCAGGGGACCGAATAGGGATTTCCTTTGCTGAAGCAGATGAGACAAACGGCTGAAAACGAGCTAAGTTCAAAGAAACAGAGTAATGCTGCCACCGCTCTGGTTGTACAGCACTTGTGTAATGTTACCCGGGCCGAGGTGACAGATTTACACACACACCCCACCCATGGGTATAAATCGCCGGTCGAATTACCTACACATACAGGAGTGTGACGAGATTTAGTCCCAAGTGGCCCGCCCCACATCAAAACCCACTAATCCAAGATCAGTTTTGATTACTATCCATCCAAATGAAACTATGGATATACACACTGCAACATCCTGACCGACTTTAGCCCCAATGAAGTCATTAGAAAGCACGGGTTCGAATGCAGCTAGGATCAGACCTGACTAGCCAGTGTTTGACAAATCAGATACCTGCTACCATGGTAGGGAAGGACCAGATTCAGATACTGGTACATACCTAACCTAGCCTTACGCATTGAGAGACTCAGACCAAACCCTCACCCCGAGCTAGGAAAAGACTGGCGGTGTTTGAACAAACCATGGAAACTAGAACAATAGAGGGAGAAGAAAAATTGTGTGTGTATTTTCTCAACAAACAAGCAGCATATTTGTGTGTGTTTATATCCATGTGTGCCTAGAACTAGAACAGAAAGCGCTGTACAGATCTCGGCCCACCACCTTCTCCTGGCACCGGTCGGCCTTTTGTTTTGCATTTCCGCTCTAACAGCAAAAAAAAAAGGCCTGCGCACCAGCTGGGTCACCAAATTCACACCAAAACAAAAAAAATGAAAACATAAAAATGTCGCTACAAACAAAAATATTTTGAGTCGTCCCGCTTGGACCTGTAGTGGAATCCCAGCTATTTTAGGTTAACTTCAAGTGCAGGTCTATTTCCAGTCAGGGTGAACCACACTACAAAATGTATTGCTTCCAAGTATCCACCAGAAATTGCTGTGGAGGGGGAGACGGCGAATGTGGGCATGGAGCATTCCCCCACATTAACCATTAAATATAGAGTACACGTTACTCCACTGCTTTTTTTTTTAAAGTGAGTGCATGATTATATCCAAGGTCTGGACTACAGGACCAAAGACCTGTGATTAGTTTGGCTCTCTGACAGGGAAGGCCTGGGTTGTAGCCCGCCCCAGTGCCCTTGAGCAGGACGCTGAACCCCTAACAGCTGTAGCTCTGACTAGGGGTGGGCAATTATCGTGTTTATAATCGTAATCGCGATTTAATGATGTAATCGTGGCAAATTTTCAAAATCGTTCATTTCGATTGTTATTTAGGCTACAAGAACGAGGAACGTCTAGAAGCGCCAGTTAGCAAAGCAACCAGTGAGTGTGAGTGTGTGTGTGTGTGTGCGCGCGCGCGCATCAGACGTAACATCACTTTCCTGTGAATGAATGGGCCAAATACTTTCTCCAATACTGCGTTCATGAACTGTCCCCTTAAAAAATACTACGTGGTATTCAGTCACGTCCCTCCACCCCGTCCAGTAACGCCGTGTTCAGACAGGTTTGGACCGTTCGTTTTTTGCGAGCCGCGAGCGAATGTGTCAAGCCGGGCAGGAAGTCAGACACAGGAACGGTATAGAGCATCCGGTAAATTTCAAAATAAAACAAAATTCAAAATAAAACAAAACAAATAATCGTTCATTAACCGTAATCGAGGTAAAAGTTTGAAATAATCACGATATTGATTTTTAGTCATATCGCCCACCCCTAGCTCTGACATAACTGTGGGCGAAGGGGGGGGGCTCAGGGTAAATGGTATGTATGTATTTGGAACCTGCTAGCAAAAAAAATACAAATTCCCCAAAGTTTGAGCAAGTGGACAATTAAGAGCATATTATGATAAATAACTACACATAGAAATCGTTTTTCTAGATCGGCACTAATAATCTG
The DNA here is from genome assembly GCA_034670385.1 of Hoplostethus mediterraneus. Taxonomy (NCBI): domain Eukaryota; kingdom Metazoa; phylum Chordata; class Actinopteri; order Trachichthyiformes; family Trachichthyidae; genus Hoplostethus; species Hoplostethus mediterraneus. Next base: position 5,370,648 of record JAXDDW010000013.1, read on the forward strand.
ACTCGATTCATTCATTGACTATTCTGGGATATTCGCTTGGTGTCCGATTTACAGCCAAGCAACGTAAGCTGGGGTCAACGCGTCATTCCTGTCACTCAACACCCTGAAGGTAACATTTTGGTGCTAAATCTTTGCCAACAGAGATGAGTTACCAGCAGGGGTGGAGTTTAAAAATGTTGAATAATGCGTTTAATTTTGAGTTTTGGTTTCGACTGAGTGAACGTGTCTGTTGTTAAGGCAGACCCGAGCCTCGCTCTGTGGGGAGAGCTCGCGATTCCAAAGGTTTGTCATAAATGCAAACAAGTAGGTGGAACTTTCTGACTCGACTGTACGACCGTCTGTCTGTCTGTCTGTCTGTCTGTCTGTCTGTCAGGTAGGCAGGCTGGGTGGCTGACTGGCTTGGTAGGCTGACTGGCCGACCGCCTACTTCTTCTGCACTATTGTGGAAACAGGTCGAGTGCATTGTGTTGGTACAAAGAGGCCATGCACGACCCACAACAGAACGTGACATCAGCGCAGAGGAAAAAACAAAAACACCCCAGGGGAGCGAGGGAGGGAGGGAGGAGGGGAAGAGAGCTCCCATGCCTCTTTTTTTTTTTTTTTACTCAGAGGTGCAAGGAAGCTGATATTCAGCTCATTTAAACCAAAGCAGTATGGAAAGCAGCCAGTGACATGGCAGTTGGAGTGAACACTCACCCCCCCCCCGGTCTCTCAATAGACCCACAGACGAGAAAGATCATCTCTTCCTTGTATGTGTTCCAAGTTGATCATCTAACACCCATCTTAGAAATACATGTTAGATCATCAAAAGCAACTTAAAACTCTCTAGAGGCCATTTTGTTTCTCAGTCTCAGAACTAATAAGAGTTCAAAGTTCATGGTTAGTTTAATCTACTCCTCCTACCTCCTCTAAACGTAGCACTTCAATTGCCAACAAACCTCTGAAGGGGGAAAAAAAACATATACATGTGGTCTTTTTCATTATATTATCGTATCCATCCAATGTCAAGAGCGTCCTTGCAGATTCCACTCGGCTCGGGGGGCGGCGGAGAGGCCTGCTGAGAGGGATTGGCCATTTCTCCTTAATCTCGGAAGGAATTTTTTTTTCCAGCAACGCCAGAACTCCTCAGACGTGATTAAGAGAGGAGAAAGGGAAAGACAGATAAAGATGGAGAAGGAGAGAGAAAGAGAGAGAGACAGCCAGAGAAACAGAGTGAGAGAGAAGCCGAGATAGAAAGAGATAAAAGAGATGGTGTAACCGCCCCGTGCCCATTTCCAGTCAAAGCAGGTTAACACAAGCAGCTGGTTTAAGAGGCGCTGTTGGTGGCAGTTGAGCGTGGCTGCTCTCATTTGCCTGTGTGAGTTTTCCTCAACAAAGAAACCTATTGTCTCACGCACTTGATGGATATGCGGTAAGCACAACGGTAAAAACACAGGGTCATCTCGTGACCCGGCATCTCTCTCTCAACGACTGAGTCACACACACACACACACACAGCATCCGATGATGAGAACTCACGCTTCTCGTCATCCGCGTGGACCAGCGACGCCGCTCTTGACAGGACATCCAGAGGCGTCTCCTCCATGCTTGGCTGCCTGTGAAGTATAGGGAGGACACACACCACGTTGGAAGGGAGAGGATGTGACCTGTTGGCTCACTTCTACAAAGTGGCAAGAGGTGGGAATCACAATGGGAAAGGTGGGATGTCATGTAGCGGTCCTGTTGCAACATCTCACAGGAACCTCTGATGCCCCCCCCCCCACACACACACACACACATCACTACAATATTCCAACAAGGGACTTGTAGTGTGCATAGTGACTTTATAGTGCCCTTATCATAGTTTATGCCACGTTTATCTCCCATGATAGTCCTGTATTAACTTATAGTGTGAGTGTGATATCTGTATAGTATCCTCCTGAAATGATATGTCTAGCCTTCAGTGCACACATTTAATAGGTGCATCTGCCCAGTAGATAGACATGTATTACGTTTTTGGTTTTTTTCAATGGTGAGCCTCAACTCTCCACTACGCTATGAATGTTTTTTTTTTTTTAAAACGTCCCAGCGCGCTTTCCCGTCCCTCTCTCCGCATTCCTAGGATACCTTTCTCTGATTTCTTTTAAGCAACACTCACACAGCAGCACAATCAAGTGTGTTGTCCGCTTCGGGTCCGACCTGAACGCGCGTCAAACAACGCTTCGGGGTTTTCTGCTCCCGCAGCGAACGCAACGTCGACTACGTGGTGGCATGAGGAAATGCGACGTTCACGAACACGGCTTTCCAAAATAACTCCACTTTTGATGAGAGAGAGAAAAAAAAATGAAACCGATATTATCGTGACAAGTGCGGCCAGTGTTGTGTGCGGTAGCCTACATTGGTCTGGCTCGCGGGTCCTCGAGCGGCAAAATGAGGATACTTTTGATTTGAAGAATTGCATTCATTCGAATTTAGACTGTTTAAAGTTTTATTCTGATATTCCTTGTTATCCCCCCGAAGAAAGAAGGACCAGCTGGGGTTCCCCCGAGCCTATATGGGGGTCCTAGACATGAAAAAGTTTAGGACCCCCCCCCCCCCCCCGGTGTAGCCTACCGATTCATATCGTGCAGTTTCAACAATTACCTTTACATAACAGGGCGGATAGTATGTCAGTCTGTCAGTCCTGTAATTATCGCTCTAGTTTCCACGCAGTCTTAATTGAGAACCTGAATATTTCACCAACACTGTCCAATTGTCTCACATGGCTCCGCTGTCGCACGCACGCACGCTCACCCTGCAACCCGAAACAACACCAACAACTTCTTGCTAGTCGCTGCATTAACGCTAGTACATACCTCATTCACGCGCCACGTTGGTGTCTTCGGTATTATGTCCACAAAAAACACAAACAAAATAAATCCCACAGGAAGAGAGAAAAAAAAAAACAGCAGCCGAGGGTGAACGAGGAAAAGACAATAGTAGCTGAGCTGTCGGGACAAACTTGGTTGTAAACGAGGAGGAGGAGGAAGGGGGCAGGAATGCCTGGAATGATGGAATTCAGTTCCTAGCAGGTGGTGAAAGTGAGCGACGCTGATTGGTCGACGCTTGAAGCAATGATATCAGCATATATTATGATAATCGACGATTGCATCACATCCTTTGGAGTTGAGGCTACTGTCAAGTTGCCCCCCCCCCCCAGTGACAGTAAATTCTCGGGCTGGCTGGAGAAAAAATAAATAAATCTACAACTACTGTTGAGGTGCTGTTGAGCAAGGCAGCTAAACCCTCAGCTGTTTAGTGGCCAACAGAAAGCATTTCCTAAATACATACAACAAAAAAAGTCGCATTAATCAGTAGTAGTAATATGAATTGTGTGGGTAATAATGTAATAAACCAACAAAGCACCAATATGAACACAAAATGATTTATTTCTTGAATTTCCATGTATTACATTTCAATAAAATACCCTATCTTCATATATATATATATATACACACACCCCATCATGATTTGTGGCACACAGAAATTAGGGGGGGGGGGGCAAACATGACAAACACACTGAAAAAGTGCCTATTAGTGAACAACACCAACTGTACTATTGTATCACAAGGCTAAACAGAGCAATCCTGCATCCTGTTATGTATTAGGAACAGTTTATTAAACCCATTTTTTGTAACCGTAAAACTCCAACACACTGCGCTCAGGTCAGTGAGCCGGACTCAGGCAGAGCATCAGACCATCGGAGAACCGACGGGGACGCGCACTTCAGTCTGTTCACAAGGAGGACGCCATTACGCCAAAAAGTTGGACTGCTCCAATAGTCCCCAACTTCTCAAAATAAGTGTGGTACTATTTTCAGCTGACAGTTAAAAGAGATCTTTGGCTATTAGGGAGGGATGATGGGGAGGAGCGCGGGGGGTATGAAGTGTGTGCGTGCACCAGTCCACCAGCCACGATGAAATACCATGCGCTATTTCAGCCTCTCGGCGAGGCAGTACAGTCCGAACACTGAATGCACAGCATGCCAGGTATTGTCCACATCTCCTCCCTCGGGGACGTGTCAGACGAGTCGATGTAGATGGGGCAATTTGGGGCGACCAAACCAACATAATATTTGTGTCCTTTGTAGCATGGCATTGATTTTGCTAACCTCGGTGGCTCTAAACGTAGCCCATTCTGCACCGCCGTGCCAGCCGCAGTCGTTACCATCGATTTGTAAAAAGGGGGTCCATTCTGCAGCACCGTTAAACTCGAAGTCATGAAATGCCACACTTCTTGCACGGTGAAGGGCAGTCGCACAGACGGCTCTAGACGACTCAAGGGTGAAGTCAAGAGGGGTTAGACGGGTGCCTGTCGGTGGGCCTGATGAAGAGACGGGGGGGGGGATCAGGATGGCTGGGAGAGCGAAGGTGTCCTCCTCCAGCCCTTCCACATCTTCATCAGTTTCTTGGAGCTGTACGACACTGTCTTCCACAGGCCTGAGGGAGACCGAACCACACCACGTACTCAGTACACAGCGAATGAATATTTTTTCCACACATAGTACACGCTTAAAAAGGCCATATGAAGGAATATACCCCATCATAACAAGGGACAGAGAGTCAGCATGCTTACCAGCTGTGGCAATGCCTTTGACGCTCTGCGTTATACTGGAGGATTTCACAATAGAGGAGATACCTGTGGAGAGACCTCAGTGTTACATCAAGCTCCCAGTTATTTTGATCACGCAGATATAACACGCTATATTGACGGCATGCTCGCGGGTCGAGGCAGTATCAGCTACGTCCCCCTCTGGAATCAATATGGGATTAATTGTTTTACCAATCTCTACAAATATCCAAACCCCATGCGTCAGTATCAACTACTGTCAGGACAGATCAGTCAATCCTCCGATCATCATCAGTCTAGCTTCATCTCACTGGCTACCAGTGCAATTTAGGCCTTTATGGATCAACTTTAAAAGGGCAATTCCGGGATTTTTTGCAACAAGTTAACCCTCTTGCTTTCATTGACTACCTTTGTCAGAGTTGAGAGTTCAGAGTTGTTGGAAATGTGACAAAGGTGATCTATGAAAGCAGGAGGGTTGACTTGTTGCAAGAAGAGGATGGTGTAAACATAAATCTTTCTACTGTCCTCTTCCTGCAACAAGTGAACCCTCTCGCTGTAGACTACCTTTGTCCACCGTCCATTTCAGAGCGTGACTTCTGCTTGAGCTAGACTTTAGTTTTCTGGTTAAAAAAGGTCTATTTCTGTTGCGATCCTTTCAGTAATGTTGTCAGACACACGAATAACAATCTGAGCCTGTCAGTGGCAAAATCAAGCACTTTTAGTGGACGTACTTTGATCGCGCCTCTATGCCCGTTCAGATTACGTTGCAGCCATTGAGCCCCAGTTTCGCGACTGCCGACTGAGCCGATCTACCGGAGCAACTCCGAAACCTTTGGGATCTACTTTGCGGTATGATAGGCGATTTTGTGGATATAAAGGCCAGGTTGAAAAATCCCGGAATTACCCTTTAAGGACCATTTTGGACTAGTGCCTACTATGTCTCTGAGCTTTCAACCCTTTATGAGCCCAGGTGCCTCCTTTCGTCCTCCAACCACCCCTCTGTACAGGAGCTCCGCTAGAGTCTACAGCAAATTTTCATCTCCATCCGTCCCCACCTTGTTGGACAACAGCTCCACAGTCCGGGTCCTGAGCCACCTGCAGCAGGATCTCCTCCACGTCTCGGTTCTTCCCGGGAGGATCCACCAGCTTGGTGATCCTCTGCTGCAGGGTCCGAGGCAGCGCCATCAGCTGGACGAACTGGCCCTCGGGGCTCTTGTCTACCTGCAAGTTCAACAGGCAAGTCACGAGTAAGACCACCGGCTCCTGAAAACAACAGTCATGTCATGTGGGGTCCCAGAGTCTCAGAGCAGATACAGCGGGCCACAGGAAGGTCAAGTCACTTTCAAAACCTAACTTTGCTTTATTACAGAGGATTTCAATTTAAGTAGTCGATTCTTCAATATTTGACTGACTTCCTGAGGTGATTGCATTAAGAGTGAACAGTCTCCATAGTAACCACATCGTCCCGGGACAGCGCGATGCCCGGGAGGTGCTGACTAGTCTGTGTGGTCTCGGCTATCGGGGAGTGGCGGAGGCAGCGGCGCACAAAGACAAGATGAAACTTTACACCTGCACTGAAAAGAAAAAAAAAAAGTGGAGGAGTGTCTATTCTTGCTCTTCGGCACGCAAACACACACACACACACTTTCCATGCTGTCTCAGCCAATACGCAAAGCACGCAACAGGGAATCGTGCCAAGTTAGTCACACCCCGTTTAAAGTTTACTACCAAGGTCAAAGAGTACGCTCTGTCCTGTTCATTTAAAAGGCTGAAACCCCACAGACCTCTCTCAAACTGAAGCTCATGAAACGTGGATGATATTTTAAAGGTGGTACGGATGGGCGGTAGTTCCTATTTCCATTCTTGTTTCATAGTTACATCAGGTTTCCCCAAGTATCACATTACCTTGGGGGAAAGAAGTCTATCTTGAAAAGAGGCCTATCTGCTGTATGAGGCTTTCAGTCCAGTGGGTTGCCGTCAGCGCAGAACGTGGTGGGTGGGTTCAGGGTGTATGATTCGATTTCAGATCGTACTGCGGATACCTTGTATCTCCAAAAAGTCAACTTTTAAGGATTGATGTGGTTGATTTTCCAAACAATGCCCCCTGGAGGTTTGATATTTTACAACGCATCATCAACAGTTTGATCCAAACGTCAGGAAACACAATTTCTACAGGCATACGATGTCCAAGTTGAGCTGTGTTGCTAACATATCGTGTGTGTGTGTGTGTGTGTGTGTGTGTGTGTGTGTGTGTGTGTGTGTGTGTGTGTGTGTTGCTTCACCTCTAGTTTTCCCTGCTGAGGCTTGTAGACCACCTGAGGGCAGTCCTGTAGGATGTTGCTGTACAGAATCCGGAAGTGCTGAATGTTGTCTTTGACAATATTGTCCACCTTGGATTTATCCTCTCCAATGACCATCCTGAAATCTCCTTAAGGGGCATGGACCAAAAAAAAAAAAAATCCAAAATGTCAACACTACTTTAATACCACTGCAAGACATTGAAGTCAATATTTGAAGTTTAGAAATGTTCAATACTTTCGGCAAATTAAACTTCAACTTTCAAGGTGGCATGTGGAAGGGAATACAGCATGTCTTGCTGTATATTATGAATTGAAATTGTATTTGTATTTTAAATGATTTGTAAATAAACGAAACGAAACGAATAGTTTGAAGAAGAAGAGATTTTCAGGTGGGAGGCTATCTCCCGTTTCCTTGACGACAGCATCCCCCGTGTTAGGGAAACATTTTAGGGCAAACACAAAGGAGGCCGCCGATTCACCTGCTCCTCATCCACCTCAGTACACGTGAACAGATCACACAGGGCCAACCACCCCAGAACCCTGCAGAGACGTGGCTCACGAAGAACAGCCAAGCGGGTTTTGGAACAAACTCTGGCTGCACCGCGGAGATTGTGCATGTTTGCAAAGCGTTCAAAGTTGTTGCAGCAGTCAGACCAGAGCGATAGCAGAGAAGGCTAAGGTGCTCCTATTACAAAACAAGGAACCTGCAAGCTTGGATATCAATCAACACACACATCATATCCCTTGACAGCTCAATGGATATGCTGTGTGTGTGTGTGTGAGTGAGAGTGAGAGAGACATAGGCGTGTGTGCATGCTTTAACTTCTTCTGTCTGGTTACCAGCATAGGAGAGGCCAGCTATCTGCAGGAAGAGGTCTTCCTCGGTGAAGCTCTCCGGCAGCATGAGGAAGGAGGCCGTCACCGCGCTCTTCAGGTTGCCCACCAGTGCAGCACGCAGCTTCCCATTCTCACCCTGCACCAGCATCCTCACCTGCAATCACACACACACACAACTAGAGAATAGTTTCCTACTAGTAATAATTTCTTGGGTAAAAATAGATTTCAAACATTGAATATTTCACATTTTCCTCCATCAATGCCTTTCATTTATAGTCACTCAAAAAGACAAAAATAAAACTTTAATATAGACCTGAACCTTTTAAGATCAGTTTAACATTTTTAACATATTTAAGTACTTTTATTATGTAGGTCCAACTAAATTTACTGACTAGTTTATGCAAGCTGGTTTGAGAACAGTGAACTGACTGAAACAGAACCGCCTGCCCAACAACTGCTGCCTAGCATTAGATGGACGAGGGAATAGGATTTTACTGTAGTTTTACTGAAAGTAGTCTAATACAGATGCACTGACTGGTTTGTGCAGGCGTCCAGCGATGTACATGGTCTTCCAGTGCATCAGGTCGTCAATCAGAGACTCTGTACCGATCACACCGTATTTTATTATCTGAAGAGAGGAGGAGCAGGATAGAAGAGGAGAGGAAAAAAAAACAGATGAAAAGTTTAAACATCAGGAAATTATAGAACATAAAAAATAAAAATAAAAACAGACTTGACGGACTATCCATTTACCCGGTCATCCACAGGCACCAGTGTGTTGTAGTACACCCCGGCCCCGTGGTCGCTCTGTATGGAGCCGATCTTTGTGGGGCCCAGTAGCTTGAGGATGGAGTAGTGTTTGCGGTTCTGCAGCAGGTTCATGGTGTGCCACGTCACGGGGTCGTCCACTGCGAACACAAAGTCCAGCATGTTCTTCTGGAAGACGGAGAGGAGAGCAGGACAGGGAGGTGAGCATGTTTCCCTAAATGATGGAGGCGGGACTCAGCGTGTCTGGAGAGTCATAACATCATTAGCAGAATACAGGATACACGTTGGCTCTGTTGCAAAGGACAAACAGAGCCATCCACCGATATAAGGCATCAAGTGTCAGTAGGCGTTACTGATGAATGTTTGCACTGTAACGGGTTACACGACAGTATCGCTGTAGACAGGGTTGTACTGTGAACTTGACAGCGCCATAGGCAATACCTTCCCAAAGGTTGTTAAGCTGCCAGGTGTCACTTACCCCCATTTGACCTTGAGAGGTGCCGTGCTGTTTGAACACACCAGATCCATATGCAAAAGCTAAACTAATGTCTTGAGGGAAATGTGACAGGATCCTTCTGTAAAGCACGCCGGCGTTTTGCAAAGCAGGGAGAGTCATTTTGAACCGTGTTAGCTAGCTAGCTAACTTTATCACCGGACTAAAACTAACGCTGATCAAGAAAAGCCTTGCGCAGAAAGTAAGACCGACATTCCGGACTAAGAGGCACTAAGAGGCCCTAAACCGAAGCCACGGCGACTTGATGTGTATTACAAATTATCTCTTTTATCGCAAGACTGTCAGGTCAGCTGGGTGCCTCGCAGTGCGTGTCGACTACATTGTACGTCACGTCAGGCTGCTGCAGACCGTGGGCTCACGGGAGATTGAGTCGGAGTTGGACGATAGGCAAATCCTAGCGGTTTTAACTGATATTAAAGTGATTGCTGTGTCAGTGCTTATACGCATATGCTTGCATGTTGATATCAATAATAGATTTGACTGCGCATTGCTCCAAAATGTGTTTTTAGCGTTTAGAAAAGCGGAGGAAACCCAAACAGACGATTCTTAATCTAGCCAGCAGAGGGCGGTATTCTACCTAGTTTAGCCCTTTAGAAATGGCAATGAGGTAATCCTAATTTGTATGGATACAATACACTTGTGCCTGGTTACAGAAGAGACTACCTGCTATTGCTGCTGACAGTATCTGCTGAATTATGCATTGTGGCATTAATGTAATTATTATGAATCAAGAGGAAACAAATTTAAAAAGCCTATCAAGCGGAAATAAATAAGCCACATAGTCTTTTGACTTTATTAACAACCCGTGTAGATACATTTCCTCCATAGTCTGAGAAACACAATGTCTTTTATTTCCCATTCTGTTTTGACATTAGAAGCCAATAATGAAGATGAGAGTCTTAACCATATGTATCTATTTATATAGCCTGTGTTTACTCTGGGCTGTTGTATTTCTGTTGTATGTTCATGAAATAGAATAGAATAGAATAGAAGAGCAATTAAACCTCCATCTCAAGTAACTGGCACTGAAAAACATTAGTAATTGTCTTATAATCATGAAATATTGAATTCAAAAGTTGTTTATCACATTCAATAAAAGTAAGAACCGACCTTCCAATGAGATATTCTCTGTCCGTACGTTTCATACTCAGCGGCGTGCTTACCGCAGTGAATTAGATTCCCTATTGCATTACACATTTTGTAATAAATCTCTCGAAACGTAATCATTCTGACATGAAGATGATTGCTACTGCGGCGGCCAGGGCCTTCCTATTCCGCAGCAGAGTTCTGGGCTCGAACTAGCGGAGACGTGAAAAAGTAACGAAACTACCCCGTTGTTTTGATAGCTTTGACAAGGCGGGACAGACGATCATCACTCTCAACTTACTGCAGTAGCCACTAGTCTTAATAGAGGCCCGACAAACATCGGTTTGACATGAACACGGTTAGCGGTATGTTTGCACCACGTTCTGGAATTGACAACAGGAGGGAAAATATTATCTTCTTGGCAATCGCCTCAAGCCATCGTTTCATCCAAATGAACACTGATAAGATCACTGCAGCCTGGTGTCACAAGCTCACTCACGGTGTGAAAGTGCCTTGTTAAGTCAGGGTAGTGTAGCACTGCTAGTAAAAAGGTCTGTTCAATCCTCTACTACATGAGTGAAGCCCGGCGGTTATTGGGACTAGTCGTTGTTAATATTTCTGCCCGCCTCCAGCTATTTTTCTCCTTCATGTTTTTCCTCCTCCCATGTTTTCTAACCAATGTGACTATACAACCTTGAGATCCTATAATGTCACCCTCATAGGATGCAATGGTCGTCATAAATGAAGGTGTGGAAAACACACTGAAGTGGCTAATTCAAAGATGGGGGAATTTGCGACCTTGATGGATGGAATATGACCTGCACTGTAAATAAACATTAGGATGACTATTGACATCTTTGATGTGTTTTTCATACTCGGTGATATTGATTTTTTTTTTTCTCCTGTATTTGACTTATTGAATCATCTAGGGGTGATGTCCAATGTGATGATTGATTTTAGTCTCTGCAGCATTTCACACAGGAGGTTTTTTTTTTCTACAACTGGCTGCTGGACATATGGGCCATGTTGCAGTAGCTCAGAGGAAAAAAGATTTGTCAGTGATTTTTCTTGACATTTCAGCAAAATCTTGAGGCACAGCTGTGCTTAAAGCATAAAGCACACCAGTCACGTGCACGTGCAACGCTTGTGAAAGCGACAGCAAACCGGTTCGCACGAAGAACGGCACTTTGTTAGCCATCGTGAGAATCTGACCTCGGTCCGGCCTCTATGTGTTGGTTGGTGCATGCCTGTGTGTGAGAGTGACTATGAATGGTGTCTGTGACTTTTATTTTGGAACGAGAAACACCCGACTGATGAAATTGAATCAATTTGGGTTGTGATTGCGTATTGATTTTGCAATTTGAGGTGATGTTTCTATTCAGTGCGTTTACATGGATTTGCCATAAATCTGTCGTCGGGTTTGAGCAGCGGTTGTGCAAGCGGTGCGGCGAGCGTGTGAAATGCTTGCAGCCTCCTTGGGGATGATTCATTTGGATGTCAAAAACTTCAGCCTGCAGTTCATTTTTTGGTGAATGGTGCAATCCTATAAAGGAGTTTGAGGCTCACACCAATTGGCACACACACAGACCATATGTGTGCAAATACGCACACACACACACACACACAGACACGCGCCGCCATACTACCTGGAAGAATCTCCCCAGCTTTTGCACGCCTGTTGCCATGGAGATCGCTATTGCTGCTCATGCCTAGCGATGAGAAGATCAAAAGCAAATGGACCATTAACGACACACACACACACACACACACACACACACACACACGCACACAGAATACAAATACCCACGTGCACAGGCATGCACACTGCAGCAGACCTCCGGCATTCAGAAAATTACTACTCTCGTATTATTGCACCGGAGGACGAGCCGGGGAGGAATAAGCCGATAATATTCAGAATCAGGGTGTTAGGTGTAAAAGGCAAAAGGGCAAAAATTTCAAAACAGCACCATGGAGGTAAATTGAGACACAGGCTGGTTAAAATGAGAGATAATAGAGCGCTTAAACTGGCTGCAAAAACTGAGTACAGTCGAGTGTGTAATAGTGTGTATGGGGATAAGCAGCATCTGAACATCTGTGAAGACCGGTGGAATTCATACATAATACATAAAGACAACGATCCCATACAGAATTGTTAGAATTTGCTTGTGGATGCATTAAAAAAAATCAAATCAAATATAATTCTTTCTTGTGAGATACATTTCTTACTTTACCCTTCCTACTGCTTCCTTGTAAAATGTCAACTGGAATGCATGTCGTCCTGTTGTATGTGTAACAGTCAAAACAAGCGCTGTCGTGAAACGCTCACTGTAACTATCAGATCAGGGCGCCGAATAGAAACAGTCACAAAATCAATCATGTAATGTCGAGGCGAGACTGTTCTGGTTTGGTTTTTTCATCTATAAAAGTCACAGGCTTGTCCTTCCTTTTCATATCAACCAGTCTACAGACACACACACACAGTGGCGTGTACGTCGTTCTTCATGCACCGATTCTGTCATTTGAACTATAATCTATAATAAGTGGCATTTTAAACCTGCGATGCCCTTTTATCATAGCAGAACTCTTTAAACAGCTTTAGGTGTTAAAGTAACTCCAGGGTTACCCATGATGCACCATGCTTCCCACCACAAACCAATGGGCTCTGACAGCGAAATAGCGAATTGTCTTTAAATCCACTTGCCCAGCACGTGAACTCTCTTTCAAAGGACAGGCATTCATCCTGTGCTGTTAACTGCTGTGCACATCGCTACTTGAACAGAACTGCTGCTAACTACATTGTATTTTTATTGTGATGTTTTTATTGTCACGCTCACCCAACCGAATTGCATTCTGCTGGTTGCTACGGCAACGAATATCTTGAATTTTGTATTGCAACTGGGCCTACTGCTAAAATAACAGAACAGATGTGTTTCTGTGTGTGTGTGTGTGTGTGTGTGTGTGTGTGTGTGTGTGTGCGTGTGTGCGTGTGTGTGTGTGTGCGCGTGCGTGCGAGCATGGTCAAATGGTGCTTTGGGGGGGATTCGCTTCAGATGTGTGTGGGTGTTTTAATCTCGTAGTTCCATCCATCCACGGAGCCTGGCTGAGAGAGTCATCAGCGTCATCTTTCAGCTGCACAACCCCATTCACACATTGATTTTCCTTTAAGGAGCTTCAAAGGGGAAAACAAACACAAAGTATTGGTAGGTCCACTGGCCCGTAATAACTAACTGTTGCTACATAAGTAAGGTGATGTGTTTTCCCCCCGTGTTTTCAATTAACCTGCCGACAAAGCCGCGATTACTCCCTTGCAAGGCCAACTGCCATTTCCTGTGCAAGGGATTCATGATTATCCGCCACAGCAGATAGTCACTGAAATGTGGAATGAGTTGAAATTAAATGGATCATCAAATAAAGTGTGCAGATTCTAGTTTTCATTTTTCAGATCTCAAACGAAAAACGAAAAGGCTCCCACAGCATCTGCATCTAGCAGGACTATCAGGAGTTTCTTGTAGTGAGTATAGGGAGACGGTCCAGAAATCCAAGCTTCAAGCATCCCCAAGAAAGATGCAGTAGCATGTGAGCTAGGAGTGGACGATAATCGTGTTTATAATCGTAATCGCGATTTAATTATGTAATCGTGGCAAATTTTCAAAATTGTTGATTTCGATTGTTATTTAGGCTACAAGAACGAGGAACGTCTAGAAGCGCCGGTTAGCAAAGCAACCAGAGTGTCTATGTGTGTGTGTGTGCGCGCACATCAGACGTAACATCACTTTCTCGTGAATGAACAGGCCAAATACTTTCCCCAATACTGCGTTCATGAACTGTCCCCTTAAAAAATACTAGGTGGTATTCAGTCACGTCCCTCCGCCCCGTCCAGTAACACCGTGTTCAGACAGGTTTGGACCGTTCGTCTTTTGCGACCCGCAAGCGAATGTGTCAAGCCGGGCAGGAAGTCAGACACAGGAACGGCATAGAGCATCCGGTCAATTTCAAAATAAAACAAATTTAAAAACAAAAAAATAAAATAATCGTTCATTAATGGTAATCAAGGTAAAGTTTGAAATAATCACAATATTGATTTTTAGTCAACTCGCCCACCCCTAATGTGAGCTTACACTCGTTATTGCAGCAAGAATAAAAATTTAAAAAAAGTACAACTCTACAATGGAAACAGCATGTCAATGTTGTAAAGCCAGTCCAGTCAACACGCCAGACCGGATTGATTTTCTGTATTGATTTATTGTGTCAAAGTCCAGTTGAGCCCAAGTTTCCCCAATGAGCTGAAAAGAAAACAGTACTTGAAAATGAATTCTTGAAAAAGAATACCTCTCGTGTTGGAGTCTCTCTTCATTCATTCATTCAGTCACACACTCAGTCAAAAGTGAGAAAGAAATAGAGAAATAGAGAGGGAGAGAAATGATCATAATGATGATGACATTAGCTTTTGACACCACAAATACATCAGAAACAGAAACAGGTTGTAAAACAGGTGCAGGTAAAAACAGTCAAAGCAGAGAGGGCTGGAGGAGGCAGAGGCAACGTCAAAATGTGTGTGTTCGTACGCCAGCATCTGTTGGCGTGTGCATGTTAGTGTGTGTGTGTGTGGGGTGCGTGGGCGGGTGGGAGATGCTCCTGGCATTGTGGATCTATGTTTGCTTAGCCTTAGCTGTGTTTCCTCCAACGCAGCAGCAGCCCAAGAGCAAGGCAGACTCTCCCCTGACACCCCAGGGTGCAGATCCATGCTCAGCGGGGCCAAACCTGCATGATACGACTCAGAGAAAACAACAACTTGGCAAAACCTCGAGCCCCCGACTCACACGAGGCGGCAAGTTGAGCTCAAAATCGAAGCGACTCCCAATTCCATGCACACAAATGTTAGATTAAACATTTGTGTAATTGTATAAGGCCTGCTGTGTGTGTGTGTGTCTGTGTGTGTGTGTGTGTGTTGTGTGTCTATTTTTACCGCGTCATCACGAAGCATGTAGGCCAGGATGAGCTTATCACATCGCTACAGTTCACGCTGCAGCTCCGTGACTCACTCCGGCTCCCTTCTGGTTGACTACACACAGAGCCCCCCCCCCCCCCCCCCCCCATCCCCTCCATCCCTTTGCGCTTGACTCATCGTGACTTGCTACAAATGCACATCCCTGCAAATTCTTCAAGACTCTTATTTTGATGCTGTTTAAGTCCAAAAGGTGCCCCTGCATTGATGCCGCACGCTGTTCTCAGACATAACTTTTGCTGTAAGTACGAGGTGTCAGCCTAATGCTTTTTTTTATTCTCAGCTATATCCTTTATTATCCACTCATGCAGCCAGAGAATCGTCAATGGGTAAAGGCATGAAAGTGTTGCATGTATTTATGGAAATGCCTCTGAAACACTGACAATAAAATTAAAAGAGAATTATTTTAAGGTGGTATTTAATGGTAGACTATAATTTCCTATAATATCCCCATAAATAGCTGTTTTCCTTTCGGCACACCTCCTTGCTGGTTGGGTCCAGGAAAAAGGAGTGACCATCAATATCCCTGTAAATCTACTAGTCATATAAATGTGTTTTTATAGGAAGAAGGAGAGAGGGTAGTCCAAAAAGCTTTCCAGTAGAGACACATGGGGCCCCTGAGGCGGTGGACTTGCCTATTTGGGCAATATGCCCTATGAATAGGAATATCCCAACCTTAATGAAATAACGTCCCTGTTCCCGTTTCCTGCCATTAGACCGCGTTATTGCAGTAGCAGCAACGAGTGAGTGAGTTAGCTATCTCTACACTCTGAGTTAATGCTGAGAATGGACTAGATTTACAACTGGAGAGAAGAGCAAGAGAAATGTGGACAGGGAGAATTTTAGAGTGCAGCTGAACTGCAACCAGCAGAACAGCCTCATTTGGAGAAAGGTCAGTGAATACATTTCCATCAACAGGGAACGGCGGCAGTTCTAACCACGTCTCTGCTGAGAGTGAAACGATTTTTTACAGAGTTTTGTCTTCGAGCAAGTCAAATCTCACAAATAGGGAGAGGGAGATGCGTCTAAATCAGTGGAGCTGCTTCAGGGCCGTGGTGGTTGTTAGCCCTGACCCAGGACCCTTGGGGAGTCTTTATCGTATGGGTTGTTTACCTCTTCCAAAGGGTCCTGTCTTGCTCCGTTACGTCAAATTTCACTTAACTCTTCTTATTTTCAATACTTGATTTTACCAAGGTAAGAAAAGGTTGCGCACCTACGCTGTTAGAAAACAATTGCAGTCTGCCTTTCGACCACCGGAGGCAGTGTGTGTATAGCTCGGAGGCTACGGCCCAATCCCAATGTCCCCCCTAAGGCCTAAGCCCTGAACCCTCACAGACTTAACTGACGTCACCTGGTAAGTTCTTGAGTGCGAGAGGCTGCAAGGGCTCCAAATTGTATAAATAGGAATGGGACAGCACTTTGCGACATATCGTGTTACCTTGACGATATCAAAAAAAAAATGTATGTACTATTGTGGGTTTTGGGACTTTTTATTTTTCGTGTTTTACTTTCTTCACCCAGGCTCTTGCCTTACAGAGTGGACGAGAGGTAATTGTCAAATAATCAATTGACTCGTTTTGTCAAAACAGCATCATCAAGCAAAAATTTAAATAAATGGTTGATGAATAAACATTTGTCCTTTTACCGCTTCCGGACTTCCCCTGGTAACCCCATATTTATCATCACAACGCTATGAACTGTGGGTAATTCCCTCAGGCAAAGTCTGCATTGATGCGAACTTACGGAAAGTGTGCATAAAGAGCTTAAAAAGTCTGCGAGAGCGCCCATGCTCTTGACGATTTGACATTGGGACAGCCCTAAACCCTCGCGGACTTAGCGGGAACGAGCCTCAAAGTCTGTGAGTCCGTGAGGGGGGACATTGGGATTGGGCCAAAGAATCTGAGGCGTCTGTCAGCCATCTTTGATTTCATGACATTGGAACTTTTGGGGTGGGGTATACCGAAAGTCTTTATTTGTGCATAGGAGATGTAGTGCGTGGCACCGCGGTGAAAGTAGACAAGTGAAGGATTATGGGTAAGTGACTTTCGTAGGGTAAAAAGTCAATGGAGCAGGACAGGACCCTTTGGGAGAGGTACAAACCCATACGAGCAAGGACTCCCATCAGAGGGTCCTGGATCAGAGGGCTAGGTGGCTCTACGGCTTGGCTAGCACCGTTGCCTCACGGGACCAGAAGGACTTGGGTTCGATTCCCCTGGCTCCCTGGGTTTCCTCCCGCAGTCCAATCTGTGACTCACCTCTGAAGTCAGTCACACCTACGGGCAAATCAGAATTTGCTCATAGACGTGAGTGTGTTTATGTGTGATAGACTGGTGTTTTTCCCCGGCTGTTTCACTGCCTTCTGCCCAATGCATGCTGGGACAGGCTCCAACGACCCCACAAGCCCAAATAGAAATTGCGTGCGGAAAGACAATGAACAAAAGAAACCGCTTTACTTCATCTTGACGGCAAGATGGAGGTAAACTTTCTTCTGCAAGCTTTTCTCCTTCGTGTGGTTCATGCAGGCGTGGGATTATTTCCCAGCCTGGATAATCTTCTTCCTCCCTCTTCCTCCTGTCCTCTTCTGGGTGTTCATGAAGCTTAAGCAGCAACGAGGCATTTAGGAATGGTGCTCCTCTCATGCCTTGGAGGAGATCCGGGCACTTGCTTTGGAAAAAAGGACTGGAAGAGGCGTGAGGCACTATATTCTCCCTGATGGGAAACAGAGTCGGTTTCATCTCTTTATTTCTCTTGACAGGTCTCTGTGCAATCAAACTCCAAATCGAGGATCACCTTGTAAGTGAGGCAGATCAGATCGTCTCTTCGTGTGTGATGGTAGCTCAGACACTCTCCTTCCTGCTGGCCCTGTTGCTCCACCCCTGAGAGGAACTGGTTGGAAAGTCTTACAGCGTTATTGATAGGTACAGATGTCTGATCCATACCTTACACCGCCCCCCTCCGGCTTGGATCAGCCTCTGATGCTTTCTCAGGCTACAGAGTGACCCATGTTATTGAACAGGAACCAGTGGAGGGAGTCATCTGATCGACCGAATCAGCAATGAAGCAACAACCTCTCTCTTCCCTCCCATCCTCCCCTTCTCTCATCTTCTCCTCTTCCCTCTCGACCTTCCTTGTCTCTGCTCCTTTCCTGTCTCCTCTCCTCTCTTGTTCTCTTCTCTCCTCTCTTCCCTCCAATCCTCCCCTTCTCTCCTCTTCCCTCTCGACCTACCTTGTCTCTGCTCCTTTCCTGTCTCCTCTCCTCTCTTGTTCTCTTCTCTCCTCTCTTCCCTCCAATCCTCCCCTTCTCTCCTCTTCCCTCTCGACCTACCTTGTCTCTGCTCCTTTCCTGTCTCCTCTCCTGCTCTCTTCTATCCTCTTCTCCTTTCCTTCTCTCTTCCCTCCCATCCTCCCCTTCTCTCCTCTCATCTCCTCTTCCTTCCTCTTCCCTCTCGACCTCCCTTGTCTCTGCTCCTTTCCTGTCTCCTCTCCTGCTCTCTTCTATCCTCTTCTCCTTTCCTTCTCTCTTCCCTCCCATCCTCCCCTTCTCTCCTCTCATCTCCTCTTCCTTCCTCTTCCCTCTCGACCTACCTTGTCTCTGCTCCTTTCCTGTCTCCTCTCCTGTTCTCTTCTATCCTCTTCTCCTTTCCTTCTCTCTTCCCTCCCATCCTCCCCTTCTCTCTGCTCTTTCCCTGTCTCCCCTGCTCTCCCCTCCTCTCCTCTCGTCTTCCTGTTTCCTCCTTGCCCTTCACCGTGGCATTTCTACTCTAGTGGTTTCATTTACCCGTCTACCCTGCCCTCCAACGTGCCACCGGCATAGACGTGTGTCAACTCTCAGAGATGAACAAAAAGAGAGGTGGAGGGAGAGGGTGGAGGCATGGGTGGAGGAAGGGAGGGCGGGAGGGTGTTTCCGCCTGTGCACTCCGGCTTCGTGCACGCTCGCAGGAAACCCCTTCGACGGGCTGCACACGGCACACAGCGCTACGAGGCTGCGGCACGACACGCACACACGTAGCCTGTGATGTAGGAGGATGATGACAGGCGAGAGGGGGAGGAGGAGGAGAGGGAGTGAGGGGGGAGGGGAGGGGAGGGGGAGAGCCAATGAACAAGCCGAGTGACAGAGTGAGAGTGAGCGGGAGCGTGAGGCAAGTGAGGGGAGAGGGTGGAGAGAGCATCAAGCAAGAGGAAGAGAGAGAGAGAGAGAGAGAGAGAGAGAGAGAGAGAGGGAAAGGGCAGAGTGAGCGTGAGAGAGATAGAGTGTGAGTGAAAGGGTGAGATAAGCAGAGAGAGAGAGAGAGAGAGGGGAGAACGAGAGCATCTCTTGCACGCATTCAGCTTTCAGCAGCTCAGGAGGCAGGCAGGCGGAGTGGAGAGGGAGAGAGCACCAGTACCTCACCACGACTCCCTCTCTCTCTCTGTCGCTCACACACACTTGTGAAGAGGCGTAAAGCTCAGGAGGAGGAGAGGATCACCACACACACATACACACACACACACACAAACACACACACACGCACGCTTGGCTGGCTTACTGCGCTTTGGAGAGCTGTCTCTTGAAGACTGGACCAGAGCTGTATCCTTCGCTCCATCCATCCTTCCCCTGCCGCTTCCCATTCCTCCAACGCGGAAGCTGCCCTCCGGCGCTCATCCCTCCATCATCTGGACCGATTCGCCGTCCATCATTCATCTCTGATCTGCTTCTCTCTCTCTACCTTCTCTTTCTCGTATCTCTCTCACTCCACTCAAGCGATCAAGAGACCACGCCGAGAGAGCGAGTAACCCGCCACCCGAAAGACCGACCGCTCGACCGCAGCCATGAACTTCCTCCGGCGCCGTCTCTCCGACAGCAGCTTCATCTCCAACCTGCCCAACGGTTACATGACGGACCTCCAGAGGCCCGACCCTCCTGCTCCACCTCCCCCGACCGCCTCCTCCCCGTCCCAGCAGGGCGCCCTGGCCCCGGCGGCAGCGGCGGCCGCCCCGGCCCGATCCCCGTCCAAAGCTCCGGCTCCGTCCCAGGCGCCCGCCGGCTCCCCGGCGCCTCAGGAACGGCGCGCGACCCTGCCGGCCCAGCAGCCTCAGCAGGCCCAGCCCTCGTCCTCCACCTCCGCCTCCTCTTCCTCCTCCGGCTTCTTCAGCTCCTTCAGCTCCATCAGCAACGTGGTCAAACAGACGGCCGCGTCCGCCGCCGGGTTTGTGGAGCACTCGGCTTCCTCTCCCGCCCTCTCCAAGAAGTTCAAGATCCTGTTGGTCATCGATGAGCCGCAGCACGAGTGGTAAGCGTTGAAGTGAAAGGGTGCTGATCGGACCGTTGATTGGCGAATTGATACGGTTTGTGTTATCTGATTGGGGAATTGATGTAGCCAGTGTTGTGGTGGACTGCTGGTGCTGAATGAGACCTGTTTCCAAGATATTATACAGAAAATGTTTGTTTTCTAGCCGGCTAGAAGCGAGAGGACCACATCAGGTGATAGCTTATTGTTTGTGCAAAAAAAGTTGATTGGAGTGATGCGTGCATTGGCTGCAAGTCTGTCAGTTACTCATAAAGATGTGAATTCATGTGTGCAACCAATCATAAGCTCAAATAGAGAATTGCTCAAAAGCATCGTTTTATTGATGTGGGTCTATTCTATTCTATTCTATTCTATTTAGCTGTATTCCGTTCTCTCTGAAGTGGAGATCTGACGCTCCCAAAATAGAAACGGCTCTATTTATCCCCCCCCCAAAAAAAAAACCTGCACAAGACAGCTTTTCTCTTGGGGGTTCGACATCACACATCACACACACCTCCCTCCTCCCAGCACTGACGCCTTCCTCTATGCATGTGTGTGTTTGAATGTGTTACAGAGCCCGTTCTCATCTCCACATGATCCCACCACGTCAACTCGTACATCGTGTGTTGTCGTACGCGAGCGTGTACCTCTGAATAATACATCTCGTGAAATATGAGCCGTGTGTAACAACGGTTATTACATTGCATACCTCTCGCTGGCTTTCTGTACATCACATTCCTGCGGGCTATTAGTGAGTTGAGTGTGGATGTTACCGCCTCATCTCTTCATCATTGCATCGGCGTAATGAAGCGGTGGCTGCCACGAGAGGCTTTTGACCTTTCCAGTGTGATGGAGGTTCTTCCAGTAATGTTGCAGGGCTTTATTATTATTATTATTATTATTATTATTATTATGTGCACTTACACTCATCAAACTACTGGGTATTGGCTGTGTTATTATGGGTTGCCATCATGATTTTTGATCTTGGATGTATGAATGTGTTGATGCATCTTCGGTCTTCCAAGTTTCAGTAGTGTGTAGTATGTCGGTGCCTGGAAAATGTAATGGAGGTTGTGTAATCACGTACGGTAGAATGCTTTGTGCTGCCGCTATTACCTGTACTGACCGCACATGGCACAGTGGGGGAGTGGATATCTTATAGTCTGTCTATGGGTATTGTATAGTCTTTCATTGCCATAATATTATCTGCGGCTGCACTACTGGCATCAGCTTTGAATTGGATTGCTGCCATGCGCCGATGATTGATGTTGGAGCGAGAGACACTGGAGCTCGCCACTGGACGGGATGCTCTTGACTGTGTAGCGTTGCGTAGGGTAGTATTTCCATCAGTCCTATCTCAATCAGTGTGTACGTGTGCGATAACGTACATGTGCGGGTGGTAAAAAGTAGAAAGTAAAGCTTCACAAAGTAGAAATGCCTAACCACGTATTTGCTCCAACCTGGCTCTTACCAAGATGAAGAGTTGTGCTCATTAGAATCACCTGGTATATGGGATGGGATTATGGTATATGGGATTTCTGCTTCTACTTTTTACACCCCTGCACATGCACGGGTATTGTAGTGCCACTGCATTCCCCCTCTGTCTGTTTTGACTCAACGCGACGAGCAATTCTGCATGTTTTAGTTGCGACAATCTCAGATTTGCTTGTTGGAAAGACGAGAGATTGTTGGACTGTAAGTGATGCAGGGAACTTCTACGACCGAGTGTATCGGCTGCACGTCGCAGTCAAAAGTTTGTGCGCCGATACTGTAGTCTTTCATTTCCGTATCAACCTCTTGCTGTCTTTTGACAAGTATTTTGTCAGCTTCAGATAGCTGTTATTATCGTGTAACATAGTCGCGTGAGAACGAGCGAATCGGAATATAATGGATGCTTTTGTAGTGATTCATGACCCAGTCCAACTATTGTGATTTTTTTTACTACCAGGGGATATGATCGTATTTGTGAGTCAAGCTCTCCCAGCATTGGACGTTGAGTGGGCGGCGCTGAGAGTGAGTCATGTTACAATATCAATTTGCACTGTGTGAACACTGTAACATGCGATGTACAGATGTAGCTGTAGATGTTGTGGAGCTTTGGGAGGAAGGTTGTAGACTGCTGCCATCCAAAAGCATCGGGGGTCGGAGAGGCATTCTGCTAAATGCTATTGATTTTCCACTCAGCGAAGAGCAGGTCCCGAGTGACTCGACAGGATAACGCGCATTGGAAACTGCTCCCCCTCCTCCCTGATGGTTTCACGTGGCGTTCGAGTCAGGGATGTCAGAAATGCACGCTGTGTGATATCTAAACGATAAAAGCGAACTCAAGGATGCCGTTCCCCCTCTGGCTCTGCTAATTCAGACGTGAGGGGACTCACCTCAGCTGCACTGGCTTCGCTATTACTACTGTCAAAAAAATAGGTTTCAAAAATAGGCTTTTGACAGACTGGACCAATCAGAAAGGGGCACTAAGCTCTGCAGCGTGGGATTTCTCATTCATTTTGCATGAAATCAAAGTGGAGTCCTGTGCAAAATGTGCAATAAAGACTTTACTCAGCTGCTGGTTTTGAGTTTCATTTAGCTACTGCAGCTTTATAATCATTTTCTGTATAGGACATCGATTTGAACTAAGCATAGTAGTTTGTGAAACACTGGGGATAAGAGTCAGTGATTCAGGGGCTGTGCCATTTCCGTACAAACAAAGTGTAGACGGAGAGTTTGAAGGCTTGATGTCAGCATTGGTTATCTCCACGTGTCAATCACAATCAACCAATCAAGAGAAAACATCCTGTTAAGTATTCCTCACAGCAGTCATGTTGTTTACTCTATACCTCCATCTCCTCTCCTTCTTCTCCGTCCATCTCTTCTCTTGACAGTAAACCTGTTTACGGTTGTATATGTGTGTCGCGTCGGTGTGTACGCGCAGGTGTTCCTATGCGTGTGTGTTGCCGGTACCCGATTGGTGCATGTAAACAAGTCAGTTATTGCAGCCACCAGCAGTGTGACCGGTTGTTTTTCACAGCGGATAGTGCTCTTATGGCTCCCCGGATGCAGATTTGACAGGCAACGACACACAACATCTCCGCGCTCCTCTCAATCTCAACCGGCTTTATGGCGCGTCATCTCCCAGATGTTTTACTGTCTGCGTGTCTTCAACCCGAACAACGTCAGGGAGGGAACGCGAAACTTCTTGCGGTTGGATTTCATCACGATCGCATCCGATTTGCAACCCGGCACTGGACAAAAGGAAAAAAAAAGGAATCCGGCAGATGCTGTGGCGGCCATTATACAATTAAACACCCACCTCCCTACCCTGCATCCCTCCCCACCCTGATATTGATTATGCGACTGTGATGGCTCTCTCTGACTGGGCCACAGAAAAGGGTGCACCGTTTGAATCAAGCATCAAGGCTATAAATAAAATTCCCAAACTGTGAGTGTGTGTCCGAGTGATTCACTATGCGTGTTGCATCTGAATGTGTGTGGTCCTTACGTAGCAGACCGGAGCCTATTGACGAGCGAAGGGAGAGACCGAATCCGCCTGAGCCTTTCAAGGTGATCTCAGCACAGTGGGAGGAGCAGGGATGAGAGGCAATGAAAGGGAAACAGTCTGGGAATGTCCTCCCTCTATGTCTCGCTCTCTGCCTTTCATCATGGTGCTCTCTCTGTGTGGCTCCAGAGAAAGCTCCCAGGGTCCATGATGTGATGAAGTAATGAGAAGAGACATGGTGATTCAGCGGTTTCACCCCAAGGGCCACATCTGCTCTCTCTCTCTCTCTCTGTGTCTGTCTGTCTCTCTCATGTTCTCTATATAGCGCTCTATTTGTATGTTATTTATGTACTAGGCAGTGAGGGTCCTGACCACATGTACTAGCCAAAGTATTCATCAAAGGAGGTTTTATTTGATTTCCTGTCTCTTCCATATGTTTCGGAACAAGGAAAGGAAGCAGAATGCGATGCAGGATGAGGCACAGTAGCCCGGGAGGCTTTGGCCCTGCAGCCAAACTGGTTACTAATTGAATGCAGGACTAACTAGTCAACCGGTATTAATAAATGTGACCTGCAAGTGCTTGATTTAAAAAGGAGTGCTTCAGTCCTCCTCAACATAGATATTGATTGGCAGTCATACATACTCAAAAACGAGCATGGATGAGTACATGAATGTCCAGCGACAGTGTGTGTGTGCATGTGCGCGTGTTTTCTAATTCCCTCCATTTCAAGTCGCAACAGCAGTGCACAGTGGGAGCAGGTGGGGAGGTGGAGCCTTGTATATCTCCATCAACATCACACACACACACACACACAGTCGTTCTTTCTCTTTCACTAATAACTGATAACCTGATTATACACCATGATAGAATGGAAGGAGACCATTTCTTCACAGAATTCATGAAAATCTATCCTTTTTTTCCCTATGAAATACAGTAAATTACTGTGTAAATTAGGAATTAACAGCTTCTTTGTTTAAGCTTCTTTGCTACAGGCAACATTTGGTTTGCATTGTAAATACTCCATAGGTACAGGTTGCGTTTTGGGCCTTTTAAAGCCTTTTGGTTCTTTTATTCTGAAATTCTTTTTCACTTTTATTCACAGATAGACCTATTTTGATTTTAAAAATAAAAGAAAGAAAAGAAACCTTGGTATTAGCTTGCTTAAAGTTTAGCACTTATATCCAGATTAGAGGTGGTAAGCAATGTGGCCTTCAGTTAGGTATGTCTCGCAATTTTTCCAAAAAGCGCATAAATAATGTTTTTAGTTGCAGAAATCAGACTCCTAGGACAGCCTGATGATTAGTGCAGATCATGGTATAAGTCAGTGTTTCTCAAAGTTTTTCATGTTGAAGACCCTAAAATGGCATTTGGCAATTTGTCAGGGACCAAAGCATTTCCATCAATTCTACAATTATATAGCATTGTCGTTTTAATTTTCTAATGCACGGCTGCATGCTCTGTAGTCTCTGAAGGCTAAATGACTGAAAGCTTGGTTGCATGCATGCTCCCGGGGGAAGACTGTCTTGTCAATACCCGACTGACTAATAACCACTACTGAGAAGGGCTTATATACTTAAGGCCTATTAGGACTAGAGATCGACATTATGTTAATGTCTAGGGGAAAACAGTCAGTCATTTAGCTAACTAGAATGGACCAGGGTGAAAAATACCTCCTCTGTGCATTGTTAAAAGTATGTTGCTCTTTTTTGTTTCATTAACTTTGCTGTTTTTTCCCCCACTCTTTTAATTGTGGCTGTCATTTTACACAACCAATTAGAGGAGCGCACTACTAAATGTACACCTCAGCAGGCAGCTTGATCCGCACTCATCTGGGAAACCGTGGACAGCAGCTTTTTATACCTTGATTGAACGGTTTAGATCAGGGGTTCTTCACCTTCTTGCAAGTGTGACCCCCTTTTGAGGGTTAAAATATTTCGCGACCCCCCCCCCATAACGCGTGACATATGCAACGCCACAGCCATCTGTAGCAAGCTCGCCTCAACCGGGGCCGCGACAGACAGAGACGAGGCAGGAGGGCGGAGTTAACGGGCCAACAGGGCGCTTTATTTGCACCACAACAGGATAACTCCACCTGGCCTTGACGGATGGCCGCCGCTCCACAGTCCCGACTTGATCCTCCCCATCTCCTGTCGAACTCACGCACTCAGTCAGACTCTCACTCTGACTGTGGGCGTGGATACTTTCCATTGCATGTCTGAGTGAAGCGATACTCGTCATATTTCCTTCTGTTGGCTTTTATCTTTTTTATCTTTCGATATCTTTCATCCTGGAGCCACCCAGGACGAGGACGAGCCCCCTCTATGCCACCACCTCACAACTCCCCTTTACTCTTGTCATCTAATGCCTGCCATCAACCTAACATTAACCTAGCCTTGGTTAGGCTTGATTTCTCCTTGATAGGAGAAAAAAAAAAGGGGGGGGGGGGGGTTGAGATCCCTAGCTAGCAGTACAAACCCCCCTCAATACCACAGTACAACACAGTCCAATCCCATAAATACAGCCAAACAGTTTTATGCTAGGCTACTTTATTCTACAAAGTATTACACTACAAGATACACAGTGCTACCCACAGCTAGCATGCTTCCTCCTCATCCACAACCATTCACTTGCTCGCTCCGCTGCTTGCGACATATTCCTAACCTCAAGTTTCAAGCTTTGTCCGCGAATGCCCAAGTCGTAGTGCAAAAACAAAACCACGACAGCCAACTCCTACCGGCCGTACCTGAGTCCTCCAACCTCGCCGTTCTGCCTCCGCTGCCATCCCCACATATCTCGCTTTCTTCCGCTCGTTAGCCTCGTCAACTCGGTCTTCCCGGGGGACCGTGAGCTCGATAAAATAAACTAGCTTCTGCACCTCTGACCACAGCAGCATATCCGGCCGTAGGCTGGTGCTAACTATTTCCGCCGGCACAATTAACTGCTCAAACAAGTCTACCTTTATTTTCCATTCTCCTGTCCTGACTCATGTGCACGCTCCCTTGATCTAACTAAGTCGTTTTTCCTCAACTGCAGCTGCCAAACCCTCCGTGCTCCACAACTCTCTCCACTACAAACTCCCAATTCACCCACTGCCCTTGTTTTGCCTGTGACACTGCCTTAGTACATCTTACTACCTCCTCCTGACGATGTACTTCAACTACCAGCTTTCTTTTTTTCTACTGCTGCTTACTCCACACAGGTTTCCCTGCACACGCCCACGCTGCACCTGGCCTACGATGTCCCTATGTCTAAGTGCTGCCTGTGGTTGCTGCGCTGCCTCTTTTGGGTTCCACTTCCTCCCTGTTTTAACTGTGGGCGCTATGCTTCTAGCCACTGGAGCCTTTAACTGGGTCAGAGTCATTTCCAGTCTAACCTTAGCACACTTGTACTCCTCTGTCAGGCTAGATATTGGCAGCTCCAACATGCCTTTCCCGCACAAGGCCACACTGCTTGGACAGCGTGGAGCTCCAAGCCATTTTCTAATAAATGCATTGATCATCCTTTCTAGTTTTTCTACCTTTGATAGGGGGACCTCATACACTGTCAGCAGCCACATCAGCCAAGGCAACAATCCAAACTGCAGACACCACAATTTAAACTTTCCTGGGAGCCCTGACTTTGAAGCTCTATATACTGTATATAAAAACAATACTTCTTTTAGCACCCTTCCCACGATCCCCCCTGTGACACCCAGGTTAAGAACGGTTTAGAGGAACGATGCCGAAAAACAATAACCATAGCTGAGCTCTTGTCAGATCAAGAAAAGGTAACTGCCAATGACAAGAACCTCTTCATGCATAAAAGATGAGTTTTGGATGTATTGAGTTTTTGCAGGGCTCCGTAAATACACTGAAGGAGGTTTGGAATAATATCGCTCCATGCTTCTTCCATAACCGGTTTGGAATAATATCTTCTCTGTGCCTCTTAGATATTTGGAGGGGTTCTCTCCAAAATGCTACGAATCCGTGCTACGCAAAAAAAAAACCCCACATAACTAAGTCATCAATCAATCATGATAGCATTTGTTTTGTTACAGCAGGAGGATATCACATTCTGGATTGAAACTCTAATATTTTTTCATGTGTGTTTACATGTGGTTTAGTGTCTCACCTAGTCCGAATCTAGATGCTCTCATTGGAATTTGAATGCCAGCATGAAATGGAGTTCGGGAGTCTTGACATGGCTCTTATTAGTGCTGGTTAAAAATGGGTTCAATGTCGAATTCTTCGTAAAGATGAATCAAGTTCAAGTTCAAGTTACTTTATTGGTACCCGTAGGTAAATTTGTTTGCAGGGAGAATCACAGACTTAAACAATATGTAAAATAACACATAAAACACAGACAAACATGAAAAGTACAGAGTGCGAAAAGTGCTCAGGGGTTCCAGTTTCCAGTGGATAAAGAGAATAGACAGAATAGACACATCGTACAGAATAGACACATTGTACAGTAGAAAAGCTTATCGATGCTCCGACTTGTTCCACTCAATAATGGCTGCTGGAACAAAGCTGTTTCTATAGTTCGCTTAGTTCTGCACTTTGGGACGGCAAATCTACACCCAGAAGGGAGAAGCCGAAATTCACTGTACAGAGGGTGAAACTCATCATTTATGATTGAGTTGGATATTCGCTGTAATTGCCTGGTGTATAGAAACTCCAAATTAAGCTGTTGCTCCCCCCCGATCAATTTACTAGACCATTTCACAATCTGGTTCAATGAGGTTCTGTTCTTCAAAGAAAGATTACCAAACCATGACACCAAAGAATAAGATATTATGGATTCAATAAAAGCACGATAAAATAGGGTCATCATGGTTTTGTCAATGTGGAACCGGGACAGTTTTCTCAAACAATATAAACACTGGTGCCCCTATTTGCACACAGCTTCACAATTCATTTCAAAGTTCAGTTGTGAGTCAATAATTGTCCCAAGATATTTGTACGATTGTACACACTCGACAGTTTGGCTCTTAATAGATGTGACTTCATGTGTGTGTGCCTTTTTCCTAAAATCAGTTCGCATATCTTTAGTTTTAGATATGTTTAATTGAAGATAAGATTCCTCACACCATTTGGCGAAGTCATCGATGACTGGACCGTGGTCAATTTCATGATCCTGTAGCAGGCTGACTATGACTGTATCGTCTGTGTACTTTAAGATGGTCCTTTTGTCATATGTGCTCTGACACATATTTGTGTACAGATGAATGAGAGCAAGGCCCCAGTAGACAGGGCAGATTTTTTTTGAGGGGTTTCTATTTTTCATCTTTGCAAACCTGTCCCTCCTGTCTGTACGCTCTCTTTTTTTCACCTGGAATATATTGTGATTTTTCATTTGGGATTTTACAAAAATATTACATGTTACATCTTAATTCTTCATAGTTACTCCAATGCAGGAGGAAGCACGGTTTGTCCTCCATGGGTTGCCTGCGATGGCCAGGCTGTGTTCATCTGTGTTCTGAGTCTGTTCCTTGTCAAAGATTATGTCACTCATGATGGTCAAGCAGTCGGCCATCTTGTACTATCTTGTGTCTGTATAGCTTATTGGGGTCTTGTTTAATTCTTTCCAGTGTGCATCCTATTTTACTATTTGTTTCATTATGATTTGGTTGAGGATTATCCTGAGGCTTGGTGGGGTTGACTGAACGGAGCCCCGGGACCGGCTGGCTGAAGGGACCCTCCTCACGGCTTGCTTCTTGGCATTTCAGGACTTTAAAGTGGTGGGAGTTGGGGGGGGGTTGGTGCAGTGAGTATAACATTTGATGGCTTGTTTTTTGAATGTCGATTATTAGTGGATACTGACCTAAAATTGCCCTACATGCAGAGCTCAGAGCATTTCTTAGAGCCCAAGTATGGATTTTCAGAACTTGTATATCTCAAATGTTTTCCCCAACCCAAAAATTGTGTTTGATTCTCAAACTTCAAACTTTTTACATGGCCATGAGCTGTGGACAACATGACTTACATAAATACTGAACAGGTTCAAGCTGAGGATGCAGCCCTGCCTCACTCCACTCTCTGTCCTTCTCACACATACACACACAGACATGACTGTGACACACACAGGCACACACACACCAGCTGTATATATATTGACGACCATTTCAACATTGACATGCATTCATTAGTTACTTGTGCCTGAGATTTATGGGATTGATGGCATGCTGTAAAACTGTCCTCAGGCTAAGGCACGGATATATAATTTGATTTATCACGTTTCTCATTCACTCCCAGGAGAAAACAAAAGGACATTACTGACAGGGAATGGTATGGCATCCTCCATGTTAACACAAATCATGACCTACATCCCTCCTAAGTAACTGTAGAATTTTTGGTAAACATGAGGGGACACAACATTTGACCTCCTCAGCATCTCTATGTTTGTCCCTCGCATAATGTGAAAAAACATTGAAAATGACATTGAAAATCCTACTTATCTCAGATCTAAAAGACACACATGCACAGACACACGCACACACGGACTTTAGTTGCTATGGAAACATAATTAGATCATTTTCCATTTTAGAGTATTGTACTCTGTTGTTGTGGTCATTGCTGTACCACTGCAGCCAATTAAAAATACTCAAAGTCCCATTTGTCTGTGATGTCATAATAACAGGAATGTAACTGTTTATACTGTTTATACTCACATACAGTTTTAGCCAGGAGGTTTTACTCTAATTGCATAAATGTTCTATAAGTACAACTAACTCAGTGTAGTTGTGTAGCTCATGGCACTAACGCCAACCGGGTGAGGCGTTCTGTTCCCACTGGGGCAAAAATGTATGTACTCACTGTGAGGAGCCTTGGAAATAAGTGTCCCCTTATGGCATGTATATGTGATGTGTGGTTGAGCACAGGGCTAAGGGCATACTAAATTAATTTGGGGTGTGGATTCCCTCCAGCAGAGTTTTAATACTTCAGATGTCTGTTTGGTGTGTCCTTTTTTTTTGTCTGCGGGTAATGAGAGGAGGAGGTTCAGTCTGCCTTTGTTTATCCTCCATTAAGCTGAGTCATTCTGAACCACTGTTAACAAGGGAGCCAGCAGGAAACCAGTTATCTGCCAAAGAGAGAGAGAGAGTATGGAGTAAAAAGAGAACTAGAGAAAATTACCAAATAGAGAGGTACAGTGGTAGAGACAGAACGAGAGAAAAACAGTGTGGAAGGGGGAGACAGAAATAGAAGAAAGGAGGTGGAGGAGAAAATAGGAAAATAAACTGAGCAGAACTGAAGAGTGAGAGTACCCATATTCCATCCACAACCATTTGCTGCTCAAGGCCCATAACAAGGAGCTGTATCACATAGCCCTCTGGGCCTCTCTTCCCCTGTCTTTCTTGCTCTCTTTCTCGCTGTCTTCATCTCTCTGTCTCTCTCTCCCCCTCTCAAATCAATCCAATATAATGAGGCTTCAATCCATCAAAGGATCAGATAGGCCTAAGGCAGGTGTGATCCTCTTTTCCACCCCTCTCACAACCATCAGAGATGTTGCCCACACATTACTTGGCAAGCTGTACCCCATTTTACTACAAGCAATATGACAGTACAAGATAATTATTATCCTTAGTACCCTAGGACACTTTCCAATCTTTAACTTCTAATGGCTGACATCTATAATGTTTAAATTGTTTCTACGGTGTTTAAATGGTTAGCTTCTACAATGTAATGGTTAGCTTCTACAGTGTATAAATGGTTAGCTTCTTGTGTTTAAATAGTCAGTTTCTACAATGGCTAGTACTGCACCGTAAAATTCAGATAAATTGTTGTTTTGTGAAAGATAAAATGGCTCAGATAATGAGAGCTCTGGCCTTGGTCTGATAGTGTTTTTTCTGCCATGATTTGTTGCAGCAGGCCTACTTACATACAATGGAAACACATAAATTACCTCACAAAAAGTGCCAGGATAAGACAGGACAAAACAGTGGAAGCTATATATAAAGTGGAATACAATGCAGGGGCTCCTTTCCACTCTGCATCCATCCACCATTAGTACTGCAGTGTCTGCTGAAGCCTGTTCTTTTTTCAAACGCTTGAAAGGAATTCAAGTGTCATATTGTACCGTAAAACCTGTGTCTAACAAGTGAGCAGAAAAGGCCTTGTGTAGCAGCTTTCCAATGGTCTGGTAGCTCACGGGCATGCAATCATACTGAGGAGTAGAGGGATCTTCTATTTATTGGACCTGCACAGTAGCATGGGGCAGTTAGCACACAGGCTAAACAATAAACAGACGGCTCACTCCCTACAGGACACAAGAAAAGTGCTAATGAGCTAACGTGAACACAACTCCTAAATAACATTTACATTCGTTAATTACACAATCGTCTCACACAAATCTAAAACACCTCCGATATCAAAACTACACAAAATCAACAAAAATAAATTACTTTACAAACTCACTAGCTTAAACTTACCCGTAATGGCATTCACAATGGTTTGGCGCAAGGTAACAAAACGAAAGACGCGTGTGTATTGCAGGTGCATCAGAGTATAGTGCCCCACCTACAACAGGTTAACAGGAACCATTTACATTCAATTATACATATTACCCAAAATAAGCAATATCAAGAAACAGATTAACATTTGTTTATTCTTAGAAAATGAAATAAAATATTTTGACTAAGTTAAAACAATAATAATAAATAAATATATATACATTACTGCAAAACCATGAATACCATTTATGACTCCACTGGGCAAAAAAGCAAAAGCAATCACTCAACAGTACAGCAGCAGTGTGGCTAGCTAATGACTCTAAATTCAATAAGACCTGATTTGTGGTAACCAGGCTTTTAGAGCCTTGGCAAGCTGCAGCATAGCATCAAGTAATCATTCTCTGAGGTCTTAACTGGCTCAGTTGACCATATGGTAAGGTGCAGTGGTGCAGTTAGGCAGGAAATACAGTACAGTGCATACGCCCACACACACACACACAAATGTGCACACCTTTGTGCACACACGTACACACGCCAGATAATTTCTCTCTCTCACACACACACACTCACATGCATGCATACACTACTCATGCTGCTCAGGAGTAAGTGTCACATGGTCAATATGGAGAATCTCCAAACTGTAATGAACATGCTGGACATCACAAACTACACTCACAAAAACGAACAAACAACACATACACACACATGCATGTGACACAAATGAGAACTGATGATGTATATATATATATATATATGTTATATAACCACAATCTTAATCTCTTATGTCACATAATATAAGAGATTAACACTTGGCACAAAATTGCTCAAAGGAA
This sequence comes from Hoplostethus mediterraneus, assembly GCA_034670385.1. Lineage (NCBI taxonomy): Eukaryota > Metazoa > Chordata > Actinopteri > Trachichthyiformes > Trachichthyidae > Hoplostethus > Hoplostethus mediterraneus. The sequence goes on from JAXDDW010000013.1 coordinate 5,403,764, forward strand.
TCAAAAGGCATTCCAACTCATCCTTGTATTCTGAATTATTTTCTAAATATGTTGATTGGGTGCAGCTACAGTTCTCTCTGAATGCAACATTTCAAATGCCAGACATGAACTATTGCAATAAAGCAGTCAAATGTATCTTGCCTTTTGCTCTCTTTAGAGTTCTGTCATTTAAACTCCTTTTAGATGTTTGAGATGTTTCCAAAACATTTCCCCCACATGGTAATTTGCCGGAGCCCAGTTTTACAAGACATCTACCCCTCTTTCCCCCCTGCTTCTTTTCATTTATTTCTCTAATTGACAATCAGCTGTTCCCCCCTGTGAATCACAGTTATTCACCCTGTCTGCAAACAGAAGCCTGGTGAATCAATGGTTAAATAAATGAGCTAGTTGCTAGCTGGGAGCAGATGTGTCTGAACCAACCACCAATCCTCTGTGGAGCAATAATTACAGCTAGACTGAAGAGATTAGGAGGAGAAGGGAAGTGTCAGAGATGCACTTCTTTATGGGTTTTCTGTAGATGTGTGTGTGTGTGTGTGTGTGTGTGTGTGTGTGTGTGCATGTGTGTGTGCATGTGTTGTTGGCTCATGTGTGGGAGGGTTTTCAGTGGCTGTGTGTAAAAGTCAGCTGTTGTGCCAAAGGCAGCGTTCTATCTGCGCACACGCACACACACACACACACACACACACACACACACACACACACATTCAGGAACAGTCACATGTCACATCTCAGCAAGCACTTTTATAAAATTATAATGGCAGGGAGGACTTCAAGTCAAGTGAATTTAAGCACGTGTGCATATTCGTGTACTGTGTGTGTGAGTGTGTGTGTGTGTGTGCACGCCCACTCACTGTTCCACCTTTGAGTCGTGACCAGTAAATGTCCCCCTTGCTGAGCTCAGCTCAATCACTAAATTACCCGCATTCAACCATGTGCCACTGCCCATAAGTCATATGTGTATTATATTATGGTGTGAGCGTGCATGTGCATGTGTGTGTATGTGTTTTGTGAGTTTATATATGTTTGTGTGCGTGTGTGTGTTTGTGTTTGTGTGTGTTTTACCCTCTGGACTGTCATAGCAATCCTTTTATCTTGGACAGGACTCTGGTGTGAGGAGGTCCTTGAGGCCAGACCAAGGACCTGCCTGATCAAAAATCCTGCTTTCACTTTATTGACTTTTGGCCACAACACAATACTCTTCTGCCTCTCTTCTGTCTCTCCACTCTCTGTTTGATAGCCTCTCTTGCTGGCTTCCCGATTTCTCTCTCCAAAAGTTTAATTTTAACAACTACTCTGTCTCACTCTTGCTCAGTTAGTCTCTTTTTCTATCTCTCTAAACCCATCCTTTCCTTGCCCATCTGAACCTGTGACGAAAGTGTCACAAGCACACACACACACAAACACAGAGAGAGAGAGAGAGAGAGAGAGAGATGGGCTCTCCTGTGATAACCCACTGTAATAAGAAACAGAGAATACTAAAGAGAAGAAGCCCCGAAGACAAAACTGTTTACAAGTTAGATGATTTCTTCTCCGCTCTGGGGCGGTATGCACATTTCAACAAAAGCAAAAGCTGTTTTCCTCTTGGAGAACCTGTTGCAAGAAACAAACAAACAGAGAACATCTCTCTCTCTCTCTTCTGATTCTGTCGTATTAACCACTATAGCTCTGGCCCAACCAATGAAATACCATGTAGCAATTATGGAGCCACCCATCAAAGTCCCAACTCATATTTGCCTAGAAAATGGGACCACTAAAAATATATAAGGATAAGTATAAGGAGCTAACTACGCTATGTCACACCATCGGGATACTTGTTTTTGAGTGAAATGCATTTTTCCCCCTCCTTTCCTTTACCAGCATGTTTAAGCAATCTGATCTCAGCTGGCTTGCTATCAGCTTGCATAAGCAATCTTTTTAACTGACTTTCCTTAAAGGTGCTACATGTAGCATTTTTCCCCAAAAGCCAAGTCACCTTTGCCCCCCCCTCCCCTACTTGGCTTGTGTTTGTTTTGCAGAGCAAGAAGAAGGATAACAGCCCTTGATAACAGTGGATATGCATTCTGACGGGGTTAGATAACATGAAGCTGAAATGAAAAATGGACTAAAGGTGTCACTTTGTCCAGCAGATTTCCTGTGAAAACCAACCTGGTGGCACACGATGTAAAATGATATGTGGAGGCTGGTAAAGACTGCTAATCTACTTGTTTACAGTAATCACACTCACTCAAAATGAATGTGGTTATGATTTATTGATATTAAAGGGCAAATAAAGAAAATAAATAAAGTGTTTAAAAGACACTAAGTGACAATGAGGAGTCTGACACTGATACTAGTTTCAGTAGTTACAAATACCACAAAACAGATGCTTCATTACAACCAGAACTAATTCATCAGCCTCTAAGACAACTTGCTGCAGCTACATCCAAAGCTATATTGACATACTGTAAAAAAAATAAAATAAATAAAAAGCAAGAAAAAGCAAGGCATCTTGGGATTTTTCCAAACAAATTGCAAACAAAATTATATTGTAAGTCTATTAGGAATTAACCATTTTGGTGTGGGTTGATGTGTAAGTCCCTTCTATGATATAATCGCTATTCCGAAACAGCAAAACTACCCAACATCCCAGAGGGAACAGATGATAACACCAGAAAATCCAATTTATTTGTCAAAGCCCTCGGTCTGGAAACAGATGTAAACACAATTATTATACTCACCTTCAACTTGGCAAGTATGCCAGGAGAATAATTATATTTAAACCATCAGGACAGAGAGGAGAGGAGAGGAATAGAGAAGAGGGGAAAGAGAAAAAAACAGGAGATATAGGAAATAAAAGGATGCAAGCAAGAGAGAGGAAATAAAGTGAAGTTGATAGGAAGTGAAGTGAATGGAGGGCAAAATAACTGCAGGGATGTGAGGAGGAGGAGGAGGATGAGGAGGATGGGGTAAGTGAGAGAGGAAAAATAAGAGTTTTAGAGATGCCACTGTGGGCTGTAGTGACAGAGAAAAAGAATAGAGAGAGGGAGATGCAGAGAGAAAGAGAGACGTTTAAAAATGGAAAGAGAAAGAAGAGGACAGCAAGAAAAAGATAGAGAGAAGGGAGATGAAGTGTGTATGAGAGAGAGAGAGAGAGAGGTTAGTGCTGATGGTAACAGGAAAGATCTGCGACACGTGTCTCCTTCTTCTGTTTGAACACCATGGCGCATGACAGCCCCAGGGCCACTGCACTCAGTCATAGCTCAGTGTTAGCACACACAGCACAAACACACACACACACACACACACACACACACACACACACACACACAGAGCGAGAGAGAGAGAGAGAGAGAGAGCACAAAGGAGGGAGAAAGAGGGCAAAGAAAGACAGACGAAGATAGAGGACATCAGGGTGAAAAGGCACGGGAAGAGAGAGGAAGGGATAGATGTTATTGCAGAGGGGAGGCACAGATGGAGGTGTGGAGAGACGAATCAGAGCCTGAACACCTTAATAAATCAAAGCTAAAATTAATTTCATACCGTATGGCTGAGAGCGTGTTGGTTTTGTGCTGAGAATACATCAATCCTGTAATGTGAAAGTAAGACCGCTGTATCTGGTGCCCGTGGCTTCATGGGCTGCAGAGGCTCAGCTTGTGTCATCCCATCTGGATTTATTACCTCATCCATTGATGGTGAATGGGCAGGCCTGTCTCGGAGCTTGGAGGTTTAGAGAATACTAGATAGTAGCTCCAGTTATGTAAAGTAAAGACCTTTGTGTATTTTTTTTATGATTCTTTTTTTTTATTTTCCCATTTGCAATAGTTACAAATACGACTTAATGAAAGCTACTAGCTTTCATGAAACTGGTGTTATAGTACAACACCGGTAACAATAATGGATTGGTATTGGGTCAAGGTAGATACAATACATGACATGATACATTGCAGTACGTTATGTTACGATATGATACGATACGATATGTTACAATACGATATGTTACGATAAAATACGATACGGTGCGATACGGTACGATGCGATACGATGCAATACGATACGATGCGATACGATACAATGTGATACGATATGATACGATGCGATATGATATGATACGATGCGATACAATACGGTACGATATGGTACGATACAATGAAATGCAACGTGTTAATTTTGTTGCTCATAATCTGGAATTCTTACTGCAGCTTTGACACACGAATCAGATTCAAAACATCATCAACAGTCGTAACCTTCACATGTGACATGTAAGTCACGTATACAAACATACAAACAATCCAGACAAAGCATAAGCTGAATGTCTCTCTCCATCCCGCTCAAGCTTGCTCTTTCACAAGGTGTTATATATATATAGACAGAAAATGTAGACAAAATATATAACTGCCTGCACTGACACATGAGCACTGATACAGATTGCTGAAAATGAATGTTATACGCGCAATGAAATCCAGGGAGCTGTTGCGATGTGTAGTTTCTGCCTCTAGCATTTATTCATGTTGATGCTCCACGGTGTCGAGTTATTGCGCAATGCTCAGAACCCTCACCTCTGGACCCCGGGCGTATGAATCCCACGATATCACATTTGTTTGTATGAAGCGAGCTCTCTTTATTTTTCTTTCACTTTTTGGCCTCCCTCCAGCTGCACCACCCTAATCTCAATGTGCCCCGCTAATAGCCGGCCTACCCTCAAACACACACACACACACACACACACACACACACACACACCGTTAATATGTATTGAACTTAATGTAAAATGCATTGTATTCTTACTCCAATCAATCCGGTATATAATGTAATACACAGCCCTAATGTCCATAAGCTCTGTATGGTTAACTCTATGTAAGCATGTTGGAAGGAAGTCAACATCTCACTATCATCCTATACATGCTATTCTATACTCTCTCTCTCTCTCTCTCTCTCTCTCCCCCTCTCTCTCTATCTCGTTCACACAGAAACACAACCACAATGCCGGGTGGCTCACAGGGTGCAATTAATGAGTTGCACTGAACCAAAAAGGAGCAGAGGTTCTCAGTATGGCCGTTAAGTGACACGCCATTATGCAGAACAATGAAAGAGTGAAACCACATTAACGGACTGTCTGTGTGTGTGTGTGTGTGTGAGTGCGTGCATCCATGCAGAAACTGAACAACCTTAATGAATCCTCAGTCTGTCTTTCTCTCTCTCTCTGTATGCATAGGGTATCGTGTATTTGTATTTGTGTTTGTGTGTGTGTGTGTGTGCAAAGTTGGCCAACTTTAATGAATCTCCTTCTCTAACTGTCTCTCTCTCTCTTTCTCTCTCTGAACGGTAGTGTGTACTTTCTACTCGTGTGTGTTGGTGTTCAGTTCCCACCCAACGGCGTTATTAGTAGGAGAAGGGACATATTCATCCACCATCATAACCTGTTACACTTAACCAATGACTGTAATGAGTACGTTCTGGTCTCTCACAGGCAAGGGAAGATTATGAATGATGGGAAAATTCAATAGTTAATGCCGTGCTTTTCATCTTGGCTTCAACTGCTAAATGATGTACGGCGTACTTGTGTGATTTAATGAGCCTGGCTCCAAGCGCGACGACCGAGTTTACTCAATTTAACACCGCCGTGAAAAAAGCTTAATTCCTTGTTTGAAACGCTGGCACTCTCTGATATATATTTTTTTCTTCCCCTGGGATTTATCACATTGTCGGATCGGGCTAACAAGCTCGTGGCGAGATGAGAGAGTTTCATTGAGGAACATTGACGTCCAAACAAGCAATTTTTGGGGGGTTAGCTGAATCTTTTTTTTTTTTAATTTATAAATCTCTTTATTGGTTTTTGCACAGAAATGATGCATACACAATTGGCTGACCTCTGAGAGGGGGGAGGGACCAAGAACTGGTGGGGTTCTCCCCCCTCCCATCTGCCCATAAGTCTCACTCACACACATGCCAGACCACATTAGGAGGGACAAACAACAACAAACAATTAGGATAGGGGAAGGAAAAGAAGGGAAGAGAAAAAAAAAAAAAAAGAATATAATATTGTAAAAAGGGTTGCCAGGTTTTGTGGAAGGTCCTTAAAGAACCTCTCAAGGAGAACCTAATCCTCTCAAGCCTGATGCACTGCAATATCTCATGAATCCATCTATCATGTGTAGGTGGGGCGGGATGTGTCCTTGCTGAACGTTTCACATTTTACTGAAGAGGAATCCTGACGCTGACATTATCTTTCGTTGCAGCCATCTGTGGATTGTGGCTTCGCTAGCAGGGATGTATGCACAGCTGAACAGTTAAACCTCCTTACACACAGATGAGCCTCCTGTGTGTGTGTGTGTGTGTGTGTGTGTGTGTGGTATTGTAATTGTTTTGCAGTCATAAATGATGGTATGCAGTCTAGGTTTAATATCTATTAACCCCAGTAGAAGCTACTTTCACCTTTCACAGACTATACTGATTAATCCGTTATGTCCCGAACCCACCAGACGCTTATTGCGGGCACAGATTTAAGCAGAACTGAACCTACCAGACGCTCAAGAGCACAAACGCTTACCCCCCCCCCCCCCCCCCCCATACCCACCAGACGGAAGAGACGTGAGAGAGCTCTCTGCCTCTGTTTTTTTTAGTGTGTCTACCTCTGTTTGTCTCTTTCCTCCTTGCCCGCCATAGAGCAATAACCTCCTCCACTGTCTCTGTCTCTCTCTAAATTATGGATAGATATAGATTCAACAGTAGGAATCACTAAACATGTACCTGTGTTTAAAACCACTATTTCTACACGATAGATGTCACAGCTACACACAACGCATTTGCCCTAAAACACCCTAAAACAACACTTCCCTTGAATAACAGTTTCAGTGAAAATTCCAAGCTACTCTCACCTCTGCTCCTGTAGTATGATTGTTGGTAATGTCTTCATTAATTTTCCAGTTTCTTTTTCTCCCTCAGAGGCGTGGACTGATCTAATTGTATTTGTCACTTCATCAGAGACAAAAATGCAGATGGCATCCTTCTGGTTCTGGTCTTTTAATGTGCATGACGTGTTTGACTCCTCGCTTCTGCCATGCTGTGTCACTTCTCTCTTCTCTGTCCTGCATGTATCCGCTGTTTTCCTTAAAACCATCACTTGTGAAGCTATCAACAGTTATCAAAAGATGAATAAATGAATGGATGCATACAGTGACACAGTCTAGCTCCGAGCTAAATCCATTTCAATGGCCTGATATCACTGAGAGGTTTGTGTCGGGAACGGACAAGTTCACATTCATAAGCACCGCTCCACTCCACGCGTCTGCATTAGGAGTGCAGTAAATGTCTGAACCTGAGATCAGGAGGCGTCCTCTACACAAATGAATAAAAAGAAAAAGAAGGATTATTTCAGAGAGGCACAAATGGAGTGTATGGACTCTTGATATATCTTTTTAGACAGGGTTATCTTGCCATCCAGACATGTATCACGCATCTGCAGCCTAAAAGAATAATACATCAGTCCATTTTATTCTGGCGCTTACACCGCAGACCACTCGAGCATGGAAATTGCCTTTGGCCAAATTAACTAAAGCAGACAGACCACCTGAGCTTTGGCAAGTTAATCTTGTGGAAAGCAATCTGAGAGCAGCAGAGTCCAGTATCCAATTACTGTACAGTATAACGAGTAAGCACAAAGTTTACATTAGCCCAGGGGGGTATGTTGTGTTGTATTCTGAACTATGCTTGGTGCTGCAGAAACAGACTGTAACTTCTGCTCCGCGGCTCTCCTCACTTAACTTAAAGTGGCAGTGGTAAATACAGTGGTGTCCTGAAGGAAATTTGTCTTGGACACATACAGTACCTGCTGTTTAAAATACCAATAACATAGTGCAAACATACACAGTACATATACAAACTGTCACCAATCCACACATGCACACACACAGACCTGCAATGTAAACCTCCACTAAGCCAGGTGGTGCAGAGACAGATTAATCCCACAAAAGCGGCACTGTAGTCCCACTCCCTTTTGTCCTATGAATCGATATTTGAGTGTATAAATTCTGGGTATATTCAGGCAGAACTTTCAAGGGTAAGACTTACTGAGAGAAAACAAAACAAACAAATTAAAAGTAGATGCCTTTTGCTCCAATGTTTGCCGTCAAAACAAAACAAACAAAACAAACTTTCTGCAGCTTTCAAAATAAGATTAAAACTCCTTCTTTTCTGCCGATCCTTGAATCAATCTTTAATGGGGAAAATCTCAAGGTTGCCAAAGGCAGTAATGGGGTTACCGTGACTCAACAGGGGGCACCATATTCTGATTTTGGGACTCTGGCCAGCTATCTAATCCCTGTAGCTGGACCCATAACAGGCAGCCAGGTGGAGCTTGTTAGGAGCAGGCCACACACTCAGCATCACAGATCAGGCTCCAGGATTCGGCTCTGTTGGGTGACTAGTCTGTCTGGCTGCCATTCGTACTCACTCACCTGCTGGGACCGGGAACGCTAAGTGCACTCAGTGTTATTGGAGATGTTTTGACCCCATTTGCTTTGGCTTCCAGTCTTTTTTTTTTTTTTTTTACTCATCAGTCAGTCCAGATCCCTTTGTCAGGGATGCACGCTGTGGCCGATGGAGCCTTTCATGTCCGTCACAGTGCCTCCCGTGACAGGTCGCTGTGCACCAGGGCATGCTGGATTTCTATAGAAAATATCCTGATCCATCAGATATGCTACTGAGTGGGGTTTTATATCCTCCTCTATCCTGACTGTATATATATATGGAGGTACCAGGAGGAAACTGGAAACATGAATGATGCTCAAAAGAAGTGTAACCCATTGAAGTTACAAAGAACCAGCTGCTACTTCCTGGGTCAAATACTAGCTGTGCTGAATATGATACCAAGCAGAGCAAAAACTTGGACTCAGAGGGACTGTAAGCTTTTAGTTCTGCAGCACTGGATCAAAGGCATGTTGAAAGGCATGACTATATTTCAAGACAAGTACCTACTGTGTTTCCCCCCCTCTCGATTAGAGCGTTTGCTCAACCGGGTGGAAGCGACAAGCACAAGTTTCCCTCTTGTTATTTAGCTCAGCGGTCAAACCTAAACGCGACGTGTTCCTGAAAAGCAGTCATTGAGGAATAGACTGGGAAAAGAGCAGCCCAGTAAAAGACGTGGCCCGCCGCCAATACCCAGGAACCAGATAGGATTGATGGCGTTGTGTGTGTCGGTGCAGTAAATTGTCAGAGCTTTCATTACCACGTTTTTTTTGTGCCGGGGGCGGTGGAGTATATTAATATCTTGTAGCCCTCACGGTTTGGATTGTTAGACTCGGCAGCACAGAATTGTAGAGGGTTGAGGTATGAAAACGTTGTTAGGATGATTTACTTTACTGCATTTCTGTCTTTAGCGACGTATAATAGAGCGTGAAAGCCGAAGAGGAGACGGGAGGATATCACAGGTAATGAACCAGACCTGAAGGTGATGTGTGCTTTATTCTGCCGAGCCACAGCAAACGAGACCACTAATGAAATTCTCCTGCGAAAATAAAGGGATTTTTTTTTAATTGCCTGTTAAATGAATAGCGTTTAACTTCTTATTGGCTTTGTGCCTTCATGCGCCTCTTGGAAAAGCCAAGCTAAATCATTTTTCTCCTATAGGAAAGTATCGCAAACAGCAGTTGCAAGTAGGACATTACATGCAACATCTCAGATTGCTACATCTGTAAGTTCCCTCCGAATTGTAGAGCGTACTAAATAGCCTCCCATTTTTGCTTTTCTTCCTGCTAGCAATGATTTCGCCTGGCATCTTTTTGTTTGTGAATCCTTAGACATGGTGCCAGTAGGTGGGTCAGCAGTTTCTATGTCCTTCTCTCTCTCTCTCGCTCTAAAATTAACCACCATGCTTCAAGCACTGTCACGACAAATGGGCAGTGTGGGCGATGGACACACACACACACACACACACACACACACTCTCTCTCTCTCTCTCTCTCACACACACACACACACACACACACACACTCGCTCTCTCTCTCTCACACACACACACACACACACACACACACACACTCTCTCTCTCTCACACACACACACACACACACACACAGCAGTATACAAGTGCTAAACAACACAGAAACAATAAGTGAAGCGATGACAGCTTTAAACATAATAGCAGTGTGACAGCGAAGACGTGATGAGAGTGCGGGGAGTTGTCTGTATGGGTACACACTACATGTGTTGGTGTGTGGTGTGAGGGACAAAGGGAGGGTGAAGGTAACATTTTTTTGGCGGCGCCTAGATTAGACGCAGTACAATAGAGCAAGAGTGATTGTTAGTGCAAAGCTGTATTTTGTCTGTGGTCTTGCTTTGCCCTACAACCAATAAGAGAAGGACTGAAAAGCATCACATTGAGGAAATTCATCATACATGGGGCCATACGCACCGATCACGTGGGTGCTCCACGGGGAAGGCCGATTAAAAAATAAATTAATAAATAAATGTATTAAAAAACTGCATCTTTTAAAAAAAATCTATTTATTCTATTATTACTTATTATTATCGGTGAACATTTTAACTACAAATCGCATTATCCAATTAAACTTGTTACAGCTCTGTGCGTGTGTAGGCTACGTTAAGGGGCGTGGTCACGTAGCCAACCGCCAATGTAAGTTAGAGTCGGCTAAACCAACGTTGTTCCATCACGTAGCTACTAGCTAGCGACACAGCAAATGTGAAACACGGGTGATGATCGGGTAAAAACGGACACATTTTTAATTAAAAAAAACGAGAGAGATACCGAGTGTAAAGACAGTCAAAGTGAGGATCCACCACCAGTGATGAATTTGTATCAGAGCAGTGTTGCATTTGGTGTCGGTGTGTGTCTACGTTGACAGATGACAGTAGCCTGCACCACGGTAATTACTAAAACAAGCGCAATAAAGGTGATTTTGTGACAATCTTCACCTTGGTGGTATTCACTTAATTTGAGCACCCACTGGCAAAAACATGAATCGGCGCCTATGCATGGGGCCAACAAACAATGCTTGTGCATTCAATTTGTCGTCGAGGGACAAACATCTGGAACATCTGGTTCTGGATAATCACCTCCTGATTCCACGAGTGCTTCACTCGTGGAATCAGAGTTAGACCTTTGTTTAACCAGAAACCTTTGTTTAACCTCTTCCTCCAACAACTCACCTCATTTTTCAGATTTCAGAGCGAGACTTCTCCTTGAGCGAGACTTCTCTGTAGGGATCCTTTCTGTAATGTTGTCAGATACTTCCAATAACAATCTGAGCCTGTCAGTGGCAAAAACCAGTACTTTTAGTGGACATACTTTAATCGGGCGCAGTGGCCCAATGGATTACATTGCAGCCATTGCAGCCCAACTCGCGGCTGCCCGCTGAGGCGATCTACCGGAGCAATTCCAAAACTTCTTGTACCTATTAGTCATTTAGACCCCAAAATATGTACAAATAGGCCCCATGTTTAAAAATACCGGAATTATCCTTTAACCTTGGGAGACAGGAAATCTAAACAACTATCGTCCCATATCAAAGCTTTCACGATTTCTCATAAATATTCAGCTACGTTCCTTCCTATCTAGTAACAGGTATCAATCTGGCTTTAGGCCTGGACACAGTACCACCTCTGTTTCTTTAGTTATTAATGATAAAATTTATGATGTTGATGAAAAGGAATACTGTCTGGCTTTATTGATTGACGGCTTTGGCACAGCTGATCATTCCCTCCCTCTTAACAGACTGGATTCCACAGGTCTTGATAATAACATGTGAAGTCAAGTCAAGTTAATTTATATAGCTCTTCATCTCAAACTAGCCTTAAAGGATTTTACAGGCCTAACATTCAATTATTAACCAGTTATGACAAGATATTTATAAATTAATAAGATGTTTACAGAATGTAATCAGAACAAAATGAAAACAGTAACAGGTTGAAGAGGACTGAAAGGAAAAGGAAAGAACAGAGAAGACCAAGCAAGTCTACCTAATCTATAGGAGAAAAAAATGGAAGAAACCTTGGGTGGGGCAATTCAAAGAGGCTCCTTCCTCCAGAATGGCTTGTGCAATAGACGGCAGGAGAAAATATATAGCTGTGCTGTCTACCTATGCTGATGATACAGTGCTGTATTCCACAGCTAAAACCTTTCAATTTTCCTATGTCAAATCTGAATTTCTAACCTTACTCAAATCTCAAATTAGTTCTAAATGCAGATAAAACGAACTACATATTTTTCTTGAGGAAGCAAGACTCCAGAATTCCTTATCAGCATTTTAAATGGAACATTGATTGAAGGGTCATCTTATAAAAACCTTGGCATTTGTATTAAAATCATTCAAAATCCATGTTGAAGAGTTGAAACTGAAAAAACTAACAATTTAATGAATAACAATTTCTATAGAAATAGGGCTTTTGAGGTAACCACCTCAGACTGTCCCAATCTGTATGTGTGTGTCTGTGCGTGCATGTGGACCTGTTTGAATGTATGTATGTGGGTGTACATGCTTTTGCGTGCTTGTGCGTGCATGCTTGCATATGCATGTGTGTGCAGACAGCAGCACAGCTAGACAGAGAGATAAAGTCTCATTTATGTCAAGCCACAGCAGAGTTCCCTGCAATGATTTATCTGCTCTGACTTTCTGCTGACAGCTGCTGTCTCAACCCACCATTAGATCAGGAAGAACACTCTCACCTTTCTTTCACCTCACCGAGGGATGAATTAGTGTGCGCCTGTCACTCATGTGTTTGTCTTGTGTGGTCAGGTATCCTGCCTCTGGAACGTTATATATCCCCGCTAGCCTGGGATCAAATTGTCCACCCAGTACACTGTACCAGAAATATACCGGTGTCAGGTACAGATGTAACCATTATGAAAATCTCACCTTTTACAAGCACGTGGCGCTCCTGCTGCACTATTGTTCCATCACAAGAGGAACTGGATGGATTTTCTGCAGCACTAATGGAAGAAATATGGGGTGGGGAGAAGTCCTCAATTTGTACCACTGTGTATATCCCTCTCAGCCAGAGTCAATAAATAAAACATTCTGTGGGAGTGAAAAGCCCAGTCTCCTTTAAACCCGGGACCAGTAACTCTCTTAGTCTTAAAAGACTAGGGTGGCTGGAGGGCATACATCTTGATTTTGGAGAGAACGATGAAGATAAAAGACTTTGAATTGAATCTTATCCCCACCTATTGTCAAGCCTTTTCATGAACATGTGCTGTCCTACACTTATCAAATCCTTGATTCATCTTGCTTTGCTCATGTTAAGTAATTGCGCAAGGTGACATAAAGTCTAATCTATGACTTGTATTGACCTCTATCGGGGAGTTTCTGTTCCGAAACAGAGTATGGTCCAGAAATCTCAGCACTTAATCATTAAGAAGTAATCATTAAGTCATTGTTATTGATCAACTCTATCAAACCCCCAAAGATATATTGTGGTAATTTGCCCTATAGCACATAAGGCAGCAAAAATCTTACTTATTGCACCTTTTAATACAAATTCAATCACCAACATATTCACAGATGAGGACAATTCTTGGCCTATAATGGTATAATACATACATATTATCTTATTATGGGTTGAGTCAGAGTGCATATTTTCTATTTACATGGTCCAAACCAAAGAACAATTTGAGGTCAGTAATGAGGAGGTTGGACCGGTTTTAAGATCTCCATCAAATCCATAAGGATATAAGTCATAGAAAAAAGGTTTAATTCATACCTTTTTTAAAGAAATCTTGACAAACTATGTGTATATTACACATATATATTTCATAAAGCAATCGCACACACTGACACTAACACAAAAATTTAAGTTCAGGTAAAACAAAATCCACAAGTTCAGTTGAAGAAACACTTCATCACAAAATAACTACTGGAATCCATTGAACAGCACAAATTGACGATGGGGGCTTTTTCCTTCAAAGTTAAGGGATAGGGAATGAATTTAGTCAATAAATAAGTGCGTGTGTGTGTGTGTCCAGTGTGCATGTGTTCATTCTACCCTACCTGGTGTAACAGTGGGCTGTGTGTGGTTGTTTAGTTTTACGTTTGATAAGGATTGAAACCGTTGAAACTGTTTTATTCACTTCTGAAACAAATGTAGTAGGGTAGTTTCCCATAGCAGAGGGCTCACATACTGTGGCAGCACAAGATAGCAAGAGTATAGCAAAGTTCACTTCATTCTTAGTAAAAACCTGATATCACAAAAATATAAAGACAGAAAATTATGGATGAGAGAGAGAGAGAGTGAGAGAGAGAGAGCACGACAAAATACAGGAGAATATAAGAAATAAACAAATAGAACAAGAGACATTGAGCTTGGGCGCTAGTGGCTGTTGGGCTTTAGGTGGGCGGGTGGCGAACAAGAGAAGGTACAAGAGAAAGAAAAACCCCGCTGTTCAACTGGGGACTGAAAATGAAGCCGGCAAGATAAAAACAATTACTGTGAGTCCTGCATAGCTCTCCAAGGATTACTAGCACAATCACTATGCCGTCATACACACACACACACACACACACACACACACACACACACACACACACACACACACAACAGCAGACACACATAAACACTGTGCAGCAACAAAGCGCCTAAAAACTGCTGGTGGGAAAAACAGTGAGACCTGGAGAAGACAGTCAACCCTGCTGTTCGTTTCAGGATGTTCCCTGGATGGGCCTTATTAAATGAAGACGTGCTGTCATTGGGTGCGCACACACACACACACACACACACACACACACACACACAGAAATACACACATCTCTAAGTGTGCATTGATGTCCACATGAGAGATGGAGCAAGGAAATGACACGTTTCTGACAAGGCTGAGGATTTTACAGGAAGCAGGGAAATTATTGACACAATGGCTTGAGCACAGGAAGGAGGCTCGGAGAGCACATGGTGTAACTGTTCACCCCTTCAGGCCACGTGCACACTGAAATATGGATTTCTGCTTGCAAGCTGCAACACTGCAATATCACAAAGACAAAGTTCCCTCTGGTGAGAGAGTTGTTACCCCGCTCGCTGGGAGCGCACGTACATGTGCTGGTGCCATTTCCTTGCGTGGGCAGTCCTCTTCCCCCTGCGTTGATTCTCACTCATTTTTTTTCTTTCATCTCTTACTCATGTCATCTCTTGCACTCGTTTGTGAAATGATGCAGGAACATAACAGCAAATTAACGTTAACAAGTCAACCCTCTTGCTTTCATAGACCACCTTGAGTTGAGAGTTGTTGGAAATGTGACAAAGGTGGTCTATGAAAGCAAGAGGGTTGACTTGTTGCAAGAAGAGGATGGTGTAAATATAAATCTTTCTACCGTCCTCTTCCTGCAACAAGTGAACCCTCTCGCTATAGACTACCTTTGTCCACCGTCCATTCAGAGCAGGACTTCTCCTTGAGCTAGACTTTAGTTTTCTGGTTAAAAAAGGTCTATTTCTGTAGCGATCATTTCAGTAATGTTGTCAGACACACGAATAATAATCTGAGCCTGTCAGTGGCAAAATCAAGCACTTTTAGTGGACGTACTTTGATCGCGCGCACTTGCCCCACAGGATTATGTTGCAGCCATTGAGCCCGTTCCGCAACTGCCGACTGAGACAATCTACCGGAGCAATTCCTAAACTTTTTGGACCTATTTTGCGGTATGATAGGCGATTTTGTGGATATAGAGGCCAGGTTTAAAAATCCCGGAATTCTCCTTTAAACTCACAGCAGGACATCTCGGCTTTCACGTATGCCTCCCCTGTTAAAATGAGGGAATGTCGCACTGACGTGTTATGTCTGAGCACTTTAAATACATATCTCATATAAGCATATCTCCACCAAATTGAATAGCTTATTCCAGCAAAATGACACATTTTCATAGATGATCTACAGCTACACAGCAGTTATTAAAATAACTAACAGGTATCAAATGTCTTAAAATTCTATATGTTTCTTCTCATTTATAAGGCGTTTTTTTTTTGGCACCACCATGTGCCCTAGCTGTACACAAGCGTAAGAGAGTCTTATTCTCAGGGGAGGCTCAAATTCGATGGGATACCTGCATTCCTCCAGGGCTGAGAAGGGAGCCAGTGGCAGGAGGATGTTCCTGTGCTGCATCTGAATAACTTCAGTGACATCTTCACCTGAGGGAAAAAAACAAAGATGATCCAATACCACTGATTTGACAATTTTAATGCTATACATGTCAGCCACCTAGGCACCGTTCCATCCCAGTTTTCTATAGAGGCTGATGAATTCACAGCCTATCGCCAAACATACTGTTGAATGCATCTTTTTTTCATGTCCTCTGATTAACTGGCCTCCCCTGCAGTAATAGCACGCTGGCTACCCAAATAATAATATCAGCCACCACAACTAGAGCTGACAGGACTGCTCTGACACCCCTTTCACCCCTGGTGGGGATGAAGTGGTGGTTGAGAAACAGAGGTGACTATAGGGCAGATGCACCTGAGCAACTTGCTTGTTCCTGGTGAAATGCCTTGTGTAGAAGGCAAAGGGAACGGGTTGTTCCTCCTGCTGGTCTGCTTTGGTGTGCAAATGCTGCTCGCCTATATCCCTTGTGCATTTTAATCTTGACACTGTTTTCTGCTTGTGTTGGAGCCACGCAGAATGCCATTGTGAGAATAAATGTGCCAGTGAAATTCATTTTCTACATTTTTAGCTAGATAAATATGATCTCCCTGCTGTGTTTTCACCAAACACATTAAACTGCGTGAATTCATGAATGCATATTCCAGTGATGTATCTTTGCGGCGGGGTGCCCATGGTAGCTATGGTGGTAATAAGGATGCACAACAGCATTCAGAGGGGTGATAGGGTGAGAAAGAGAGAGAGAGAGATGGGTGGAGAGGTGTGGGTGAGGGAGGACAAAAAGAGAGCATCATGGGAATAGTCATATGTAACATCCTTTGCAGGCAGCAGACACTCGTGCCGTCCTTACAGCCTGATTCCTATACTTCTTGTCAGCCGTCACACGTAATATGATTCAGGGCTTTGTCCATGTAAAACATACAGAGGGTACTTTACAACAAAACCTATTTTCAAGCAATTTATGACCATTTGATGACGCTGCAGCAATCAAGCTCTTTTATGTATTTTCAGGGAGTCATTTTCTTGCAGAGAAAAGTGGAAACAGAGGGGAAAGATCAGAATCACCATTCAAACTCATAAACTCTTATTTTGTCCACTCTTCAAAACTGTAATACTTACTTCAGTTATTTCCTTCCTTTCCTGCCTTCCTTCCTTCTCTCTCTCTCGCTCTCTCTTTCTGCCTTTCAATACTCTGTATTGATTGAAAAAAAACCTTCATTTGTACAGGACTCTGTGACTCTTGGACTCCGCTAATCAATAACGATCCCGGGCATAATGGAGTCACCAGAGCTCAGCTGTTGAATTCACCCCCGGCGCAGAACCACGGCTTCAGTTTTCAGTGTCATTTTGCATGGTGTCCACAAACCTGCCCAGTAGCTGTTGCCAAGTGGCTTAAGGATGTCACCATGGTGATGATGTGGATGTTATGATTACACATTTACAGGCAAAATGTCTTACTTTTAGAGAAGGGCATGACAACTTTGTGGCCATACCAGAACCTGGCCAAACTAGAGGCTCCATACCAGCCTATTTATATAGAATGTCAGTTTAGGTCCACTTTAAACCATTACTAATTACTATCTACCATACACTACATATGTTCTAGTTGTTGTTCACACCGGTATTCTGTGGTGAAATAAAATAGCTTTATTTTATTGCTAGTTATCTAGACATGAGTTGGAGTTCTCATTCCTCAAACCCCTACAAATCCTGTTGCTCAGACACAGATGTGTCTGCTCCAGCTACTAAGCTAATGGATCAAAGAGAAACCAGCCATTTCAATTCACCTTTATCTCAGTCTCACAGGCTAGCCTGCCTACACTGCGCACTGAGCTATTCTCTGCAGTCATGGGATGCTAGTTAGAGAGAAGGATAAATCCTCATATTACCCACACGTTGCCCCCCGGAAAATAGGACTGCTGCGGTTACTATAGAAACACTAATGGTTTCCATCATAGGCAGAAGTGGTTGAACAATTTGGGATTTCATAATTGAAATATATTGCCCCTCACCCCTTTTCAAAAAGAGAAATTATTCATTGAACTGGGTAGAGGGTTGCGAAATGATAACCTACCCTTTTTTATTCTATCATTGAGTCACTTGAATCACATTGAATTTGTGCTTGCGTCTATGTATTAAATAGGTTTGCATACAGTTCTGCAGAAAACAGTTCCCCAACATGCTGATCTGTGGCACGATGTGTCTCAATGCTGTGTATTCTATCTGACTGCATCTGAAATACATATACAGATACGTACATCCGTAAAGAGTGGAATAACATCAGCGCCAAATGTGACTGAAAGAGGGAGATGCAGGTTCACTGTGACACAACAGCATCTGGTGGTCTGTTTCCTTCTTTCTAATTAGAGCCAGGGCTTCTCAGAGGATCTGCCAACACTCTCCATATTAATGGAAAGTTTGCTTACTTAATTTCCCTAAATTTTTCAATTTCCCTAAGTGAGTGCAGGGATGGCTTGCAATGGCCTGTACATTTGGCATCATTTTATAATAGAAAATAGTATGCCAGAATGATGAATGTTGACTGAGTTTGAGCACTGTCATTCCAGTTATCAATCAAGGATTGGTCTAAATATGTTATTCCTTCCCCTGGGTGTATGTATCCCACTATTTTCTACTCTGTGGCAGCTATTCCATTCACCAGTAGCTCTTACCTGTACTTGAACATTGCCGTATTTGCTGGGTTTCATCAAATTGAGATTGGCAGAGCTTGTTGTGCTACTGAAAAGCTGCAGCCATTAAACCACTTAAGGATGCATTTTGCTGCATCATGCTGCAATCAGGCTCAAGAGATACCATTAAGAGGGTCTGTGTTCAACGTTCATGGTCACTCAGGAGAGTGAAAAAGGTTTCAGTTTGAGTGAAGTGCCTAGAAAAGCTGCAGCCCATTGGGTTACGTGTTACACCACTGGGCTAGGATGAAACACTCATACATTGCAGGTCTCTGCATTGTACTGGGCGTGTATTTTAAAGCAAAAGTAACGTAAAGTTGCCAGTAACGATAAAGTGTTACTAGTAATATAATTTCAAATTACTCATTTTATTACTAGTAATACAATTGCAAAATAATATTGCAGTTACCAATCAGAGAAATAAATCGTTACAACGTTACTTTTGTTATCACCCCTTCATATCGCGTTTACATTTAATCACCACCCTTGATTTATTTTCCTTTATATCTAAAGGACACGTCGCGTGCCACCCACTGCGCTCGTTAGCTAGCTTAAAGATGGAAACGTTTGCATTCAGCCGCTGGAATTCCCATCACATTGGTTTTGTCAAGAATAAAACGACAAAAATATTGTCGTCGATTGTAAACTATGTGCTGATACTAAATGCTAAGCTGTGGAACATTTGGTTCAGTCACAGAATGGCACAGGCGAGGTATTTTAAAGGTAAGAGGAATCAATCTCCGTTTTTTAATTTTATTTGGGAGGGTGGGGTAACGGGAAATGAATATTTAGAAGTAGTAGTGTAACGAATTACTTCTCCCATGGAGTAATAAGTGAAGTAATATTATTTTTGAAATTAGTAACGAGTTAATAGGAATATATTACTTTTTTGAGTAACACTGTTCATTGAAAATATAAAACTAAGTCTGTTTGAAGGACTTGTCATCCTGCGACTACACATTTCCCACAAAGTCTTTTCTGAGCCCCTCATACAGCTCTGTTAGATGGATTTATACTTGGACATGATGTGTTTTGCTCTCTGACAGTTACATTATGTTGTCAGAATTAAACGGGGAAACTACATCAGCAGCCTTCCTGTAGAACATGTAATTGGCCATTAAAGTATTGGTCCAACTGCTGAACTCATTTGCTCTTACACCCACCCAAAAGCAATGCGATTAGGGTTGCCAGAGATGCTTGATTTTGCAGCAACAAAAAATCAGTGGACAAAGATGATGTGTTTGCTGATGGGTGCTCTGTGAAAACTATGGTCCCTGTGATTTTCTTTTTAAAAAGTAAGTGAGGGAACTTTCAGGGGTAAATGTATGGGGAATACCGGGGCAAAATAGCAAGCCCTTGCAATGTTTGATAACTGTTAATTTTGGAGAAACAAAATCACATTCTCGAGGGACTGAAAAGATATATTGCTGTAATTCTAAGGTTGTCAGTTTTGCTGGTGCAGCTATTGACCGTGTGAAAGTTGCAGGATCAGAGTCCTTCCCTCACAGATGGTCTGATCCTAATCAACCAAATTAAGGAGCCAGATGCGCCTGTGATGTGCTGCACAAGCTCCTGTGAGGTTATCAGTAAGGAATCTTGTTCAGTTTTAATAGAGAGCACGGAGAGGGAGATCCGTCCTGTGCAAACAACGTTAATCACTGTCTGATATTTACGTGTTGATAAATGATTGTAATATGATTCAGGGGTGAAGGAGGTAAATGAAGTTAGAGGTGAAGTCTTGTTACAGGGACTCCAGCAGTGTTTTATAGCTTGTAGGAGCTACAGTGCATGTTGATGATGGATGCTTTGTAAATTATCTGCGATCAATGTTGTGTGTGTAAAATGAAATGCCATGAGCATTTGTCTGTCAGTGTGTTGACTTGTAGCCTCGTTTGTCTCTATTGCTCTTGAACAGGTGACACCCAAGATATTAAGCGATGAACTTTATGCCGTTGTGTTCTTTTATCATTCAAATTCCAAGGCTGCAGCTTCATTTTAAGCTGTTCAGTAGTGCATCAAAATGCAAGGTCCTTTTTAGCTGAGTAAGTTTGGCCATTAAAAGTGCTCAAGCAGGCATCCATTTTCTATTCCTCATGTCTTCCATGGTGACTGTGATGTCCAGTAGAGGGCAGCAAACACCAGAGACAGCTGTTGGGTGTACTGATGGCAACATGAAACAGAGAAGGGTAATACACAGCTCTGTAGCTTTAATGATGATGAAGATGTATAGGCCTAATGTCTGTTCTCAAAAGGCCTGGCTAGATAATAACCCAGGAACAGCTGTGGGGATCACTAACCATGTCTTCCAGTATAGGGTTTCCAGTAAAAAATACCCTTCAAGTAATTAGGGTTAGAAAAAGGGACAGAAAGTGTGAGGATGGATGGATGGATGACAAATAGATGGATGTAAAAGTGCAAGACATACAACAGATTTGGGGTTGGTTTCCGACTGGTATATATCTGTAACTGAGTCAGGCCCATCAGCTCTGATATAGTGTCAGGACAGAGTATTATAAACCTCTGCTCAGCAGGAGAGAGAATAGCCTGCTGTGGATGTAACTCCTGCCAAACAGCCAAGGAGCAAGCTGGGCTTTTCTACTGCAAAGGGCCGAAGGAATTAGAGACATTTAGGAAGATAGCAAGAGGATATGGTTTCCAAACTGGCTTGTGTGTGTGTTTCTGTTCACGTGTGTATCCATGGTGATTTAAAATATTGAATATGATTGGTTGTATTTATAGGATTGATAGCCCTATTTAGCCCTTTTATTTAGGCATTAGTTTGAAAATGACCCCTGACCATATTTCTCTTCTCTTCTAGGGCCAAAATATTTCGCGGTAAGAAGGTCCTTGGAGATTACGACATCAAAGTGGAACAGGTATAACACTGATTTTATAGACCTATGATGCTGCAGAATCTTTGATAAAAAGTTGAAAGAGACCTTAAGAAGATATTAAAGTAAACTGATATTAAAGTATCAGATGTTTGATATGGAAATGGCTAGGTTTCATTTATAAGCAGAGACACCGGTGCATAAAGAAACTCAGCCACTTATTTACTTCATAACTGGCTAGTTGCTTTTTGCTCACTAAGTTACCATTTTCTAAAAAAGGAATTCAGAACCAAATACGAAACAGGTTTGATCCAGTGCAAATGTCTCTGCCCAAGTGTCCTTGAGCCAGACATCTACATTACTATGTGGAGTACTGCATTATTTTTCATTGCATCCAGATCCTGGAACAAAAATGACAGCAAGACATGACAGTCACTGTGTCTCACCTGTCAGGAATTTGAGGCACTGTGTTGTAACTCTAACCAAGTCACTGTCTAAACTGTTTGTGTTTTGCCTTCTTCAATGAAAGTGACTAACCACGCTACAGTACCGTATATGCATAAGTACAGCTGAACCTTAACACGGTATTTATAATTATAAATAACAAAGCTCAGATGAACCACCTGAGTAGTAAACCATTGTATTATTTTGTAATTAGTATTGATTGAATATAAAATGTGAAATTTCCTGGACTTTAGCACCTGTTGGTTTCTCACCTATTAGACACTGACAATTAAATTGCAAGCTCAAGTCCCACAAAAGCGACGGGAATTGGCTGCAAAGGAGACAGGAGTAGGCAGTTACCAATCACAGAATAAATATATATATGCATATACTGTATATATTTCCACACCAAACAGCATTATTGCTCATTGAGTGTGTTTTTCTGCACACAATAGTCTGTATAATCTACTGTAGCTCATATGAACTGGATCTTTATATTCCAGTCATAAATATCCCTATACACATAAACACATAGAATATTAAGAATGTTATCATGGAAAATAAACAATAGTAAAAATAATAAGTACAGTAAATCTGTTCTGCTTTTTTAATATTTTGTTTTCTTTCTATGGTTCTACGGTTCCTACACATTTGAGTTTTCATCTATTGATGACAGTGTTTGATAATCAGGCTCCCTCTCCTGATCCTCCTAGGCCGAGTTCTCAGAGATCAACCTCGTCTCCCACACCAATGGGACCTGCAACGTGGACATGCAGGTCATCAGGAACACGACCAAAGTGGTCAGGTCAGTACAAGGAGAATCTCCCGATGAGGGGCTAGTGCGTGCGTGCGCACGCGCGCGCACACACACACACACACACACACACACACACACACACACACACACACACATACACACACACACACACACACACACACACACATATATATATATATATATATTAATCTTCAGGGCCCAGGACCACAATGCAAAATTCAATCTCACTTTCTAGGGCCCAGTCTCATTAAATCATATTACTGCTCTCCTAATGATGGGACCCAAAAGGATTCTGCCTGTGATTTATTGTCAGTCCAAAGCCATCATCAAAGATATCAGTTACCATACTGAACTGTTTCTAAACATCAATGAGAGATAATCCAAAGACTGTAGCGATGCCCACTGGTCTGTGGGACTAGACACTAAAACCTCAGAATGATGTATGGACTTGTTTACTGCAGACGTTGATCAATAGAAAAAGTGCAGACACATATACCCACAACCAGAACCCGCAGGCAGAACATACACACACACACACACACACGCCGCAAGCCACATTAACACAGACCAGTGTCCTGGCTGAAGACTCTGCCAGTGATTAAGCAGGATAGTTAAACCCACTGTTCACCCACCAGCAAAACCATAAGGAAATGAACAGGGCAATCTCAGTCCGATTATCACCATTTCTACCCTGTAATTTTGGTTTATGAGGGGTTGACACACACACACATACACACAAACAAACTGTCAACAGTGACACAGTTTTTCCTATGAGGAACCTGTGATTCATATGAGTAGAAACACTGATTCACAGGTGGGTTTACCCTCACCTGTCCTGGCAGGGTCAGTATAGCTAATACATACTGTATATACAGTTGGAACTGGTACATGACTGCAGATGGAATTTAGCCATTGCAGCTTACTCTTGGAACATGTACTAATCTTTTTGACATGTGCGTTGTGTACATATATGTGGTCAGATGCAGGTCATTCCACTTTCGCTACCATGAGATGGACAGTTCAAGTAGCGATGTCAAATTCTGCACAAGGTGCTGTAGATAGAAGAGGTAGTTTTTTTCCACTTTCACTTTGGGTTGTCTTTCTCACTACCTCGCCAACCGTTTTTCACCAGGAAACTGTTTTATAAATTAAATAAAAAAAGCAAATTGCATCGGATCATAATGTGAATTCAAGCTCTCTTCCCTTTTCATGATTGGAGGTTCTCACACATTGATTTCCCCCAAACATGTGTACATTTGGTTCATGGCAATAGTTTGGCATGGGCTTGAAAAACACAGTTCCAAAGTACACAGTAAAACACTTTGACACCGAAGTGATGATTCAAACTATTAAATTGAGGCTCATGGCTATATTGACCTTTACTGTTTGTTGTCAGTAATGAGGAGATTGCAGACTTACAGTACAACACACACACACACACTCACTCACACGTAATGTAATGTAATGTAATGAATAGACACACATTAATTATTGTGCACCGCTATACCCTTGTCTTTGAGTTTCTCTGAGTCTGATTTGTATTCTGAAAGCATGAAGAGTTGGTGGTAGTCAAACTGTGCCAGAGTTTACTCTCTTCTCTCTCTCTCTCTGTTTGTCTCTCTCTCTCTCTCATCTCACTCTTCTCTAACCCTCCTTTACACTGCATATTTCTTCTCTCTAGTCTCCGTTTCCCTCTCTCTCTTACACACATATGCAGAGACAAAAGGATAACCAACAGGAGTCGTACCCTATCACCGTCACTCTTTCACTGAACTCAGAGTATTGTTTTTCACATCAGCCCACGAGGGCATCTTGCTCCTCTGAGCTCTGGCTCTGTGGTTTTCAAGGTTTTTCTCTTTTTTGTAAAATGTCATTTGATTAAGAGATAATGTTTTTGTTTCTAATTATAGAACATATCAAAATAAATGTAACGCAGATTTCCTGCTTCAGGCTTCCTCTACCACCAATTGCCAGTATGCCACCAAGTCCGCTTCCTTTTCCCCAAGAATCCAAAATAGAGTTCTTATTAAGAATACTTCAGAGATGCATGAGCGCTCTATTGTTGGCTCTGTGCGATTACAGCCTGGCTGACATGTTTTTTAAATGCAATATTAGGAATTTAAGAGGCCAGCCTATGTATCTCTGCTCTACCAGCATCCCGCTAGCTCAGTGGGATGAGGCACATGCTCTGCCATGCGCTTGTGGCATTGTGGGTTTTTAATCTGTCCCATGACCTTTGTTTAATGTCATTGCCTCATGCTCTCCCACACAGAAAAGCAATTCAGTGACAGCTCGCAATTCATCTGACTATTTGAAGCGAGTATGGCTGGGTTTACATAGTCACAAAAAAATATAATTTTATTTTTGTGTGGCATTGTTCTAATCTTGGGTATAACCATGGAAAAACATTCCTGTAACGACAGCAATGGAAAGATCTATAGAAATGAGATTTTTCTTCAACCAATGAGACCACCCTGACCCCTCTTTATTTCCTCTCCTGACACCATACCAGGTCTTTCAGGCCCGACTTTGTCTTGGTGCGCCAGCACGCCTTCAGCATGGCCCAGAACGAGGACTTTAGGAACATGATCATCGGTCTGCAGTATGCAGGTGTCCCCTCAATCAACTCACTGGAGTCCATCTACAACCTCAGCGACAAACCCTGGGCCGTAAGCAGTATTAAGCAGAACTAATCCACAATAGCCACAACCACTGCAGTTTTCTATTTAGTGCACCGTACATTGCAGGAATATGGGAGGACTTTGCAACACAGTGCCTGAATATATACATTTCTTCAGAATAATTTGGACCACTCATTGTCATTTTCCTTTGACGCTCCCCTGGGTCCAAACACAGTATATGAAAAACACTGACAGAAGTAATAATAGATAAGATTATCATATTTTATATGCAATATAACATATGTGTATATATATGAATATACATATATAGCACTATTACATGTTATTAGAAATGTGTTACACCCTATTCAACTACCAGTATTTAATTTGCACCTCTCTTTCTCTCTTTCCAGTTTTCTCAGCTCATCAATAACCAGAAGAGGCTGGGTTCAGATAAGTTCCCTCTTATTGATCAGACCTTCTACCCCAACTACAAAGATATGGTAAGAGCGTTTAACCATACACTTGCATATTGACAGTGTACCTGCAGCAAACTCATATCTCCAAAACGTCAGCAGTTGGGAAAATGTGTCCATTATTCAACAGTTTTGCCATTTGTCCCAGGGCAGTGAAACCCTCTACATGATGGGAACAATGTCAGCTGCTATATAGGTTTCTGTAGGATGTCACCAGTGCACTAAGACTTCATATGTAATCAAAATTATTATCTCAAATGTATTTACATTTATTACAAATGCACACACTTTAACATTAATTTGGTAAATACTTATATTTTTCTTGTGGTGAATAAGCCCAGGGTCCAATTCTCTGACTGGAATTTGCTGTGATTACCATGTGGTGCTCTGCACTTGTTTTAATGTCCCAGGTACCCTGAGGTAATTTTAGGTCAAATATGGTTTTCCATCCTTTGTTCCACAGAGAGTTCATCTTCATTTGGCAGAAAAAAAGAAAAAGTGACGCAATATTCTATTGAGACATTTTATATACAATCTTTTTTTGGTACATTGAAATAGAAAACTCTATATTGACAGAAACAGAGACATAAATACAAACCCAAACAATACTTTCAATATAAAACAATTAAACAAGAAATAGTTTGATAACATCTCACTAAAGCCATACAGTTGTGATGCATTAAGATCAATCACAAAATTATATATTTTTAGTTTGATTATCAAAATGGACATTAAGATGTTTCGAATATACCATATGAGGAGATGTATCACGTTGTAAGGATTCATATGAGACAGTTTTATTGGTGCATGTGACTAAGATGTGAGCATCATACTGCAGCAGATCATAATGCATTTTAAACTGTATGACTTCAGTAAAGTACTCCAATAACAAGACAGGGGTCAATTCACATTTGACTCAATGTATTATGAAGTCCTATCAAAACAACAATTCGTTCCCCTCTCATGCCAGAGGTTTTCTATATTTTCTATATTTGAATTTTGAATAAAATCCACTTCCTGGATTTAAGGAATTAAAAAAAGTGAATTGAACCTTGCCCTGTTACATAATGTCCTCTAAGGAGAGGTGGCTTCTACAGGTGGCAATGCTGTTGTTAAAGCGCTGGATTAGATTTTTGGCACAGGATGTAGTACAGAGTTCAAACAAGGAAGCTGAATAAACAAACCCACAAGATAAGAATCTACACTAAGACGAGATTGCGGTTAGCCTTCGAAATGTTAATTCCCATTCAAGTACAATATTTACATTCTCATAACAGGAGAAATTTGAGGGCATAATCTGGTGATTTAGATGTGCAAGAATTGTGTTCATGTATGATTTGTTATAGAAATTGTTGAATTTTGTCAAAAATCGTAAATGGGGGATAACTGGTGTTCCTTTGCTCTTGTCATAGTATATCTACAGTACATTTTCAGTTGCATGGGGCAATTATGCCATAATAAAAATAAATGTCAATACTAGGATATCTGCAGAGATAATGCAGTGTGTCTACAAAACTTTAGCTCACTGGTTTATGTACAGTATACTGGGCAGTGCAAGCTTGTGGCCAGAGTTGGGCTGCTCCTCCCTACTTTTCATATCAATGTCAATAGTATTTGTAAAAAAACAAACCGCCTAATTCCCTTTTTGTAATGCCTCAAATTTGGTAGGTTATGCATTTTCTGTCAGGCCCTCGGGTTATTTCTAGAAGACTGGTGAATAATTTCCAATGGCTGTGCTGCTGCTATTTACATTCTCTGGAAGAGAGCAAGGACAGCGGGGTGCATGAGTTGGGAGAACACTGAAAGCCTTCTCCGGCAATCAACCCTATATATTCTGCTAACAAAAGCTCTGTGTTGGGTTATGCTCCCATGCATGTAAAAACATGCATGTTTTCAATGAAATCAATCACTACTTTACACATTAGCATTGGCGGCCAACTTTGAGCTATGTAAGCCAAAGCAGCAGAGGAATGTTTTCTAGTCTGAGCCTGGCATTATCGGGGTCAGAGGAGAGACATGAGGGTCAGGATTACGGGTCAGGGGTCAGTCATGTCCAGGAAGTCTTTCTCAGGCGGCGGCCCGCCCCGGTACCAGCTGCAGGTTCTGTCAGAGCGGCGGATGCAAGCGTATTGCCGAGCCTGCTCCCCATTTAGACTGTTGTCCAACAGCCAGTCCGTCCAGAGACACTCGTTTTCTCCTGTGGAAGCACATGGCACCGTGTAACAGGTGTTGATCTGAGGAGAGAAGAAAGACGGGCTGATTCTTTCACTCATTCACTTACTATTTATTCTTGGATTTGATCATCCCCTGTATTAGAAATGGAGAGTTTTGTTGGAGTGAAAGAGTTGACAGGAGCAGATGGATGGATGGAGGAATAATATACTTAAGAGAGACACTTGTAGAGCCAAATGACACTGTGAAAAGGGGTTGATCTGAGAAAACAGGAGGGATGATGGAATTTGGTACCAAAGGGGAATGAGAGAGACAAGAAATGGGTAGAGAAGACATGACCTTCAAGCTCTTCAAGCATGTTTATGTGTGTTTAAGATAGATACAGGAATGGAATAGATGGATGAAGATGGGAGGGCGAACAGAGTGAAAAATCTTGACTCACTCTGCATTCACAGCCCATCTGGTATCTGTAGTTGAGATTCTTCTTCTGTGACATCGATAGGTTGTCCCAGGGCTCCACAAGGTCACATTGGCCAATAGAAATCCTTCCATCACTCCACATACTTCCTGTTTCATAACATCACAACACCAGTAACCAGATTAATACGTCTTGCGTTTGGCATACGTTTTGGTATTGCATTTATATTGCTATTTGGAAACAGCCGAAGTGCGTACGCTGAAATAAGGTTGGGGAAATTGAAAGCTCTGACAGCAGATCATATCTACCTTCATCCATCATGTTTATGAAGGACTGCTTCTGAGAGCAATGTTTGAAGACAGTTTTGCTTGCTCATGTTGAAATAATCTGCTATGTGGTATTTTTTGACAGCTTGAATGATTTCATTAAGACTGATCAAATATACTTATTTTTACATGCTTGCTGCACCTCTGCTGCATTGTTGCTCCACAACTTGTAATTCCTGCAGTTGTAAT
Source organism: Hoplostethus mediterraneus (assembly GCA_034670385.1). NCBI lineage: Eukaryota > Metazoa > Chordata > Actinopteri > Trachichthyiformes > Trachichthyidae > Hoplostethus > Hoplostethus mediterraneus. The sequence continues at coordinate 5,432,778 of JAXDDW010000013.1, forward strand.
GCAGGAGAGATGCATGATGGGGGACTTCTACACTAGTTACCACTGTATATTCCTACTGAAAACACTCTTACAAGCAGTCGCTACCACTGTACCAATTTGGCAGTAAGTAGCCTGCCTTTTGTTGGACTTGCTGCTGTTCTCCTACTGAAACTATCATCCAGTAACCCATCAATGCACACTGTACCTGACAGTAGGTATCCTGCCTTATTGTTGGAGTCCAGTTTCACTCCACACAGCGAGGAGAAGACCGGTGTGTAGACATACTGGATATCCTTGGCCTTGTTAAAACCTTTGAACATCTTAGCACACAGACATACAGGTTTTTAGTACATGCGCAAGGAGATGAGATGCTAGTTACAGTTAGCGCTAATATGACTTTCAAATGAATGTCTTTATTGAGGTTTGAGTTTTGGTCTAAATTGAATGCATATCTGTAAGACTGGCCTTATAGGATTTTAATGCGGTCTAATAATTGGTTGAAAGAGGAATGGGACTTTTACTTGTGGCTATATACTTTAGATATGCTGGTTTTTAGTGTCTCAGTAATCAAACAAATGTGAAGTCAACTACAACATGCAGCAGTAACATTGGCTGTTCAGACCTGTTGTTTTGTTCCAATGGTTTCACACATAGACAATTTCCAGACACGTGGGAGGTCCTAACTGCCCACTGGCCATTTGGATTTTGGATTTTCTTTACTTACAGATGATCATTTCCATAGACAGTTCACACATACACATAGCAGCCTAAACTGCAGGCATCACTATAATTTACTTGCTCCCCATGGTCTTCAACTAATAGTGTGCAGAATAAAATAAAAAAATCTAATTTGCCCGGGCATGCTTTTGTTGGACAGTGTGTCGCTGCTCAGTCAGTATAGAAAGACAAAGTGTGCCAGTTTTTATAGTTTGCAGCAGAACCTCAACGTTTCAGTCACCAGAATGACATTGTCTTATAAGTCTGCCATTGAACTTGGTCATTTTGTCTTCCTGAAATGTGGGTAAAAATGCTCTACCGTGCAATGTCTGTGATATCTGCACAGTTCTGGTCCAGGGATCTCACCTTGATCATTTTGATTTCATATTGGATCATCTTCATGTAAGGTGAGGAGCTGTTGCTAGGAGACACAATCTTCTCTCCGGAGATCTTTGCCCTTATCACTGTAAGAAAGGAGGGTTGAGTGAAATGGCAAATGGATACAGGCACCAAACTCAGATTGTGATCCGCAAGACAGAATAAGAAACATGTGCATGTGGAGGGTCATTACGTTGTCTTGTCCTCACTCCTCCCCCCCATATACTCCGCCCTCTCACCCTCAAACACAATCGTCTTTCCTTGCAAGGGTAAATACACAGGTCGTCCCTCTCTCCCTCCATACTTCTCCCCCTCCCTCCTTCCCTCCCCACCATCTCTCCTGCCTCTCTTTTCCCTTTTCTCCCTATAGACAGTCTAGCAATCCTTCTCAGTAGTGATACAGGATGTGTCCCTCGTCTCCTCTGGGAGAGAAATCAAAACCCACATGGAATAACAAGTAGCTGGCTGCCTGCGCACTCCCATTAAGCAGCTCCACACACACACACACACACACACACACACACACACACACACACCATGCATGCTCGCTCAAACGGTGAAGCCACACCATGTCTGTTACTGAATTGACTCGGCATTGCTTTATCCCCTGAAACATGTAGCTACTGTTTTAGGGGTTCAGTAGCAGTTTTGGAGGTACAGCAACAGGATACTATTCCTGAGTGGTTCTCAAAAGGAAGGTAACAGTGAGATCATGTAATTTCACTACCCCACAAATAGAGACTTGGCGCCATTTAATTTACAAGATATCGGAGTGGGGTATATACTAATAGTAGTCATGTAGTTCAGTGTGTACAGCAAGGCAGAAACACCACCAGGGTTACCTGTTCAATTCCTGGTGGGGCCACCCATGATTAAAAAAAACAAAGTATGCAATTATGGTCACGTGAAGTTTAAAGACTCCACCAAATGGCATATGTTATAATGCATCACCTTTTATTCACCTTCACCATAATAGGTCTCAAACCCACAAGCCCTATGCCGTTGAACATGATAGGCACCTGCGCTAACAATCAAGCCAATTGAAAAGTGGTGACACTACATGATGAGCATACTGAACAACTACTACAACAACAACTACTGCAGTCAGAAAGATTCAGTCAAACAAAAGCCATTATTGTTCCACCCAGTAGAACATCAAACTCCTTTTAACTGATTTTCTTATATTCAGTCAGTAATATCAAAGTAGCTTGACCACAACACTGACAATGAGTGACAGATTTGTTTTTTAACTAATATGTTGCCTGTAGGGAATGTTCCTATGAACACGACCACATAATTGTCATTCCTTCCACATTGTTCTCTATGGAAGAGGGAGAATGGTCCCCTGTGGGAGAGAGAGAGCGAGAGAGGCAGAGAAACCCAGCACCCCTCCAGACCCTCATCCCCAGACGCAGCTAAGCAAACTATCCCCTTGTTTTTGCTTCTTTCATCACATAACCACACAACAGTGTTGTGCTCTGGTTAGAGGAGGAGGAGTTCTGAGTTCAGTGAAATTGGTTCATGAGAAAAATAGATTCTTCTGTCTTTGGAAAAAAAGACACATTGAGACAAACAGATATACAGATTCAGACAGACACAGCCTGCAGCTAGACAGCTGTTTCATGTTCACTCTACAGTGAATGACACTGGAGAGCACCATGCTTCATTCTGCTTCAGTACGACACTTTGATATACTTTCAATCATATACTGTGACGTATTGCCTCAAATACAGCATGGCAGCAATCATTAGACCTTTTAAAGATATCACCTTTGATTGAAATGAAGTAGGAATAATCTTGCAGTTATCAATTGAAATACATATTTTTATTTATTTTATTTAGTCTCTTTGTTTTTCCATTTTAAATACACAAAGGACTATGCACTGTAATCCCTTGTAAGATGTTTATCTGCCTTTCACAAACACATCCCTGCCCCAGTTCTGACCTAAAAAATGCATTCAAATAATTGTGGCTGAATTTGTTTCCTGGATCAGAACATTCGACTGTCTACTTGCACTTGTATTGATCCCCACTCAGTTCACCCACTGGTCAGGGATCTACATAATGATACAGCAAGTACTCATTCTTTCTAGCGGGCGATGTCATGTTCAGAGTAGGAAGGTGAAGTAAGAGTGCACTCGCTTCCTCCACTGAATAGAATACAGAAAGACGTGATGACTATCAGATTATTGCTTGCTTTATTGAGCTGTTTCATCATCTGCACTTCCTTTGACAAGAAGAAACGCATCTCAGAGTTGATGAAGTGCGTCGGCAAATTAGCCGCCCCACTTAAATCTTTTCCTTCTGAGCAGCATAACAGGCCTGCGTGACCTATTAATGGTAATAACACACCAAGGCATAACAGCGGTCTATGCAAGGACCAAACCGTTGTCAGTCTGAACATCGGGCCACATCCGTGTCAGATGGGAGAACATGGGAGTTTCTAGCCACAGAGACAAGAATAGCATAGTCAGTATTCATTAGCTCAGTGGTTCTCAACCTTTTATCCTCAGCCTGACTCGCCCCTGCTGAAACCCAAAAATGTTGACTGGGTCACCTTTCAGACACAGTGGTTGTAGAGCAGTAGGATGACATTTGTAATGATCATGTAACAAACAAAATGAGTTAACAAAAGGCTACTCATTGTGTTCCAGTGTCTTGCTCTTTCTCTGGCATGATTCTTTCACCACAAATTCTCTGAGATGTTGAAACCAACTGTGTTGACTGGGCTACCCACTCAGTTCAATTCCCGCAGCTGCGTCGCGAGTCGTACACCTGCGGAAGCGAAAACAGCCGCGCATTTCCCTAACAGCCGCATATCCGACGAGAAATATGGCAAGCTTGTACCATGAGAACTGATGTAGTAAGTAACTTCCACCCTCCCAGATGAATCGGCACCCTTGTCATGCTCACAAAGCTGGACTGTCAGTGGGCTTTCACACTGATATTGTTAGTATGCAGACCGTTAGACCAAGCCTATAGACATGGAAATGAAGTGGGGAGAGAGAGAGAGAGAGTTGGAGTAGGTTTAGTGTTGGCACGGCTTGGCCTCCGTCCAACACACAGACCTCCAAATGTGTGTACACACACACACACACACACACACATACACAAACATGGCTAGAGAAACGTCCCAGTGTTGTTCAGACAGGGGAACATATTACTAAGAGGTACAGCCTCATTCAAAGGGCTCAGCAACTCTGACAACACTGTTAGGTCAACTGAAGGCCACCAGTCGATGCTTACAAAACAACTAGGAGAGGCAGTGTAACGTTATATTACATTTTTCGGTATTAGAAAACTTCGAAAACTATTTAAACCTTTGGATATTGGCTTTTAGGTGTACCAAGCCCTGACACACTTGGTGTACCAAGACATTCTTGACAGTGTGACAGTGTAATCAAGGGTGTTGCCTACTGAGACGTTTGCACTTAGTGTAAGTGAAGGAGTTTACTTATTGGCACACCGTTGGATACAACAGGATACATAAAGGACCACTATCTTATTCCTGAGTGACACACTTCATATGTAAAACTGTCCTAAAAACACTGCCCCAAATACTAAACTAATGTGTTCCCATAACCTAGATCTAATTTGGCATTTTGGAGGTTTCGAAAGAAAGGTCTCACTTGAGACTTAATACTTAGACAAGCTCTTTGTAATTTCAGAGAGACTAAAATGGCAAAAAAAAAAAAGCAAAGCAGCTATATTACTTGAAATTAAAATATGCAACATCCCTCCTCTATCCTTCTACCTTCTCTTTCTCTTTCTCCTCTGCTGGTGTGTAACCTTTGACAGAAACACAGAGGCCCAGCTCTTCACATCAAACTCCAGCGATCCGCAGTCTGCAGCCAAGTACTCAGAGTCGAACCAGAGTGTTGGTTTTGGCCTGGGCTTAGAGGAGAGGGAATGTGGGTGGTGGGGGGTGTTAGACAGACAGACAGACAGAGGGACAGACAGATAGCCACAGACAGCCGGAGAGAAAGTGGGATGAACTACTTGATGATGACTTTCTTTTCGAGTTTGTTTTTATTTGAGAACAAGAGGACTTGCAATGTGTAACTGCCAAAGAAGGCCACTCTGTTTCCATATAATAGTACTTGGGTTTATTATATGCCAATCTTGGGTGCATGAAACAGATAGACAGCCCACTCAAAACAACAATATTAGGTGTGCTCTCATGAATAATGCTCACTCACTAGCAAACCAAACCATAAGAGCATAATAAAACTGCATTTTCTAGCTGCAATAAAGCAAGAAAACTGGATTAACATTACAATTTATGAGGCCTCCAGTTTGTCCATCTTCATCAGGAAGTCTCTATCCTTCTAACATTGTCACTTTCACTGTGTTGGTATCAAAGATATCGGCCATAAATTCTATTTAGCAGCCTTGTTGTGCTGACTTATGAGCCCCACTGGCCTGCATAATGGGAGTGACTGAGCTGTTCCCATACAGACTGGGGAAATGTAAACAGTCATCTGTGTTTTTTTAGACCTCACTTACTTCTAATCTCATGAAGTGAAATGATCTGAGCAGCACTTCTGTAGTCATTAGAGGACAGAAGATGTAGTGGGCAGTTTGAGAAGAATAAAAAGAGTTAGCACCATCTGTCTTAACATCTTAACTTTATGGGGAAGAAGTGAGGGGAAGCATTTTTCAACCTGCTCCCTACCAAACGGACCACTGGCTCCAGGTGGAGTCTAGTACCACAGTGTGGATATCATATAACTATCCTATATAGAGACCAAACAGTTTAAACGGATTCATTTCTATTGGTTAACCGGTTAATTTCTGAATATAATCGAAAAAAGCCACAAGCCCAAGTCCATTACAGTCACCTACCAAGGGAAGCTCAACAATGAAGCTCTACTGCTGTTTTATTGTGTAGTCTTTGGTACAACAGGTTATATAAATGTATACATCAATATACGTCAGTTGGATTCAGGAGGTAGGCTTTCCTCACAGTTCAAATACTGCCAAACTTCTGGGTTGTAACTAAAGACTAACGAGAAAGAATGCTCTATTAAATTAAGCAGCTTCTATTTATATTCTCTTGGAAACGGATTGAACAGAAATTGAATCAGCCCTCGGCTATGGTCTCCGGTGCATAACTCACCTATCTCAGCGCTGCAGAAGAGCTGCTGAGGGTGCGCTGGGTTGCAGCTACATCCTTCCGCCAGTTCCTCCATGCCCCCGCCGAGGAGGAGGAGCACCCAGAGCCCCAAACACACGCTCCGCACCCGGGGTATGGCCATGTCTCCGGCCGCCTCTCGCCACTCGTCGAACGAACGCTCGGCAGCCTACTCCTACGATTCGGTTCGGTTCCCCCGGGGTTGAGCAGAGCAGGCCAGCCGTCAGGAGGAGAGTTGAAGTAGCGAGATGAGCTCCGGTGAGCTGAAAGGCAGCTGTGGATAGAAACGTTCTCAGGATTACACGTCTGAATTGAGGCCAGACCAACTTGGCTGGAGTATAAGTTTAGTCTGATGCTGCTGCTGCTTTCTCTCTCTCTCTCTCTCTCTCTCTCTCTCTCTCTCTCTCTCTCTCTCTCTCTCTCTCTCTCTCTCTCTCTCTCTCTCTCTCTCTCTCTCTCTCTCTGAGACACACACAGAGGAACTTACAATAGTTGACAATAGTTGGATCCCCCTCAAACTCACACTCTGGTCTTGAATACTGAGAGGGTCGCACACAGGGAGCCTCTTATGTACTCAACAATTTAGGGACGGCCTCTTTGACAAAAAAAAAAACCCATCACCATTCTCTCCCTCTGTTTCCACCCTCCCTCCGAGTCCCTCCTTCTCCTCCCATAGGCTGTCGTGACTGTATCTGATCGCTTCACAGTGGTTGTCACTTGAATGGGAATACGAGGGAGCGCTTCTCATTTCCCGGAAATACCGCTGGTCAAATTTGGGAAGCGTACATTAGAAATGTTAAAGAAATAGTAGAATTTAAAGTAGCGCAGCATTTTTTGTGCAGTTCAAGATTAACACCGAGTGGGCCGACAGTTTCCATCTACAGCTTGTGTAATCATCAGATCAACAAGCAGCGTTTGAGTCACAAATGATGACGGAAGTTTCTGTTAATGGTTGTTCAGTAGTTGTTATGTTGGTGGGAGATGTATCACAGCTGCAAGTCAAGGCAGCAGTTCTGACTAATTTTGACTAATGCATTGATGTAATCTAAACTTGTGTCATTACTTTATTATGGTTGTGTTGACATGCAAATTATTGTTATCCGCCTGGGCAAAAGGAGTAAAACAACAGCAAATACAGAAACAAGTGTAAAAGAACGTGAGCAATGAGGAAAACATGAAAAAGAAATGAATGTAGCTGTAATCCGTAGGTACGTTTAAATGGCTTGTGAGCACACTTGCCCCAATTTAACGGTTGAATTAGAAGTAAATTCTGCATTGTCTTAACAGACATCCTTTGAAATGTCTAGGTGAGTTTCCTTGTTTGAATGTTTTTGAACAAATAGACTTCTCCTGTGTCAATATTCCCACTGCAAGAAATGTCCGTCTTCACAATCTTAAAATCATATTTGTTCTTAAAACAAGGGGACAATTCTAATAAATGGGGTGAGATAATTCCTATTGTTTCCAATGCAGTTCAATTTTCTAGAAACAAGTATTAATGAAGAAAATGACACTTGAATGACAACAACAAGATTAGTGAACCAAGTTGATTTGATCCGATTTCTAAGACTTAATCCTAAATGACTTGTTAAGGCGGATATGTTTTGCAGTGCCAGAGTTTGAGCCTTGAATGTTTAAATATATACACAAGGCATTTGGGAATTGTTAGAAGGTGAGGCCACAAATCATTAACCGCAGTTGGGCATGTTCAGTTTGTTGGTATAAAGAGCAGCTGTATACGCTCAGCGTTGGTTTCTCGTTAGTCATGTCATTAACCTGTTCTCTTCCAGATCACCACACCAAGCTTCCCAGTAGTGGTGAAGATCGGACACGCCCACTCTGGGATGGGCAAGGTAATGTTGAATACTTGCCAGGGCCTTAACTCGTTAAAAAAAAAACTAAAAACAAATTCTTTCACATAAAAGTGAAAGAGAGGTTTGTTTAGTTCAAACCGGTTTGGCTGAGAAGGCTCCTTTAGTCATGTTGGAGCTGAGCCTGACCACACCCATTAGACAGTTGCATCATTCAACAAACAGCAGGTGGGAGGTGATTTAGAGATAGTCCCCCGCCTCCACTGGAACCACCGGCCATTTCTCCTCATTTCTCCATTTTTCCTCTACTATATAAGTTAAAAATAATTGATTATCTCATCTTCCTCCTCTCATCTGTCCTCCCCTCTCTTCTCCTCTCCTCTCAAAGTCATTCTCTCGCAAATCTCTGCTCCTCTCCTCTCCCATGGTCCCCGCTATCGATGAGCTGTGTTGATGTTTTTTCCGCTGAAATTGGAGTGATGTGTTTATCCTCTTTCTACCACTGCTCATCGATCCACGACACTCATCATCCATCCCTATTGTGTGTTATTGTTCTCTGCTTCCACCTCTCCCTACATCTAGCTGGGCCTCTTATCAGCCTTTACCTCACCTCTTGTTGCTGATGTTGCTTCCATCACACCACCACTTCATCTTCCTCTCCTGAGCCACCATATACATTTCAATCTCAACTGTGTTTCTACATGTGTGCTGTAGGTGAAAGTGGACAATGTGAGCGACTTCCAGGACATTGCAAGCGTGGTGGCCATCACTCAGACCTACACCACTACCGAACCCTTCATAGATGCCAAGTACGACATCAGAGTCCAGAAGATTGGAGCCGACTACAAAGCATACATGTATGTTTGTTGTTGTTGTTGTTGTTGTTGTTGTTGTTGTTTTTAGCAGGGTCAAGGAAGGACACGGTTTGGGGAAGTGTGTGTGGTTATCTGTGTATTTGTCTGCTTTTCCGTCTGTCCATGTTTATCCGGATTTCTGATTTCTACAAGATTGTTTATCAGCGTGTTTCTAATTATATTTCTAATTTCCTCTTTCTTTCCAGGCGAACATCCATCTCTGGTAATTGGAAGAGCAACACTGGATCTGCCATGCTGGAACAAGTAGCCATGACTGACAAGTGAGCACGACATCCACATTAGGGATGCACAGGCAGCCTCTGTGTCATGCTTGTCACCCCAGTGTTACACGCCACAGCTAGCCATAATGCATTCAAATTGGTACAACAGAAAATACACTATATGGCCAAAAGTCAGTGGACATCCCTACTAGTTATTGAGTTCAGGTGTTCCTCAGGGTTTGGGCTTGGCCCCTTAGTTCCAGTGAAGGGTAATCTTAATGCTACAGGATACCAAGACATTTTAGACAATTGGGCGCTTCCAACTTTGTGGCAACAGTTTGGGGAAGGCCCTTTGCTGGTCCAGCATGACTGAGCCCATGTGCACAAAGCATAGGTCCATAAAGACATGGTTAGACCAGTTTGGTGTGGAGGAACTGGATTGGCCTGCACAGAGCCCTGACCTCAACCCCATTGAACCTTTGGGAGGAGTCAGAACGATGATTGCGAGCCAGGCCTTCTCCTCCAACATCACTGCCTGACCTCACTAATGCTCTTTTGGCTGAATGGGCACAAATTCCCACAGACACTCCAACAGTTTGTGGAAAGCCTTCCCAGAAGAGTGGGGGGGGTCCAACTACATATTAATGCCCATGGTTTTAGAATGGGATGTCCAGCAAGCTCATATAGGTGTGATGGTCAGGTGTCCACTGACTTTTGGCCATATAGTGTAGCTCACATAGGGAACCACACATAAGTACATGGAAACCAAGTGATGTTTTTAAGTGGACTAATGTGTATTCATGTGTATTCTGTGTATGTACGGGTCGAGACAGAGAGGAGATTGAGCTGCAGCAGGTTTGGTTTGTGATTATGTGATTCTCACAAGGCATATTTATAGCAAAGCACCCTTAGCCTGACGCTAGGATAGGGCCCAGGGGTAATTCAGCCAGCCATCTTCACGCGGCACAACATTGCCCAGGGTAACATCCTGATTGAAGTCGGGATTTAGCTAAATTTAAAATGTCATTGTGTGGCGCATTAGTTGAGTCATGGCTAGGAGCCCAGCCTGCCTGCAGCTGTGAAGGCTCTTTAACAGGGTTAGCAGAAAGCTAAATGCCCCGAGGAGCATCATCTGCTCAGGCATACTGGTTTGAATCATCCACTTAAAGAACTAACATTGACTTTTTGGAAATTGGCTGGTTGTTCAACTTACCTTTTAGCAGAAGAGTACTGCCAAAATCATTATCTAACATCAGGAGGCAGACCTTTTAGTGATCCAGAGTAGGTGTTTGTTTTTTTCTGCCAATTTTCTCGTTACATGAAGGGTAAGTCGACCAACCATTTTCACAAAAGTTCAGTGTAGTCTTTAAAAGACAAGTCGCTGTTAGTGATGAAGCACTCTGCATAAACAAAGCACAAGCAATGGCTAGTCAAGAAGACCAGTTAACTCCAGTTATTTAAAACAAGGTAAACAAGAGATTGGTAGGCAGGCAAACTGCTGCTTTCACTCACATTTTCACATTTTTATAAATAGGAAAAATAGTGCAATACATAATACTATAGGTACTGTGCATTCATTATTGTGTACTCACAAGGGAGATACCATCCTTCCTACCATGAAGAGATTACAGGGACTCGAGATGTTTTGACAGTTGTGTCTCTGTCTCTGTGCCAGGTATAAGCTGTGGGTTGACACCTGCTCAGAGATTTTTGGAGGGCTGGATATCTGTGCTGTCAAAGCCATCTGTGGCAAGGATGGCAATGACTACATTACTGAGGTGAGAGAAACACATAGGGGATGGACACTACCAGCTACCACGCCCCCTCCCTCTTTCTTTACAATAGTTTCTTGGCTTATGGTTTTCTTGCGTCATACAAGTCTTGACCACAGTGGTAGTGCATAACACATACATGTAGGAAGGCAATTTACTGGATTGAAATGTTTCCTAAAACACAAAACCGCAGGACAAATCAGCAGTTCATGTCTCTTAGTATGGAAAATGTTGTAGTTGACATGTTCTGACCCCAGCCATCAACACTGAGATAGATCAAACATTTATTCCAGTAGATGATTACACTTACACATACACACACATGCAGATACACACACACACCTCCTGATCAAATCATGTGAAAATGTTTAATCAGTTTTATTTAATCAGTTGGATTACGAACAGGCTGTCATTGTGATCTAACCTTTCAAACGTAGGTGAGAGACTTTAATGAAAATAAATACAGACAAGACAGAAACGTGACATTAAGTCATATCAAATTTTCATCAAAGTGAAGAAAATAGCAGGAAGATCCTAACCTGTTGCGTGTTCCCATACAACCTGAATATTTAGAGCATTTCTCACTGTCCAGTCGTGTAAGCACCAACCAGTCATTGTGGTATCCAAGCGACGTGGTCATATAGCTCATGTCTACACATCCCACTCCTCTCCCACTTCGAAGCGGCCTGGCTGCCACAATGAAATACAGCACATTGGTAGTTTGGATGCCGTAATGGAAAAGATGTGAAAAGCATATCTCCACTGGAAAAGTGGTCCGGTCGCCACAATGATGCAGTAAATACCCATTCACATGGTTGTTGGTTGGCGGTCAAAAGACATATCTCCCATCCCCCTTAGCAACAGCTTGGTGGCCACAGTGATGAAACAGTCGGGTCATTGAAAAGATACCTTATACTTGTCAACGAATGGACAGAGGCTTGTTGCCATGGGTATTTCCTTGATGAAGCTCTTCGAGACTAGTCTGATTGTGGCCCATCCAACGTTGCCATGGCAATTATGTCCCCTTACTGTTTGCTCTCATGTCCACGTTAAGTTAAGTCGATGGAGACTTCTCGTTTTTGTGTTGACAAATTTCTGTGTGGCTGCTGGCTTCACCTGGCAGTTATAAATGAAAGTCAGGCTGGTGTGGGACGTCGGGGAAAATAAATTGCTTCAGGATCAATGCAGTGTTTCCCCACTTTACAAAAAGCTTGGGTCTAGAAAAAAATTTTTTTTCCTGGAGCTCTCGGTCAAAAAATATCATTAATCTTGGTCTAGGACAAGACTTAAAGTGATGTATCACCCAGTTGAAACATATGACTCTACTGTATCATTTATGGTGGCTGTCGTGGAGATTAGCCTTCTTTCACTGTTAACTTGCTTTGCCTTGTGGTTGTACCCCCAGAGTAGATATCCTGATTCCCAGTGTAATTAACCCCTTAAATACATATTATATATATATATATATTGTGTCTTGTGTGAGAAAAACCTTCATTTGCCACATCATCCTGACTCCAAAGATGAACACATGCTTATATACAGCAACGCCCAGGGGGGACTATTTATTTTGTACCTGGGAGTCGTAAACACATCTAGGAGCTGTGGTCTTGCACAATTGTCCACTGTGTAGTTACACTGGAGCATGTGGGGAATAAGTGTCTCACATTTTATTTGCTTCCCTGCCCAGAATTTACCCGCTAGTCTGGAGATTCAACCAACAACCTTCCGGTCACAAGTTCACTGTTTTCTAACCATAAGGCAACCACTGTCTAATATAATGCCTGTGTCCTATTTGTCCAGGTTGTGGGTTCATCTATGCAGCTGATCGGTGACCACCAGACGGAGGACAGGCAGCTGATCTCAGAGTTGGTGGTGGCTAAGATGAACCAAGCCCTGGCCGCCAAGACATCCGGGGCTGCACCTGCTCGCTCCCCTCAAGGCCAGAAGCCCACCACTGCACAGCCCCAACAGGTAAAGGGGCCATATAATGTCTGATGACACTTACAATGTAGATCACCTAATACACTTAGCTATAATAGACCATGCACAGACATTTGATTCAATTCTCCCTCTGAGCATGAACAGACAGAAGCAGGTTATAAAAAAGAACATCAGTATTAGTATAGAAAGAAGGTTTCTGCAGGGCGTTCATGCCTGTAGTGTAATAATTTAACTGCAGCAGCCCTTCACAGTTCACTGCTGATGCCTCCTTGCTCCTTTCTCCCTCCCTCTGTCTTTCAGAGTGCTGCCCTGAAGGAAGGAGTGGCGGATCCAAACAGGGCCCCAGGCCAGCGGCCTCAACCTCAAGGTTGTCTGAACACTGTTCTCCCCTGTAATAGCAGTGCTGCTGCTGTAAGGCCAAAGCAGGTCTAGGATACACTCCCTGAATCAATTATGGGAAATGACACACAGAGGTTTTTCTAAAATGAGACATCCACCCACTACTCTGACAAAATAATTGCTGCCACGACGTATTGGAGAATGTTTTTGAATGTTGGCAATCTTAAAACATTTGTTTAAAACAAAAATTGAGAAGGTTACATTATCTTCATGTAGAAATGTTGAGCTGAAATGAACATGGAGTTAGAGTTTTCAGCTCCTTGAAGCTCTATAGAATGTTTGACTCTGAGATGCTATATGGGCAAGAAACATTAAAACATTAATACATTAAAAACAAATATCCCATATCCTATACCAGAGATAAGACCATGATGCATGGACATTCGTTTGAGGTAATATAGATAGGCAACCTTGCCCACAGTTATGGTTGAGAGCAGTTTTTCATTATGCTCTTGCTCCTCATATGCTATGCATTCTGCACTATGTACTAATTCCCATCCTTGTTTCCTGAAGGTAACAATGCCCATCTGCACCGCCTCAAACTATTGTACAGGTGTCATGGCACTTATGGGATATCGATGGTGATGATCATTCCAGCAATTTCATTAAAAAAAAAAAAAAAAGAGAAGGCCCAAGCTATGACCTTGTGTTTAACTCATGACTTTTGCTTAAATGAACAAGCAAATATACAGTGTCCTTAGCTAATGTGTTGGTTTTAATTGCTGCCGTAGCTTCTGTGCTAGTGAGGTTATGTTTGAGCTCAGGGCTGTTATGTTAAAACTAAATGTGCCTGCTGTAAGCAACAGTGAAACTGGCTTTTAAAACAGAGTTTACAAAGCCATTCTTGGAAGTCATTATTCTGTGTTTATCTATGTGTATGTGTATTTGTGTGTGTTTATGTGTGTGTGTGTTTGCACGTTTATCTCTTTGATTCATTTTTATCTCTTAATTTGCATGGATGTGGCAAATGCTAGTTTGTCATGTGGTGTTTACATATTACATGTATTGGTTTTATATATGCCTTGGCAACGTCTTGTCTACCTACAGTGAAAAGTGCCTACTGTGTAAAGATGTTGTCCTAATATTTTTATGGATGTGCAGATCAGATTACTGTGTAATTCATTTGACTCTTACATCAACAGCATTGCCTTGCTGAGATAATAATCCATCATTGTGAAAGATGATTGGATAGACATTTATTTAGAAAAACATAGATGGATATTCTTTGTTACTTTTATCCATTCTTAAACAGAACGTATTATTATCTGTCAAGTGTGCTGCTGTCTTAGTAATTAATGCTATGCTTTTGATTCCATCTTTTTTAACCTCTTTAAATCCAGTGGTTTGTTATGGTGCAATCCTTTACTCTGTCAAGCAATAAAACTCCCTCTGGTTATTGCTTTGTTTAACAGTTTTGTTTTGGGTGGTGTTGATCCTGTAAATGAACCTTTGTGGTACCTGAGATAAGACAAAGTGGTTTTATACAGTACACAGCACATATTTTTCTTGACAATATTCGATGAAAAGATGCAAATAAAGTAATCATCGTTTCTGTCTCTGCATGATCATATCATATTTGCCTGGATCCAGTCCCTTCAATCACTAAAGTTTGCTCTTGTTCATATTTGCTCATCTCAAACTCGTTAAACATGGTTTTGAATTCCATGATCTAGCTACAACTGTCAGTGGGATTGCTTTGCTCAGTCCAAATCTTCCCCTGATCAAAGCAAAGACTTTGATATAATCCGCAAGTGCCGCTCTACTCATCTCAACCCATGTAAACACAGGTCAGAGGCCTTGCTTGTTTGCTAGCCCAATCCGAGCGGTCAGTACCTGCACAACTGGAGCAGTTCATGAACAAATACGAATCAAAAGAATGAGTGACACTGGGGATTGCATCCAAGCAAATATCTTACTGTATCACCCTTTGAACATTCTGTTTTGGTGTTTTCTTTGGTTTTTATGCGTCGTGAGTCCCAAGCAACCATTGGGATGCTTTATGAGAAACACTGATAAAACGTAAGACTCACGGCCATTCAGCTGCCATTCAGCTGAAAAGAATGACTGCGTCTGAAAATGTCTGGGATGAATTTCCATAAGCTTTGTAGAGGTAAAATAATTTGACAACAAAATAAAAAAAACAGACTTTTTAGAGAGGTTACAACACATTGTAGTGCATTACATACTGTAGTTTGTGTTCAAATCTGCATCTAGGAAACTGGATGATCTTTGCAGAGCCACTGGAAACTCATCCCTGCTCAGTCTATTTCTGCTCAGCATGTGTATTCGCTTGATTCCTTTGTAGTGCATGATGTGTGTATTTGAAACATTGAATTGTCTGATCCCAATACTCTTTTCCTCTCCTGTCCTTTCCTCTCATCTGCTCTTTTCATCACCGTGCCACCCTTTCATGGTGTTGTGAGTTGCTGTGTATAAAAACAGCCACCGTGCAGCATGTTCAAACACTGCTCTCCATACCACTCTCTTAGCTGTTGATCTGCTGCCCCCTAGTGGCCATGATAATGCAATCATTGCCCCTGATTGAAGTTAAATAAAGTTTGTACTTCAGACAGATGAGGTTCCCATTTGGTCAAGACTTCCATGAATGTGAGAGATCATTAAATGAATGGGCATGTCCGGACCCTTGTTGCAAAGCTATCCAACTCATTATCTGTATCATGTTCTGCTTTGGTCTCTTGGTGAGTCCTAAAGATGCCTGGTTTTTCTAGCTGGTACACTGAAACAACAGGTGCTGGATTAAAAAAAAAAATACTTTAAGTAATTTATTTTAATGTCCTTTGTGCTTTTGTTTCATATGTTTTACCTTTTTGACTATGTATTATATACTCGTGGAACCATAGAATGTAATTGAACTGTCTTGTTCAAATCCTCCAGGGGCACCAGTGAAGTCGAAGAGTCTGGATCCATCATCAGAGCCGGCTAAGAGAGCAGCTGAACCAGTACCAAAGCCCAGCCAGGCCCAAAAATCTAGTCCAGGCCAAGCTCAGAAGCCAAGCCCAGTCCAGAAGGCTGCCTCCGTTACAAGGCCTCCAGTGCCGAGGCCTCCCCCAATGACGAGGGCGCTATCAGTCACAAAGTCAACCCCTGCTTCTGCTCCCACCCCAGCCCCTGCCAAAGCTTCACTACCAAGCTCTGCCCCAGCTAAAGCAACAGCCCCGGGTTCTCCCCCGACCAAAGCGGCGGCTGCAGCCCCAGGTTCCCCCCCGACCAAAGCAGCAGCCACAGCTCCAGGCTCCTCTCCAGCCTCAGCTCCTGCCCCAGCCTCTGCCCCAACCCCAGCCCCAACCCCAGCCCCAACCCCAGCCCCTACCACAGAGCAGCCCAAGCCCCAGCCTCAGGTCTCCCCATCCCCATCCCCAGCTCCTGGCAAACCGAAAGAGCTGCCCCCCAAACCCACACCGCCTGCAAAACCCATCCCTCCTGTACGCAGGAATTCCAAGCCGCAGCTCCAGCCAAAGCCAAAGCCGCAAACCCCACCCCTGCCCAAAGCCATGCCCAAACCCCAGCCCGAAGCACCAGATCAGGCCTCTGATACCGCCTCAGCCCCTTCCCCAGTGCAGGTTCAGTCCCCAGCCAAAGCTACCCCGTCCCCGCCTAAGGTCCAGTCTCCAGCTAAAGCTCAGCCCCAGGCAAAGCCAGCCTCCCCCTCCCCGACCCCAGCCTCAAACCCTGAGCCCGTCCCAGCTGAAGCAACCGAGGCCCCAGCCGAGGGCCAGCCCCCCATGGAAGATCAGCCAACAGCCCAGCAAAAGACCCACCCTCTGCTGAAGTAAGGGCCGTATTATCAACAGTGTTGATAATGCAGAGACATGCATTGGAATGGACCATACTATTGTCTTTAATTAATGATGATTTTCTGTATTAAGATCATGATTATGTTTTGATGACATAACATAATTACTAGCAACACTAAAATGAATAACATTGAACAATCCAGATAATAACCTGTTGAGTGTAATCTATTTGTCATATTGTCTACAATCATGACAGTTTAAGAAGGGTGCAAGACTTTTTGTCCCTCTTATGAATTTTCCCTTTGTCTTTCCTTCCTTCCTTCCCTCTTTCCCTCCTCCTTCACCTTCCTCCTCCTATCTTTCCTCTGTACCTCCTTCCTGGCTCCCTCCTCCTGTCCCTCTCCTCCCCTTCCCAGTAAGTCCCAGTCCCTGACCAATGCCTTCAACGCCTTCAGTGACTCCTCTTTCTTCCGCGGGGGCTCGAGCTCGGGGGCGACGGCCAAGACGAGGCTAAGGCCGAGACCATTCGCAACCTCCGAAAGTCCTTCGCCAGCCTTTTCTCTGACTAGACACAGCCAAACAGTAGTAAGCCCCCGCAACCCCCCCCCACCCCCATTGATTCACCCCTCTGCGATTGGCCGGTTGGTGACTTGATTGACATTTAATGTGAACCAGTCTGAGATTTAACTTTGTGTGTTGACTGTACTGTATTACCTCTGTCCCAGCCCCTTTCCTCCACCTCAGCTTTTCTGTGTGTCAGTATCAGTGAGATCTGCTGAGTAGGATGTTCAGTGGATGGGTCTATGGCAGATTAATGGATCGAAGGAGTTACGTCATTGAAATAGAACAGAAAAGAACCTTATTTTTCCCAGAGGACATTTAAAGAACACAGGTATATGAAACGTATAATATAGTATTCAAGAATACAGATATAATATAATACATATGTAATCATAATATATATAAATATAAAGGGAGATAAGCTAATATTTACTGCCAGAAAAAAAAAAAATCAAAAAGTGACATAACTCTTTCATTCTATGGCTGGATTTACACCATGACATTTGAGTCTGTGCAAGCCAAATTTGATGGTAATTTCACAGCGAAGAGATTTTGCTCAGTATGTGTTTGTAAGTCAGTCGAAAATATTTATTTAATTGATTTGTTGCTGTGTAAATCCAGCCTGTATGTCTCTGGTCCTTGGCTACTGTGCTCATCATTGCCATACAGTAGCCACCTTCGTCTAAAAGCCTTGAAGTTCGTTGTCGTGCGAGGGAGGTGGATATATGTGTGTGTTAATCTGTGTTCAATTCTTAAGCATGGCTCCTCTGAGTGGCTCAGTGTGACTTTTGGAGCAGAAGGGAGTTTTCTCAATGTTGAGTTTTGCCCTCCGTTGCCTCTCTCTCTCTAGATGTTGTAGCCTTATTGTGGAGATGTTGTTTTTAATTCACAGCTAAATTTGTTAGCTGTGCAGACCTGGGTCAAGTACAGCTTGAAATCAATTTACCTACTGTAACTGTTTTAGTCTGCTTGGAGTTCAGGATCAATTGGGTTTATCGCCCTTCTGAGGGCTTTCGGATTGGCTCTGTTTGCGCTAGGCAACATAAATCAATCCCGGCAAAGTAAATGAATCCATTTCAAATAGTAACTGGACCCACGTCTGTAGCTGTGACTGGTGATACTTGTTTCACCTCTGTGTAGATCTATCAGCAGTAGTGTTATTTGTTGATTATTCTGATAAAAAGACATTGAGACAGTAGTGCAATAACACCTCGACATGACTGTTGAGAGCTGTCACCCTATTATAAATATGACCATACATACAGGACCTGTGTATCCTCTCTTTTAAATACCCCACTCTTACTTTCTATTCAGTGGCTACTTTCCAGGTTGCCTTGGTTGCAGTCAGCAGCTGGATATCAGATTAATATGCTTTATTAAGTTGCTGGTTTTTGTGATCAATCCCATTTATAATGTGGGATTATAAGACTGAGGCAACCTGGAATGCACCCAATATCTTCACCTAAGTTGCTGCGTTTCAGGTTTACATGTGTAAAAAAATCTCAGTGTCTCTAGCACTTACAGGACTGCATATCTACCCGTCAGTTTATCCATCATGAATACCACGTTACAAGTAAATTATAACATATTGTATTGTATTTGTATGTATGTATGTATGTATGTATGTGTCATCTCAGGAGTTTATTTTTTGTAATATATTGATTGATTGATTTATTTTTTGAGGCTCCATATTTACAGTACAATATATATTGTTCGGTTTGTATTGTGTTTTCATTTGTAACGCAATACTGCTTTGCATGATCTGGTGAGTTATGATGTTTTTTCTGTACAGATAAAAGTCAAAGATGTGGTTCCATCATTCCACTAATTCAATAAATGAGTTCCATGGTGATGGTGGTGCTTTTAAGTATTTTATTGTTTGCGCAGAACTGAACCTACCAGACGCGCAAGAACACAGACATGTAACTGCTTTTTCAGAGCACATTATGAAAACAGAAGTAAGCATAGTCTTAATTAATTGAACAAATATATATATATATATATATATGTATACTATAATAAAGAAAAGCATTATAAAAACGGGAATAACTGGTTATATGCAAAAAGTATGACTTGATTTAACTTGATTTAACTATGACTTGATTAATATGTATTAAAATAATTAATAACACTAGTAAAACTATTAGTAGGTTGAAAAACATTTCTATGTGGTGATATGATGCAAGGACCCTTGCAACTGGTGTCCCGTTGGCCTGTGGAGGCCAGGGTTCGAATCTCACCTCAGGTGGTCTTTCTGGTGTGAGCGCAGCATGTGGAACAGGTGGAGGAAATGGAAACCAGGTGTGTCAAGGGAACCTTCAATGAATCACCAATGGAAACCTGCCAAACACAATAAATCAACTCAATAGGAATCTGCAAACCAAAACTCAATGGGAACCTGCAAAACACAATAAACCAAATCAACTCAATGGGAATCTGTAAACCAAAACTCAATGGTACCTGCAAAACACAATGAATCACAAATGGGGACCTGCCAAACCAAATAAACTCAATGGGAATCTGCAAAACAAAATAAACTCAATGGGAATCTGGTTAGGTTCAGAGTCACTGACTCTGAACCTAACCTGCTCACTAGCAGGTTTTCTTGAACAAACCCTGACTTTCTCCATGTCTCCTCCCTCTGCTGAACCTGAAGCAGCTGTCGGACATGGCGTGTCCTTTCCTCGGTAACCCGATCGATATTCAAGACGAAGTAATTCGCATAGTCGGGAGAGGATTTTGAGACCCCGATTAGATGTTCTATGTCCAGGATGGAAGAGCTGTCCGATATATAATATGCCGTTTACAGTTCACGGATTAAGCTACCACCACCCCGAGCAGTCAAATAAAGACACCTTTCATTTGGTTTTCTTTATTTCCTACAAATACAAAAGCAACAGTTAGTATTTTCTATTGTTCCAACAACACATTTCACTGTGACCATGCACCCACCTCTAACTTATGTTTGAGTAATTACATTTCTAGATCTGCCTTTCTAATTTGTCACCCTAAGTACATCACTTGAAGTATGTCTGGCCCAGACAGCTCAGTTGGTAGAGCATAAGAAAAGCATTATAAAAATGGGAATAACTGGTTATATGCAAAAAGTATTAATTGATTTAACTTCATTCATCCCATAATGGTGATTGTCTCTGTTCCCTTTTTCATTATGGCCTATATTAAAATAAAATATGTATTAAAATAATTAATAATACTAGTAAAACTATTAGTAGGTTGAAAAACATTCATATGTGGTGATATGATGCAGATATTGTGCATTGACAATGTATTTCTATGAGGTGTGCGTGCGGACACATGCGGGCGGGCAGTTTTTTTTCCGGCCCGAGCGGAAAAATCAGCTCCACATCCACGAGCCATCCGCCCGCGACCGGTGGGATCCGCGGCAATCATTAACATGGGAGCGGAAGTGAAGCGCAGCTAAGTTATACCTGGCAGGTATAACTGGGTATCATCAGCATAGCGGTGGATACATTATGTTAATGGAAATGTGACCAAGTGGAAGCATATACAGGGAAAATAACATGGGGCCCTAAGATTTAATCCTGTGGAATCCCGCAGATAATATGTGCTGAGGATGATGGTGAATTACCTGTGGTGACAGAAAGTTCTGTAGGAGCTGAACCAGTTCAGTGCTGTATCTGTAATACCGACCCCTCTCATCGTCGAAACAATAACAAATGTACAATCGCCTGCATCTGCTGCTAAGAAAAGGTCACTTGTTACTCTAAATCCTGATTGAAATATCTCCAAAATTCCCAAAAAGACATCAGCTAAGCTGAAACAACTTTTTCTAAAAGTTTTGATAGAAACCGCAGTTTTGAAATTGGCTTGTTTGCATTGGACATGCTTTGACAATATGGCTGTTTGGAGATACTAGGAATTCAGAAGCAGTGGTTGAGTTAAGGAAGCAAGAGGCGAGAGGGCAAAGGTTGGGAGTGGAGTGAGACAGCAATACATCAAAAACAAAAACCTTGTGGTCAGACACACATATCTTTTGTCTCAATAGTGCATAGGGATATGCCAAAAGACTGAATCAAATCAAGAATGTGACAGTGGAGAGTGCTTTTCTTCATTAGATAAGAATCTGCACTAATAAAGCAGGCTGTTGTCCATTACTCCCATCTTACGCAACAGCCCACCCAGATTTGTCCACAATTGAGTTGTAAAAATTAGTTTATCTGTGCCTTCCATCAGTTCCAAACACCTCAAACACCTCAAATCATGCATTGTGCCCCTTGCATTAAGGAAATCCTCAGTGTCTTGTGACATAAGTGATGTTTATTTCACTGCAACAAAGTAATAATGTGATACTTTATTGATTCGGATAGGGAAGTTCCCTTTTCACTTGCCCTCCTCCAGGGAGTTCAGAGAGCAAGTTTCAGAACAGATTGTGTTTTCTCCTCACTTGGCTGCCACATCACTCATAGCTTCATCTGTTCCACTATATTTGTAGCATTCCATTTCATCATCTCTCACCCATCTTGGTGGACAAAGAGCACGTTTGTAATCAAATCACATGTATCAGCAATGGCCCCGGCAGGCATAGTAACCTAAATGAGTAGTATGTGTAAAATCATGCCAAATTCTTACAATATTATTGTAAGTAGGAATATAAAATTACCATGAATCTTCTAAAACTAAAGACAACCTTACTATGCAAGAATAAAGCCACATCCTGCACGTGTTGACCTATTTATTCCTAGCCAGAAGATGGCACTGTACGCAGGTGGAAACATCTGCAGAAACGTTTCTTGTGTGTGTGTGTGTGTGTGTGTGTGTGTGTGTGTGTGTTTGTTTAAAAGCTTCTCTAATATCTTCAACTTCTGAAACTTGTTGCACAGATTCAGATGACCATTTATCCCTGGGACCAACAAAGTCTACCACTAAGGGATGATTTGAAGCACAGATACACACACACTCATACATGCACACACATACACACACATCTAGACACACTCACACAGCCACGGAGATGGAAGGAAACTGCTCTGCTCTGGTCTTTGTCCAGGGGACAACCAGTCAGTGGAGAAGCTGTGGGAACTTCACAAACCCCGTCTCCATTACGACTGGGCCCACACTGCTCATGGGGA
Source organism: Hoplostethus mediterraneus (assembly GCA_034670385.1). NCBI lineage: Eukaryota > Metazoa > Chordata > Actinopteri > Trachichthyiformes > Trachichthyidae > Hoplostethus > Hoplostethus mediterraneus. The sequence continues at coordinate 5,455,411 of JAXDDW010000013.1, forward strand.
CCCAGACGTGGGCGGCTAATGCGCCAGAGCAAGCCTATACTAGCCAAACCCTGTTTGTCTTGGTGCTCATCCCAACCTGCTGGAGCCAGAGACGTATACACAGGAGGCTGAAGGGAAGACGTTTGGAGGGGGGGAGCGGCAACTGTAAAAATTGTGAAGGAAAGAATTCTTATTAAACAAACAATATATCAATGTATCTCTTACATCTTCCAATCCATAGATGGTGGGTGGATGGAAAAACAAGCCCTTTTTGCCCCTTTTCTCATGTCAAGCACCCTGTCATTGTTTGATTGACAGGGTTTCATTTTTTTATTATTCTAGTACAATTTGAAAGAGTTATGGGAACCGTGAGGGCTCATTGTACATTTTACAACAGTATGTTGTGTTATTGTGTTGTGATGTTGTCGGAGAGTTTTGTAAAGATACAGAAGTACTTTGGCCATGAACGTTTTGAGGACACCAGAGCCCTGGTCTATCCATCCAAAGCAATACCTCTGAGGATGCTCCCCTCATCCACTGTATAAACACTCAGGAATTATTGCTTAGTTTTGTTTGTGACGGCAAAACTCTCATGGGGGACATTTTTTAGCTCAGTACAAAAAGAATCTGTGTGGGGAGGACTGGTATGTGTGAGTGTTTGTGCACGTGTGTGTGTGTGTGTGTGTGCGTGCGCGCGCATGTGTGTGCAAGTAAGCAAAGCAAAAGCTTTCTTGCCATCTGCAAAGAGAAAACTTCATGTGCAATATGTTTCATTTTTGCTGCTCTTATCGGTATCCAACAAGTAGAGGGATTTCTGTGATCAATTAAATGTTTTATTGTCCTCTTAATTTTTTTAAATACAGTCACGTGAATGCAGAAAATGAAGACTGTGAATTGCAATTTAAACAGAGTCAGTTCGGAGCTGCATTCACGGAGCAGAATGGGCACGTTCGTTGCTACATGGATTGAACCTTTTGGTTATGGAGCCATCTCTCTAACCACCAGGCTACTTTGCTGCCCATGAAGTACTTCCATGTGTGGCTAAAACCTTGGATCAAACCTTTAGCTGTTGGCGGGAGGGGGAGGGCGGACACTTTGTGAGCAGAGCTAAGTTGGTGGCCCAGAACCATCACCATTAAATGACATTTACATGGTTTCATTTCAATTTGAACAATCGTTGGCGCTTACATGTCATCTGGTTCTTTATGGTGTGGTGAGGTTTTGAATCTTTTAAGCATGGTTGTCTCTAAAATGGTTCAGCACAGTGATAAAAGGAAAGTAAAATGAAACCCTTTTCTGGTTCTATATGAATCCACTTTGTCCAGAATGTTGCCATTTTAAAACACCCTTAGACTAAGGGTGTTTTAAAATGGTTTCAAAAGCAAAAGAAAACTAAGGGCCTTAGTTTTCTTTTGCTTCAGATACCCAAGGATGTGGCAAATTGCAATTATGATTACTGATGGTGATTTCTAAAATGTCAACCAACCAAACAATCAGCAAACCAGTCAATCAATCAGCCTTTCATTTAATCAATCAATGACAAGTTAGAAATTAGACCCTTGTCATTTTGGTTTAACCACAAATTCACTACATACAGCAAAAAAACGTTTCATTCTCTCTGCTCAGTCAATAACAAATTGGGTTTGTATGCCTTATGACGGTGCAAACACCTATAGTAGCACAAATCCTCTATACTAAAGTTACAACGTGAGTTCAAATCATAATGAGAACTTTAATGGTAATCTGATGCCTCCGCGCCTCACCGCGCGAGCCCAGTGTGTTCTGTACAAGGGAGGGAGGAGAGAGAGGCAGGCAGACGCCGACCAAAGCAGCAGCATGGCCAAAAGCCTCACCAGTAGCCTGACGATCAGAGAGACAGACGGACGGACTTGTCCACGTTAGTAGCGCAAGTTTCGCCGCGCGCCGCGCCAGATTGCGCTCCCGTAATTGCCAGAAAGCGACAAGTTTCGAGGCTTCACGCGCAGATTTGCCGCGTCGCGAAAAGAGGAAGAAAACGTTTAAAAGAAGACAAACGAGCCTCGAACTCCAGCGGCGACTCTCTGCAGTTCAACACTGTCCAGGTCAGTAACCTTCCGTTTGATAAACACTGCGCTGCGCTGGGAGTGTGTGGCTACAAAAACGGCAGGCGACCCATCTTAACAAGTGATTTAATCTACTGTTCAGTCTTCTTTTTTTTTTTAAACTTAACTTTACATAACAAATCTCCCAAAGAGACTATATTCTTCCTCTTGTTTGCAATATAAACCAGCTTGTTCCAGGATGTTTCTTGACTCAAGAAGCATCCTGCTGCAGTGGTCTGCAACAGGTGAAACTGAATTGGAAATGAATGACATTTTCTCACTCCGTCAGCAGGTATTTCCCATGTGTTTTCAGGAAGACTGAATGTTAGCTTAAATGACTTGTTAAGATTTGTTTGCGGTGTGTCAGTCAACCAGTGGCGCGCGAGGCAAGGGGGTGGTCAGTTAACCGTCAGGTGTTTCTCTGACACTATTGAACGTGCGTGTGACATGTATACACCGGCCAGAGATTTAAACCGGCAAAGCGGGCACAATTTTCCAGGTGAGTAAAATACAGACATGCACTTTTTGTTCCTTCATGTTCCTTCAGTTTTTTTTTAATATGTGTTCATTAGACATTTGTGGGAATAAACAAGAGAATTCACAATTTAACTGTCATCACTCAGGTGCTGAACGTGCTCAGCTATTTAGCCCGTGCTGTATTTGAGTTTGACGGGGAAATCTCAGTTGTGACTCAGCAACCTCAGAGGCAGCACTGCTATTATTTGTGACATGTAATTGTTTAGTGTGTGTCTAATGAGAGATAGCCTAACATTGTTTTTAATGAGACACAGTTAATTGGTCTCAGAAGGAGTACAGTAGGCTGTAACTGTGTGTGTGTGTTAATCCTACACTGAGTCTGGCTTCTCACCATATCAGCCAGCGCCTTTCACGATCACCTTGTATGATCTTCAGTCACATGTAACTGTAAGTAGCAGACCTACAGGTAAATATTCTACTGCTACCACCAAGTAAGCAGTCTGGGAGAAAACTTTATTCTTTTTCTCCCAGACTTTTGTTTTTTATTATGTGGCAGTATTTTTTTGCAGTATTTTCTTTCATCAATTGATGTTCAGAAGACCAATGAGACAGTTCAAATGAGGTTACTTAGGTTATTTTTTTTTAACACATAGCCTAATGAAAGACGTAGTCTTCTGCAGCACCATAAAATATCCAGAGGGCACTTTACAGAGGGTCGCATTTCTTGAACACTAGTAACTAATAAAAATGACAGATGAGATTGTCTTTTGGATGGATGCAAGTAGGTTAAAAGAACTTCTATCTATCATATCACATGTATCCTGTAGAAACTTTTAATTTTTAACCCATATAAAGAAAATATTACCTAGCCAAGCCAAATAATTGAAACTATATAGTTAAATGACCAAAAAAAAGGAAATCATGGAAATCAACAAGAATATCAAACAGTTTTTCTCAATTCCCGAAAAGTTAAATTTTTGGAGTTCTAAGTTTTTTCCAGGTTACCTATTATAGGTCAGTGGGTGTATTAAGGAGCAGGAATATTACACATCAAACCGATGCTACAATATAAGCCTGGATGCTGGTTTGTCGATATCAGAATACCATTAGAGTGATAGTGATGTCACGTAAGTATTTTGAGGCAGGGCAACCTCTAATAAAAAAGAATTGAGTCTGTTTCTGTTTAAATTGTGAAATGATCTCCATTTTGGAGAAGTGTGGATAAGGTTATTTCTGGCGTTGATATTACTAATCGGGGATTCATTTTATACTTTCTCTCTCATGACACGTTTCAGTGTAACGGAATAAATTGCTTCACATGCATTCAAATGTGGAAATCATGGGACGAGGCCGTGCTATGAGCAAAGCGTCTGTCGGCCTTTCGAGAGTGGCTCAACTTCACGAGTGGAGGAATTTGTTTCTAGTATACAAGGAGATTAAGATGTTGAGTCTCAGGCAACTTTACACCATCACAGGAAAAATCTCCTTTTTTTGTGAAAGACACCAGCCTGAAGTTCTTAAAGTCTGATAGGCTGGTATATTGCATTAATACCAATCAGGGAATCATATTTTGGTTTTTTTACAGCAGCTTATCAAGTCATATAATTGTATAATTCCTAAAGAGAGGTGTGTGTGTGTGTGTGTGTGTGTGTGTGTGTGTGTGTGTGTGTGGGTGTGGGTGTGGGTGTGGGTGTGGATTGTGTGTGTGTGTGTGTGTGTGTGTGTGTGAGAGAGAGAGAGAGAGAGAGATTTGGACTTTGTTCTGTTGTCATAAATGAAAGGAGTGGCCCCAAGATACCACACCGTGTTTATGTTGTCCCTCACACGGCATGAAAGCCACTTCACTGCCCCGCGATCGCTCGCTCGCTCACACACACACACACACACACACACACACACAAAAGCTGGCATCGTTTTGACTCGGTGTAAAGAGATAGTTTAGGTTTCTAAGAAGCAACAAACCAGGAGTCCAAGCACTTTGACCAGTGTTATTGAGCTATTGGAAACCAGTTTTCTCCCCTTGATCACTTCATGAACATCTGATGATAAGAAGAAAATGGAAGAGCCACAATGCCAATTTGTATCAGTGTGAATCTGTAGGACTGTATTTGTGGTAATGGACTGAAATGCTCCGGTGCAGCCTGCAGATAGTGAGCATATCTCAGAAACACATTTCCTCCAGATTTGTTTGTTTAGGTTTTGGTGAAGTTCTCTGCAGCTAGCGCCCACCATCACTGACTCATTGTTGCCAAATGACAGCGAGGCCTTATTCACGTTGTCGTCTTACGCTCATCCGTTAAGATGTGACTCTTCTGCCGTCTATTCACAGCAACCTTTTCGAAATCTCAGCTCATGATATCCTCGCTTACTCAAAAAGAATCAGAATCAGAAACAGTTTCATTGCGAAATATGTTTTCACATGCAAGGAATTTGACTTGGTGTTCGGTGCGTAACGATAAACATAGCAAGAGAAGAATAAAAAACAAGAATAAAAGCAAGTACTGTAAAAGGCAAAGGTCAAGAATACAATAGAAAATAGAAAAATTTGCACTAAAATATGTGAAAAGATATTATAAGAAAATAATAACAATAAATTAAAAAGAATATGTGCCCAAGATATTTCATGAAAACTACTAAAAGAACTTTATCATATTGATGTAGTTGTTAGTCGTTACTGAGGATCTCCATTTTAATTATGACGGTATCGCTTCCTGAAAAACTTGGTCATTTTTAGGGATCTTCTGCTGGTAAAAGGGCAAATTCAAAAGGTCGAGCTCCAAAAAAAGCATCCCATGAACCTACATGCGCCCACGCACACATGTCACACAAACACACACTAATAGGAAGAGTATTCTTGCCAATGCACTTTAGCATAGTTATTAACAAATAGTCAGTGGGGGCATCCAGTAGCCTTTGACCTCATTCCCCTTCACTGTGGGACCGAACGGCAGCTCTTCACGTCAGAACTTTCTCTGGAACTTCAGACCGATTCGTCAGACTTTCTATGTGCAACGTTCTCCGTGGATTGTGACACGACTTGAGACACCGTCAGTTCATGTCTCCCTTATGTCTCCCACTTTCTCCACTGTATGTTGTCCAATAACGCAAAAAAAATGTTGAAAGATCTTGGAAATGAAACTCAAAATTGCTCAAAGTTGTTCCCTTTGGTCCGTGTCGTTTTTTACAATTTCCGACTCGTTTTCAATTAATTGAATTTCTGCTTTCTGATTCGTTATTGATTCTGAAGTGAATCGGATTGATTTTAAACATCGCTGGGTGGGTGTTTTTAGAGGACATTGTGAATGAGTTTCTCGGGGGTTTCTGTGAATGAATGTTGTTTTGCCATTGTCCGGCCAGGCAGCAGCTGACGGCGGCGTACTCCCCTCTTTTCCTCCCCACTTCGAGGAACAGGGAGTGACTACCCCCCGCCACCCCTCCTGCACTCTACCTCCCCCTTCCTCCTACCTCGTTGCCTTCCTCTCACTCCCTCTCTCAAAATGCAACCGTGACCGTAAATCTTCCCAACATAGCCGACTGACTTTTTTTCACACAGCTCCCATGACCCCCTGTGCTCCCACGCCGATGAACTTTGATAACGGGAAATACGTGAGAAACATACCTGTGGGGTTTCTTCGTCTGTGTAGCATCTGTACTTGTCGTCTTGTTATCTCCCTCTCTGTCTGCCTGTCTGTCTCTCTCTCTCTGTCGCCATGCGTTTCAAAACTCCTCAGCCACTGTGGGAAATGACTGGCAGTGATCTGGAGTCCAGACAGCAGTTGGACCCCCAGGGCTTTAGACACCTGAGAGACACCAAGAGCCATAATTAAAAATGTAACTTGCCCTGACCGCCATTCATACCTGTGTGTGTGTGTGTGTGTGTGTGTGTGTGTGTGTGTGTGTGTGAGAAACTTTGTTCTGTTGTCATGAATGGAAGGAGTGCCCCATAAATAGATGCCATGTTTTTATTGTGTGTGTTTTTACACACAAGCCTTGGAGTGCTTACGCGTGTGTATACACGTGTGTACATGTAAATGCATGGGCAAATGCATACATGTATTTGTGTGTGTGTGTGTGTGTGTGTGTGTGTGTGTGTGTGTGTGTGTGTGTGTGTGTGTGTGTGTGTGTGTGTGTGTGTGTGTGTGTGTGTGTGTGTGTGTGTGTGTGTGTGTGTGAGGCCTTGACAGCATGCACCACTCCTTCCCCTTATCCAGCGAGGAAGCTCTTCAGGCCTGAGGGACTCATCAACCATTAACTCATAACTATTTAAAGGAATTGGGGGAAAGTTCACGTCCTCAGATGATTGTGCAAACTCCAAATTCCCAGGGAGCAACACAATGAAGCTGTAGCATATGGAGGGGAGATGCACAGACACATGCTACATGTGTGTGGGTCTCTCTCTCTCTCTCTCTCTCTCTCTCTCTCTCTCTCTCTCTCTCTCTCTCTATCTAAAAACTTCACTCACGGTACAACACATTTGTCCATGAGTTGGGAATTGAACCCAGGTCACCAAAGTTGAAGATAAAGGTGTCCACCCACCACAACCCCGCCCCCCCTTGCCCTTACTTTCCACCACACTGTTTCCTACCTGTTTCTAGTGGTGTCTCATCTTCATGGTGGGGAAACTATTTCTCATCCACAAAACACATTATTTGCATTTTATATCCGCTGTGTGTGTGTGTGTGTGTGTGTGTGTGTGTGTGTGTGTGTGTGTGTGTGTGTGTGTGTGCGCGCACGCGTGTGTGCGTGTGTGTGTGTGATAATTCATCTTCCTGTGTGTTTACATGTGGATGTAGCAAAAATAGGAGAGATCTCAATTGAGTCTCTGTTGTGATCAGAGTGAGATCAAGATATGTGTGATATGAGCTGATATGTGTTTGTTTCTCCGAAGCTGAATTTGAGAAACAAGAGAAAACGCCTTCAGTCTCATCTGAGTGTTAACAAGAACTCATTTGTGTCTAGGAGATATTAAAGGTAGAAATATGAGATCTCTGCTTTCTTATTGCTGTACTTGCTGTTCTTGTACTTCCCAGGAGAGCATAAGTAGGTTTTGGCAAACTTTACAGGAGAGCCAAAAAAAAATGCACCTAACTTTGATCAGTTGTCACATACAAATGAAATTATTCTCATTGAGCAATATTATCAACAAAATATTAATAAATATATTTTTATGTTAAAAATATGGCCGGCTCCGCCTTTGGCACCAACATCTCCTCACTCTCTTCAAGATGATGTAAGTGAAAAAGCAGATTAAGTTGTTATTACAGTATCAAACACTGCCAATTTCTCATGAGTTTCAGAAACACAAGAATAATTCATGACATTTTAATGTTTCGTGGATTACGCTGAAACTGATTACACTTGTATGCTCTGATAAAAACTGCCAGGAATGCAGAAGAGAAGATTAAATAGATCAAACCCGAGCAAACCAAACCTTTTGACAAAAAAAGAGAGACGAAACATGACATGGGTGGTGGGTCACAGCTCCCCGAGAATACCTTCAGGATATTACTCATCCGAGTACTCAAATCTGTAAACCATAGTAAAGCACATTCAAAGAGTCGTTGAATTCAAAGAGTCGCTGAATTATCTTCATTTATTTATTAATACTTGACTTGACTTAACATCATTCAGTTAAATGATGCTATATACAGTATCAATGACTATCACATAATCAGAAAACACTCGTATTTTCAAAATTAAGTGTTTCTGGTCTGGTCCAAAAGGGGATTTTGACCTACAATAGTGGTCCAATATATGAAATATCTCCCTTACTACTGTTTTGAAGGCAATATGTCACGTTGAAATAATACCAAACTGAATGCAGACGTTAGTGATATGGAGGGTTAAATCATGTAGGACAGCTAATATGACACCAATAGGCACAATACAGATTTCATGTTCTCATCAACACTTTTGGGCCATTCATATGATATCTGTCATGTGATATAAATCACTTGTTGCATCAGTGTCCCAAATGATTTCTGGACTGAAAATACTGATGAAATGATGTCATATCGATGTTAAATCTCTTATTCTACTGAGTTCAAAAGTGCGTGTGTGTATTGTTTGTTTCACAGGGTAAGAAACAGATTTACGCTTTCCCTAAAATTTTCACTTAACTTGTGAATGAAAAGTGGAGAACGGGAAACCAACGCCCCCCTTGTAATAATGAGAAAAGATCTTATTACTAGGAAACCTGGCAAAAAAATAAATACATTTTCACCATACTATCTTGACAATTTAAGTGATTACTATTTATATGAACTAACATTTTGTGCCAAAAGGGGCATCAGTGGACGAGGCAAGGCAAGTTTATTTGTGTAGTTCAAAGTGCTTCACACAAGGCATTAAAAGACATTTAAAACAATGACATTTATAAAGACATTTAAAAAAACAAACAAAACTAACTCCCTGCTTTATCAGGAGCCAGAAGCAAATCAATTTTTTTCTTAGATTACTAAATAGATCTCTTTGCCAAAAAGGCCAGTCACGCCCTTCTGGCTCCCAGTCCTTGGTTTGTTCTTACATGTGTGTCTTTGTTTGTGTTCAAGGGTCCGATATGAGTGTTTACTACAATCCCCCAGGGGGCTGTTGGGTGGACAGAGTCACCCTGTCATCCTGTGGTACAAGGCCCGCCTCATGTCCCAGTCACATATTCTGCTATGTAGGACATATCCTGAAACCCAGTTTGTGTGTGTCCATCCATGTGCATATGTGTGTGTGTGTGTGTGTGTGTGTGGGTTTGTGTGAATGAGTGAGTGTGTGTGTGTGTGTGTGTGTGTGTGTGTGTTGTTATAATAGCTGGGGAATCACAATGGATCACGATCAAAAGATAGGCAGAATAGATTGGCAGATGGACTAGTACAGCAGCCCTTCCCGTTTCAAAGCTGTTGCTGTCATGCGAACACGTAACTCAATCCTTTTCATCTCTTTTGCACATGTGTGTCTGTGCATGCATGCGCATTAAGGTCCCTCTCTGTGTGCATCTGTGTGTGCACATGCATGTGTGCAAATGGAGGTGCAGCTGTGTGTAACGTGTGTTTCTGTCATACGGTGGGGTGGACAAAATGATGGAAAAGGACTAAATCACTATTACAGAAGGAGCTACGTAGGCAAGTGATATTAAGCTGAACATCAATGAGCAGTGCGTGTCATAGATGTCAACTGCATCAGAGCATTGCAAGTCAAAGATGTAATGTAATGGTGTGGGCTGCCACCTTATGAGAGTCAATCGGGTGCAAACACCGTTCCCATATGATGTTCCCGTATTCCAAGACGATAACGCACGCCGCTGAGCAAATGCAAGAGTGGTTTTCACGAAGTCGATCGCCTTCCGTTTTGTCTCCTCAGTTCCCGAGATGTAAACATGATGCAACCTTTTGTGGGGAGGTCTGGAGCACACGGCGCAAAATAGATCTCCACTTCCTTCCGTCTCTCAAGGAACCGGAGGCTTTCCTTCTTGAAGAAATCCCACCGGACACAGTTCTGGACTCGTATCAGCTGCTTGACATCCATATATTGTTAGGTGTTTCCATTATTTTGTCCACCCCCTGCACCTCAAGCTATGGCTCGTTTGCCTTTGCATCCCCTTCTGTTCGCTTCCCCACCCATCGTCTCTATCTATCGCCTCCGTGTTTATTATTGGCTCTGCATCCGTCCGAGGGATCGAGGCCTTTGTGCTCCCGCGGTATGAGGGTGGAGCGGTGCAAGCTGTTAAGTATTGTCAAGCTAACGGGAGACCACTTGACCTTACGTGTCCCACCCTGACCCCGTTTGGGGCGAAACAACCACTATTGCAAGAGAATGATTGATGGTAATAGACGCGTGGCCGGGCTGTAGACTTTTCTGGCATGCCTCTGCTGCTCACCGACATTCAACAATCGCACAGGGAGAAATCCATTGTAGAAGTGGAGGACAAACCAATTTCTCCACCGACAGTAGCCTCCATAGACCAGAATGCAATGCAGCTACAAGGCATGTTGAATTTTGAATAAGGGGCACAACTTTTTTTTTTCTTGACTGGAAAAATTGACTCTCTATGAAAAACTTACAAAATGTTGAAAGGCATTCTGGGATACGTAGGAAATCACTGAAGTAGAAGTAGACGAGGCAGGTTGAGAGAAAGCGGATACAACAAAAAACTGCATGACAAAATAACTCCTGCAATGAACTGAACATCACAGAATGATGATATATAACAGTGCAAGAGTATTTGTATCTCTATGAGTCTCAGTTCTCAGATATTTTCATGTCCTGATATAGTCACTTCTCCTTTTGTTTGGGATGAAATCGGGCACCACCTGTTCCTGTGCATTTCATTGCAGCAGTGCAGAAAATGCCAGTGCTGGAAATCTATAGCCAGCCTAAAGGGTTTGATGGTCAGCTCCGATGGTCTCACCGGAAAAAACCTCCTGAGTGACGCGTGGCGGGTGTACCTGTAAATGCAACGGGAGAGCATTTAGATATATTACCTGAAATTCAACATGATACAACTTGAGATATCGTGCCCATCACTATACATATATATCCTCATGTTATCATATGTATATACAGTACTGCAGCTGAAGGAAGGAACAGCTGGTTTTGTCTGTTTGTCTGTTTACCCTCATAAAAGGAGAAGGACACAGTGGACGTCTGGCTCCAGGTTTCTAAGAATAATGACTCTGATTCTGTCTCATTCAAGTAAGATCATTATTCATTATTATATTATGATCACTTTGGGTTCAAGACAATTTTTGTTTTAAATGACTCTGCACTTTTGTGTCTGATTCTATTTATCAACGAATCCTTTCTGGACTAAAATGAACCGAACCAAATTTGATGGTTATGCTTGTATTTCGACACCGGCAGGCTAATATTGTGTCAGTGTTGCATGAGGAGGCAGCTCCCTGCGTCACTGATGTCACATCGCCACCGAATGACATGAAGGGGGGGGGGCGGGGGGTTGGGGGTGGGGGGGAAGTGCAACCAGAGAGGCATGATGAGGGATGGGGGTGCCTTTGAGAGTGAAGCAACAGGAAATCATCTGCGTCTGATGTCTACCATGTTACACACACACACACACACACACACGCACACGCACCACACACACACACACACTGGACCACACTGACACACACACCACATGATAGTTAGTTGTCTGTACTTCTGCTGAGCTTAGATTCTGTCAGAGAGGAAAAATGTGTGTGTATGTAGTTCCCTTTCTATCGGTCATCACTTCCTGAGGAAAAGCATGACCACAGACACACACACACACACACACACACACACACACACACACACACACACACACAGATATACACACACACACACACACACCACTCTCATCTCCTGACCCTGCCACTTCACTCACTCACTAGCAGCACACTGGCAGTGAAAGTCCTCTGAACCTGGACGGGAGACAGGGTGAGTGGTATTGTACTGTGTGTGTGTGTGTGTGTGTGTGTGTGTGTGTGAGTGTGTGTGTGTGCATGTGTGTGTGGTGTATGTGCGTATGACTTCATGGTATCTTAACAATCTCAACACACACTGCTCGGCATTTAGAATCTCTGCAAGTGAATGTAGTGAATGTCACAGGCCTTCCTACTGATAGATGTGATAATTGTGATAGTTGTCTCGTTACGTCTTTGTCTTTACGCTCGTCTGCGATGCGTTGACGATCACTCAAGAGTTCCAGTATTCCCAGTTGTTGTCTATGGACCTGGTATTTGGTAGCACTGGTCATGCTGGTTAAAAGTTGACAGGCCGATCTTAAAAAAAGGTCAACCTCGGAAACTAGCAATAGGTAACCAAGCCATGTGGCGGTTTCTTTTTGTGTCCTTGAATGCACCAAAACCATGTTAAACTATTTGAAGGAGATCAAAATATGATGTGTGTCTTTTCTGTGTGTGTGTGTGTGTGTGTGTGTGTGTGTGTGTGTGTGTGTGTGTGTGTGTGTGTGCGGTGTGTGTGTGCTTGTGTGTGTGCTTGTGTGTATGTGTTCTGAACTGATCTAGAACTCATAGGGACTGATTTCCTTCCACTTGTGTCCGTTTGCTGGGAAGCCTCCCCCTCACCTTGACTTCAGGTTGACCCGACGTAAATCACTGCTCCATTTCGCCGTTTGATGTTTTTTTTTTTGGAAAAAACTGACACACTAAATCAGATTTAAATCAGAGATTATCTGCTTTGTTTTACTCAATTGTGCCAACCAGACAGTGATTGTGGTTTCTGAACTCCCACTGTGTCTATGTTTGAATGACAGTCACTCTATGTGTGTGTGTGTGTATGTGTGTATGAGACAGAATGTTGGCTATGAGTAAAGTCAGTACCAGCCAAGCGACTGGGTTCTGAGACTCTCGTTTCTGCTGATAGGGCAATCCTGACCTTTTTTTTGATACTTTCAGTCACTTTAAGTGCACTTTTTTTTTTTTTTGGTCAACCTGCTGTTTGATAGTTTAGGTGCATTCTCTTGTATTCTCTTTCACGTATACTGCTCTACATACTGGCTTCACTGCCAAAGTCAAAATCAGGGGCCAAATCGATGAGGATGGGGTTCTAGTTACATGCAACCTTGTACATGTCGTTGGTTTTCATAGTAGTATCTCCCCTGATAAAACTGATAAAAGTGATCGCGTGAAATAAAGCATCACGTGATCTCTTCGGCGCGCCTTGGGACGAAATAGGCGAAAACCAAGCACGCTGCATCTTTTCAAAGAAATTGAGGGCACGGCGAGGTAAACATGCAGGCGGGCATTTCTCTTTTTTAGTCACTGATACTAAACCACAAGCTGTTTTACATGAAGAGGTCAGGAAGTCACTGAGCGCTCGCTCGCTCTCTCTCTCTCTCGCTCTCGCTCTCGCTCTCTCTCTCTCTCTCTCTCTCTCTCTCTCTCTCTCTCATTAATACCCACACACACACACACACACACACACACACACAAACACACAGCTCCAGTAAAAGAAAGGGCTCACTGCACTAAAAACCACACTTCTGTAGAGAGGAAGTACTCAATATCAAGAAACACTGATAAGAACTATTGTACTGAGTTGAATTGAGTGTGTTTGTAACACGTGTTTAAGTTGGACTGCAAACACTTTGCATTGCTTATTTCATTTCAAGGAAAACCAGGCATGATGCATGAAAAAACCAATCGCAAACACTCGAAAAATCTTCTCATAATATATCATTAACAACAACATATGTGCTAATATTAAAAACTATGCTTCAGTGTCTTTGAATGCATCGTTTTCTGGTTTCCCCAGTAGTAGCGGTGCAGTATTCACCCTCAGAGAAGGAGCATAGTTTGCAGTCAGAGGAGATAAGAAGATGATGCCCCCAGAATGCAGCGGGGCAGGTTCTGCCTTTTGTCTCTCGCATGACTCAAGACACCGTAGCGGCTTCTGTGTTGGCGTCTACCCCTGCCCAACTACTTACCTTGTGCATTTTCCCTGCTTGACTGCTGAGTGACTCCCGCTGCGTAGGAGTGTGGTTTCAGCACACGTACAAGAAAGTGATCATGACACTGGATATATTTCAACATGAGGGATGAGGGATTTTTGCAATCGTTGTGTAAGTGTTGATTTTTTTTTTTTTTAGTAATAGCGATGTATAACAGAATAGAATCAAGGACTTGTAAGCGCTGTAATCCAATCGTCGGCCTTTGCTTCAGTCAGTCGCCAAAACTGAACCGTTTGCTGTTGTGAAGAAACGTGACAGTAACAAAAACATTGCTGTTGCAACGCCGTCGTCCCTGCAGACAAGATTTCACATCTCACCTCTCACCGCTGACCCCTCTCTGTTTCTCTGTTCTACCTCTATTCCCTGAACTCCTCCTCTGAGGCTGGGACAACAGCAAGAGTTACCGCTCCCAAAAAAGTTAACTTGAGGTTATTGTTTTGAGCGCATTCCAGCTGCTGGCGATCAATTGACAGCTGTTTGATGTGTGTCCACGTCAGGGAGGGAGCCAGCAGCTTTTGCTCGGCCTCTGTACGCTCAGTTAGGATGTTAGGGCGTGCAGCCGGATGACGTTAAAACGTATATTGCGGCATGCCTCTGCGGCGGTCTCGGCCTTGCCAGCAGCTCGCCAGACCTGTCTACCGGTTTGCCGTTGGGCCTTTTGTCATCGCGTTGCGCTCGAGACGAGAACGCGGTAGAAAAAAAACCCCACTCCTACACGTTGGGCGCTCATCTGCGAGACAAGACGTGACACGCAGGCAGAAATCTGAGAGCCAGAGAGCGAGAGACGGCGAGAGACGGCGGGCGCCAGCGTCGTGCACGCGCACACACACACCTTTTCGCAAGCAAACAGAAGAGCCGTGTCTTTTGTTGATGCACGTTACTAATCATTTGTCATCTTGTAGAGCTTTTTGACAGGGGAAACTTGTGTTTGCCCACACACAACAGGACAATTCAGCCGTGGAGCTTATTGCCTCGAGGTCTTGCAACATGTCGATTTGAACTATTTCCTTCCCTCTTATATTAGGAGTATTTTCACCAGTTTGTCTTGGTTCAACTACCAGAGCCACAGGGGTCTCTCTTTTTTTTCCTCCTTCATGTTGTGTTGAAGGGCCTCTTCAAGAAATGGGATTTTTCCTCAAGCCTCCAGGGAGCCATTTAGACTTCTGAAAACGGGTCTGGGGACTTGCTCTCCGTCACCTCTCTCTTTATCGCTCTCTCTGTCTCACTAGACTTCTGTCTCCATCATATGAAGACATGCCAATCGGGACACAAGCCCCCCCCCCCCCCCCTTTGGGATAGCATGGCTGTTGTCCAACAAATGGAAAAATAGCAGGGTTTCTCTGGTTATTAATAGTCAGCATTTGCCCCGCATTACCTTCCAAGTCGATTCTATATAGAGGATGGGGCTTCCGTTCCCCCGACACCCGTCCCTCCATTTCTCTCTCTCTCCTGCTCTGAAACAATGTGGCCGGCCGCTGTGAATTTGAAGTGGATCCCCCTTTGGGTTTTCGTTGCCCCATTCCAAAACGGCCGAAAAGGAAACAATAAGTGATTGAGAGAGGAGGATGTTTGTTCCGCGGAGATGTTTTGCCAGGTCGTTTGGAGCCATTTTTATACCTGGTTCTGCCATGCCCTCGATCAGTCCTCCGCTAGTTTTGTTCCTATTGTATAATTCATCAGATTCTTTGACACATTTTCCCAGAATAGACATCAGAGGTTGATTACAGGAGGTTCACTTTGAGGTTGGATGTCAATAACAAGGGGGTTTTCTGCCAGGCCAGGTGGTTGGGTCTAGAGGAACTCACCCATCATGATTGTTTCTGAGCTGTTGTCATCCTGTCTTCTCCTCTGCAGCTTGCCTCCTCTTGTCTTCACCAAGGTGGGGAGTGTGGCTGTCCCCGTCTTTTATTTTAAAGTTTGCATTGTGGCAGAATTTCTATTTATTTTACTAATTTCATATATACTGTGTATATATATATATATTCTTCTCAAACATCTACTGGTGCTTTGCAGATTCCCTCCAAATCAAGTTTGATGGAAAGTTATTTCACATCATTGAAAGTGAGCAAATCTTGAGCATTACTCCATGCCCAGTGCCACAAAGTGCTGAAAAAAAACACCATGGAAAAATCTGTGTTCATTCATTTTGCAATATATTTGGCCCTCCCAAACAAATATGGTTTTTGCCAATATCAGGCTGCCTGAGAAATGAAATGTAGCGTTGCCTTGGTCCCTTGTCATGAAGAGACAGACCCAGACCCTATCAGAAAACAGACCCACTCTAGATTCAGGGATCACAAGATCACACAACCTTGCGCAACCTTATCCTTCATTATATGAAGTTGCATCTGATGCCAGAGACCTGGTGTTGGTGTTCAGTCATCCACAGTGAGTTAGTAGAGCTGAGTTAGAGTCCATTCTCAGATCAGAGAGCTGACCTGAGACCACTGAACCATCGGCATCTTATTAGATGACAATGATAGATAGATAGATAGATAGATAGATAGATAGATAGATAGATAGATAGATAGATAGATAGATAGATAGATAGATAGATAGATAGATAGATAGATAGATAGATAGATAGAGGAAGTAAAAGCAGATTCACTGGAAGCTTAAAAAAGCTCCAGACTCCAGAATAAGTTAAGAAAGTAGTGAAGTCAGGTTTACAACCCATCCTCAGTTAATAATTAGCAGCTTATCACTCGGTAGCATGGTATGTTCCATTCCAAAACCCTGCCATCCTAGATCCTTGGCCTCGGACAGGCTCAAACAGTCCTGCTTTCCATGTCCTTTGGTTGGGCAATCCACCCAAACAGCAACAGAGGAAGAGGGTGTTTTGAGGAGAGCAGACATGCGTCAGTGCCAGAGTTCGTCTTGTACTCCCCGTGACACCGTCTCCCTCCCTGTTTACTAGATAACGGACAGAATGCAGGAATGGGCTGAAGTGTGTGTGTGTGTGTGTGTGTGTGTGTGTGTGTGTGTGTGTGTGTGTGTGTTGGACATAAGTAAATCATTCAGATGTGTGCCACTGTGCATGCTAGTTCATTTATATATTTTCTCTCTCTATTTCACCCCCCTTCCTCTCACTCTTTTCCTCTCCCTTCCTTCCTCTCTCTCTCTCTCTCTCTCTCTCTCTGGTTCTTTACCTCTAGTGGGGGTTTTTTTTCACATACAATCAGTGAAGGATATTGCATCAGCTCAAGAGTCACTGCTTCATCTTTCTCACCCGGCAGATATGGTGGACACCCAGCAGCTCTTAGCCTGGCCCGTCGGTTTCAGCCTGAGCGCCGTGGACCTTTCGGAGCTGGACGACAGCTCCCACTCCCTGGACATGAAGCCTTACTCCACCTTAGACTACACCATCATCTCCTCCGCCATCTCCGCCTCCTCGTCCCTCCCGTCCCCTCTCTCTCCCCCGCTCCCGTCCTCCATCCCCTCCGGGGGCGTGGCCTACGACCTCAGCCCGCTGCAGAGCGAAGACCACCTGACCAACATGGACTACGGCAGCATGCATGGCTACAGGACGGAGATGGACATGCACAGTAGGTGTTTTAGCCGTGAAATTCACTCCAGACCCCGACCCCACAAGGTTCACAACTTCGGGAGTAGTACATATATATAGATTTGTACCTCTGCTGATAATGTTTGAGATATATAATATATAATAGGTATTGAAAGTTAGATAACCCAAGCCACGGGGGGGATGTACCTTAGGTTTCTGCCACGGAAGGAAGCAAATCGTGATGATGTAAGAAGGGTGACGTAAGAGAAAAGTTAAGTAAGAAAGAACACTTGCATGCTTTTTGATTCGATTTGATTTTTCCATATTACACCATGAAAATGTAATTAACCGCGTCACTTTTTCTAAAAAAAAAATTATTTGATTCTAGGACAGCATAAAAACGACGCATCAACATTTCTTCTTAAATGTATTAATTATTTTTTTGTTTATCTGTCAGATTACATCAAGCTGGAGCCCGAGTCCCCGCCGCAGCAGGCCGACAGCCCGCTGTTCTCCAAGCTCCACGATGACCCGTCACCGCCGGCGGCGCTGAGCATCGAGTGCCGCGTGTGCGGGGACAAAGCCTCGGGTTTCCATTACGGCGTCCACGCCTGTGAGGGCTGCAAGGTAAAAGAGTGAAAATATGATAAAAGATGCATACTTTTTTTTTTTTTTACCACCAACCCTAACGGCATTCTGGCTTTTCAATCTTGAAAGCTTTATTAGTCGTTGTACTTTTGTCAATGATACAGCCGCCGCAGCCCCACTACTGCTGCATTGTCGCTCCACCCCTGAGAGGAAATGTTCAGGAAAAAATAGGTTTCTTCTCTTCTCAACTGTCAGAAGGCACAAGGACTGGTCTTACAGGAACATTAGAGTTGGTTGCAGTACCCAAGTAGTCATGCAACGCTGAAAACTCTGCAGATGGATCTGAAATGCTGAAATTCATTTGTGTCACCGAAGGGAAAAAAGGTATCTCAGTCTCATTTCTCTGTCAGCCTAGACTTCATCGCCTTCCTTGACTCATACTGCATCCTGATAAAAGTTGAGCTGTCGGTGGAATAAATAATTTCATCATGCGTGGAGAAAAGTGTGCAACAGACATTTGATGTCTGTCACTCCAACCACAAAACCCGTTTGAGTTTCCAGCCCGCCCGGGCACAGCAGACGTGGGTGTCACGGCAGACATAGGCGGCCAGCCCCTCAGTTCTCCGTCTGTCTTTTATGTCTGTCTGGAGTATAAATAACAGAATAGTGCGGTTGAAAAGAAAGTGTCACATGAATTGCCATTTTTCTTTGAAATACAGATGATAAGAAGAGGTGACAGTGGCCTCCAAAGAAAGGTCAACGGGGCTTTAAGAGTCATTTACAGCAATGTCACTTTGGGGTGGCTGCTTAGTTTCTTTATTAGTTCTGCAATTATAGAAAGGCTATTTTCAGTTTCTTTGTTCAGGAACTGACTGTCTGTCTGTCTGTTATTCAATTAGGATTTTAATTAGTTCCTATAAAATCTACTCACTTAACCAATAAAGTTGACACTTTACAGTTGGTGTGTGTTGCACACATAAAGCAAGTAAAGTACCATTTTAAAATATTTAATTGGGGCTATTATCATTATCATTATTATTATTATTATTATTATTATTATACATTACATAATTTTATTAATACAAATTGGGAATTGGTATCAAAAGTTATTATTTATGGTGTATTGCCAAAGCCTCGCCCGAGTCTTTAGATTAGAAAGCCTAAATAGGATTTTTAGCAGATTAGGGTTGAATTTGTCAGATTAGTCTCCACTTTCATTCACCGAAGAAGTGTCGTGTCCCCTGAGAAACAGTTTGAAAAACTCCAAGCTGCTGGTTTAAAACACGCTGTAGCTTCCGTGGCTCAGTGATAATAAGGTAAGGTACAGTAGTCATTGTTCTGCTTCGGTCTCAGGGGAGGACAGCCAGAAGTAGGGGTCAGCCAAGCAGGCTAACACTTATATTGTTTCAAAACAGAAAACATTCTTTATTGAGGCGGAGTCTTGACCCCCTTTAACTTCCTCCTTCTTAAAATAACCCATGATTAAAAACGGAAAATCTGTGAATTAGAGGTATGAAGATGCTAACCCGCACCAGCCTCCACTTAGTGGCAGGTGTTTTTTTGTTTTGTTTCCTGTTCTCTTATTTTCTATTCTATTCTATTCTTTAAGCCAGTTAATCCACAGCTCCATTGCTGGGCTTTCTTAGTCAGGTTAGACAACCTCAGCCATCAACAATCTCATGACTGGGTGTAGGAGTGGAAGTGCTGGGAGTTGTTTGACCGTGGCTGCATAGCTAATAGCTGAGATAAGTCTTATGAGGTTGTAAACATCAATGCACAAATCCACCCTGAAACAGAATGTACTTTTTTTTTTTTTTTTTTTTAACTTTTTTAAAAACTTTTGAATATCACCGTTAAATCAATAAAATCAATTTGTCATTTCATCATTTCTCTTTCCTGTAATTTCCCATCTTTTCTACTATACTATTACTACACTATTCTAAAATATCCTATTTAAGTTTCTTTTAGCTTGTGTCTGTTAGTTTATAGTCAGTAAACAGTAAATAGTCACATTAATAGAAAAGACCTATAATAAAAAAGTGGTATTATTTTGAAAATCCTCCTGCATTAGGGCTGTACAGTGTTCTAAACATGGTTTTCTCAGCAGTGTGCAGCAAGCATGTAGAAACCTGGCACTTCGATCATCTTGCTTCTTCTTCTTCTTCGTCCTTGCAGGGTTTCTTTAGAAGGACAATCAGGTTAAAGTTGGTGTACGACCACTGCGATCTCCACTGTCGCATTCACAAGAAGTCCCGCAACAAATGCCAATACTGTCGCTTCCAGAAGTGCCTCATGGTCGGCATGTCACACAACGGTAAGACCTTCACAGCTTCACCATGCCTTGGACAACTTTATTTAGACAAGACATGTTCGATTGCGTACAATTTATGATTAGCTCATCATAATCAAAATTGAGTTGTCCACATATTCATGATTTTTGAATGTTACTTTATGCTTTTTGGTGTGTTTTTTTTTTAAAGAAGAACCTTTTGGGGGTTTAATATTTAAAAAGGTAGAAGATTTTGCCAAATTTGTCATTTCTTTGATGTATCTCTGAACTGCTCTCTACCCAGACAGAACCTCATAATTCCAAGCTCACGAATCATAAAACTGCAGTATAACATTAAAACATTGATAGATGATCCATCCAAATCCTCACATATGAGCACAAAGCAGCTACTTTACATTCATTTCATTTCATTTTTCATGCCAGTTCTTCAGCTTGTGCAAAGCGCCCACTCTCTCTCAGTTCACCCAGGGCCATAAATAAACCTTCCTGTTTCCGAACCCCTCTGAGTACTGTAGCCACCCCCTGCTGCCAGTTCTGTCTTTGAGGTGTAGCGGTATTGTACGCAGCGAGACACACCAACGCCCTATACTTTGCCAGCGACTTCTGCAGTGGTCTTCAACCCACAGGTCATGTGTCAGTTCCGGTTGCTCTCTTACTTGCGACCCCAAAAGTTCAAAGATGGTGGTTGAAGATCGACTCAGACCCCCTCCCCCAACTCTTTGATTATTTGCCTTTCTTTTGCGGCTGTGTGAATCAGGCCTCTCGGGGCTCACACCACCGGAGCCAAAGCGCAAAACAATGATACCTGTGTTGAGGAAGGTGGTAAAACTCACATCTCTGGTAGACGTTGCACTCTTTGGGCTGATTCACGAGTGAGCCTTCGAAATAGTTTGGCTGATGGCTTTCATATTGAGTTGCACAGGGTTGTGGGTTTGAGATAGGCCACCCTCAGATTATCCTCAGAGGAAGGTCTTTACTAGTATGAATTGCTTCTGCGACATCTGTTATGTCATGTTTTTTGCAGACTCAATACTGTATGTTACACTGTTTTTGCAGCAAGCAAAGAACAGAAGATCACTCTGATGGTTATTTGCACTTTTGACTATTTTCTTTTCATCAACCATTATAACAGATCAAGCAGTGAAAGTATTTGAGTCGCATTTCCACCATTGGCATATAATTGGTTTGTTGTGTTTCCCTTCTCACTTATCTTTCCACTGCTGTTCCACGAGCTACACTCTGGGGTTTTATGGATCTATGTGTGTGTTTTCATCAATGATTTACATCTTGTGGAGAGTAGACCTCAACTGGCTTTTCCAACCTGCTGTGTCACCACTAATGGCTCAGTGCCCAGTCATACGTGGTAAGCCCCGCTTTGGTTTGTATTCATTTGCTTAGGGTGTAATACACACCAAAGCGGGTGATGACTTATCACACTTTTGTTAGTCAGTATTACGCAATGGCACACACGCGACGCTGAGCGCAAAGTGAAGAAATTGACGGGAAAAAGAGGGGATTGGTTTGGTTGACAGACTGAGGAGTTTTAAAGAAGAAAGGAACTTGTAACACAGATCACATGTTATTCCTCTTATTATTATCCTCTTATTATTCCAAACCTCTAAACAAGAGCGCCAATTATCTCAGCGCTGCTTTGACGAACTGAACTACAATGAAATAAGACATGACATGTTGGAGCCTCGGGCAGAAGCCTTCTCGGGCTTCAGAGAGACGACTTGATGTTGGGAATGTTGTTTTTGGGTGGGTTTTCCATTTAAGGACAATAGGGAAAGGTGGTAAGAGATGTCTGGCTCTAGTTATCTCCGAAGTTGTCTGACTAGTGACTGTGCCTGCTCTCCTACATTTACCGGGGAGTGCGGTCTCTTTTACCGAAATCTGTCTTGTTGCAACATAGACCAGCTTTCTCTTATTAAACATCTATCAGGGTTTTCTAAAGGGGAGTATTACATTGAGTGGTATTCCCCTTTAAGGCCTGGACAAACCATCTAAGATTCAAAACAATGCAATTCTGTTCTTCTTTGAACAAATGAACTGACAAGGAAAACATTTTTAGCCAGAATGTTTGAGGTGATTTCCGTGTGATTTTCCTCTTACACATCAGTTATCATGTCATAGAAGCATTGACATTAAAGGAAAAGTCATTATCTACTCCCCCCAACTTGTGCAGCACAATCCAAGTGTTTTGTAGCCAAACATCTGGTTGTCATCCTTTGTTTTTTGTTTCTAACAATACTTATCAGAGCTGGAGACTTGAGACTTGAGACTTGAGATTCGAGTCAGACTCGAGTCGCACAAATCAGGATGTTGCGACTTGACTGGGACTCGTCTGCTGTGAGACTCGACTTACTTGTCACTTGAATGCTTGAGACTTGACCTGACTTGTGACCTGACAGCCGTGACTTGACCAGACTTGCCCCAGCAAAACCCCAAGCAATAGCTTTATATTCAGAAATCAATGAAGTAGGGGTGGGCGATAATCGTGTTTATAATCGTAATCGCGATTTAATTATGTAATCGTGGCAAATTTTCAAAATCATTGATTTCTATTGTTATTTAGGCTACAAGAACGAGGAACGTCTAGAAGCGCCAGTTAGCAAAGCAACCAGTGTGAGTGTGTGTGTGTGTGTGTGTGTGTGTGTGTGTGCGCGCATCAGACGTAACATCACTTTCCCGCGAATGAACAGACCAAATACTTTCCCCAATACTGCGTTCATGAACTGTCCCCTTAAAAAATACTACGTGGTATTCAGTCACGTCCCTCCGCCCCGTCCAGTAACGCCGTGTTCAGACAGGTTTGGACCGTTCATTTTTTGCGAGCCGCGAGTGAATGTGTCAAGCCGGGCAGGAAGTCAGACACAGGAACAGCATAGAGCATCCGGTCCATTTAAAAATAAACCAAATTTCAAAATAAAATAAAACAAATAAAATAATTGTTCATTAATCGTAATCAAGGTAAAAGTTTGAAATATCGAATCGTTTGAATAAAAGTCATATTGCCCACCCCTACAATGAAGCCAAACTGTTAAATAGGCTATTTGTCCAATCACAAGCCCAGAGCTCTTACTTTTCTTCATTCATTCATTCATTCATTTTTCATTTCGATAACATTAACATTATTACTGAGACTGATGTGTATCGTGTTACCTGAGATCTACAGGCCCCCAGAAATATTGACAACCTCAGTAAAGATTAGTCAAACAGTCTGTAAAAATGTAACAAAACGAGTAATGTGCTTTATTATTTATTTAATGATTATTGGCATTATTAAGGCTTCTAATAGATAGTAGACTACCTTTTAGGGATTTAGGGCCTAACTGCATTCTTCTGGTCTGACTGCTCCCTAAATGGGGTGCGGCTGCACAATTTCAAAGAGCACTCACAGATAGGTAACTTGCTCATAAAGACTTGCGACTTGACTTGAGACTTGACTTGGACTTGGGCAGAGACAATGCTATATTTTTTGGATAAGCATCATACATTTTTATTCAGTGCCCCCAAATTATCATTTTTTTAAATGAACCTCTAGAATAACCCAATAAGTCAGTTGTGGATCCTCAGAGATCAGTGGGTATGGACTTAACTGGTCTGATCTGACTCAGCGATCACTGGTTAATCATGAGAGATGATAAAGGAACTTGTGTAACAAATAATGACGGCACTCACTGGCAGCCTGGTAAGGAGGTTTGTTTGAGAAAGTGAAAAGTGTGAAATACATTTGAATTCTTGGCCAAAGCTTCCGAAAAATACAAAATCTGTTCATGCCCTTCACGACCTTGGCAAAACTCTCTGTGTAGACCTATTTGTAGTTTTGGGACTTCAAGTTCAAGTACAAGAAGTTTTGAACTTGAACTTAGTTGTTATTTGTAGTTTTGAGTGCAGCCGAGAGAATACATTTTTGCACCTTAGTGATTTTTTCTGGGTAGCTTCTCGTCTCAAGTTTGGATTTTACCAGGCGGATTTCATATCCTGAAGGAGAATTTTTTTTCCAAACCGCCACACTAAGAGTTCAACAATGACAAGGATGTAAATCTAGAAGAAATCTAGTGTCCAAGGTCTTTTCTTAGATCTGACCTGGTTAATGAGTCTCACTGTGGCCTTGGATAGGCTATAGATATGCTGCACGACAGACTGTATCAGTGCTATTTTGTGACTTGTTATTACGGTCATATACACACTGGCCCTTCAGTAAGACTCACTGAAATGTACACAAGCATGAGGAATGTCCATTCTTTTGTTGGGCAAGGTTGGGGCCTGTTTTATTCAGAACATTAAATCTATTACTTCTTAGTTTTAGCGATTTGACGACCAATATGCTCTGTTTGAATCGTCTGTAACTCACTAGGAGCCATCCCCAAACTGTAGAGCAGGAATGGAGGATTTTGCTGTGCCCTTGAAAATGTTGAGCAAAATGATTCTAGGCTTTATGGTGTGTGTGTGTGTGTGTGTGTGTGTGTGTGTGTGTGTGTGTGTGTGTGTGTGTGTGTGTGTGTGTGTGTGTGTGTGTGTGTGTGTGTGTGTGTGTGTGTGTGTGTGTGTGTGTGCGCCTATCTGTTTCCTTTCCCAGCCATCCGTTTTGGACGCATGCCCCAGGCAGAGAAGGAGAAACTGCTGGCCGAGTTCTCGTCTGACATGGACCACATGCACCCAGAGGCTGCAGATCTGAGGGCTCTAGCCAGGCATCTCTACGAGGCCTATCTCAAATACTTCCCCCTCACCAAGGCCAAGGCCAGGGCCATCCTCTCTGGGAAGACCGGAGACAACGCGGTAAAGATTATTGGGTTACTTCTTCTTCTTCTTCTTTACTTTCTTTTTCTACTATATCATTGTCAAATTAATTTGCTATATTATATAGCTGCTGCTGTTGCTTCCTGCCCATATTTGTTATTATGTCTCGCTGGTTTTGATGCCCAACTTACGCCTAGTAAGGGTTTTTTGTGCACCTTCCACCGCGACAGCATGATAATATTTTGTCCCAAGACCAAGGCACCATTCACCTGGATGTCAGGAGTCAGATTGGTAATAACTACATTATTTTAAATTGATCACTGATAGATTTATTTATTTATTGGATCCTCCAACACTGAGGGATAACAGGTTAACAGGTTTGAGGGTCTTACATGAACAGCTGCTTCAGGTCCTGACAGCATCTCAGTTGGATTTAGGTGAGGACTTTGACTTGGCCAATCCAAAACACTTCTTCTTCCTGATTCGATCTTTGGTAGATTCGCTTGAATGTTAGGATCATCATCTTGTTGAACAGCCACTTTCATGTCAGACTGATGGCCTGGTGTTCTGTTCATGAGTTCTCCAGTTTCCCCTCAGACGTCATAGGTCCCTTAATGATTTTGAGTCATCCAGTTCCAGAGAAGAACAACAGCTCAGACCATGACACTCCCACCATGCTTGACGATATGGAGAAGGTTTTTTTGGTGGTGGCCAGTTCAATTTGGACTCATCTGTCCAGAGAAGAGACTTCCAGAAATCTTCAGGTTTTCTCTGGCAAACTGAAGACAGGCAGCTTTGTTCTTCTTAGACATTAGATTATTCTTCCTGGCTTTCCTTGCATGAATGCCATTTCCATTCATTCTTCTTATTGGTGACGGATGCACAATGACATCAGATGCAGCAATGGAGGCTTGTAGATCTCTGGATGTTATTCTTGGTTGTTTTTTGCTAGTTTTAATATTTTTCTTGTGTCTCTTGGTGATATTGTAGGAGGACGTCCACTCTGTCGTGTTAGATTCTCTCCATTTGTATATTATTTGTCTCACAAATCTTGTTGATATGACTTTCTAACCTTCCCCAGACTCACTCACTCCTCTCTTCCTGAGGTCCTCTGAGGTCTCCTTAGATCACAGCATGTTTTTCTTTCACCTGCATGGAAACTAGTTGCACAAGGGCTTCACAAACCTTCAATCATGGCTGTAGATCAAGCACATGCTTTAAAAACATGTGCACATTTTATTAAAATTGTGGGTGAGCGTTCATTTGTTTGCATGAATTCTGAAATTGTGCACACAAAATAATGAAAACAACGAGGAACGATATGAAATGAATCAGAATGAGGACACAAGGTCTGTCTTGTTCACACCCAATAGCATCTTGTATGTAGTAAATTGAGGCCTCAACATTTTTTGGGGGCGAATAGGCAAGTGCAAAAATCTGAGAGTCTTTGTGAGGCCCTTTGATGGCCATTTAAGTCGCGTCGGATTTCCTGTTTGCCCTTTTTTGTTGCTTCCTGTTATAGCAGAATAGTTCAAGGCTACTCCGCATCTTCTCCTCTGCTTGTTATGGCTGTTCATCATAGCGATACCAGCCAGGGGCGCTGAATCGACTGTTTTAAGGAATATTGTGATATTTACGAAACCACAGCATACCCTATGAAACAAACCGGGACTTTTTTTTTTGCCTTGTTATGAGTTCATGTAGTCAGCCTTCAACGTGCGCTCCACCATTGACACTATCAGTGTTCAGGCCAATTTTCCCAACTCATTTTTCCCAACTTATTTTTTGCAAAATTACTTTTTAAAATTACGACAGAAAACAGAAAGTGCAGTAGTTTATATAAATTTTAGAAATAGACTAGGTTTTCAGAATAAAAGCATGTGAAATGAGTGCCTACGGATACCCAGAACATCCGTAAGCATCAATACGGTGAAAAAAGTGAAATGTTGAACTAAAACAAAACACAGCGTTCAAGCTAGTCAGAGTGAAGGTAACCCTACCAGCCGAGGGGGTCGAGCTAAAAAAAGAATTTCCCTTCAGGGATCAGTAAACTATCAGTGCTTTGTCTGCAACTGCGGAATACCATCATTCAAAATCAACGTCCGATCCAGACTAATAGGTTTCTGCTCACCAGATATGCCTAAAAAGAGGCTCTGAGATCATCTTGGCCTATTCTCTTTGAGTTAATGTCCTGATAAGAAATGCGAACTGCTTGTTTATAACTTTTTGGGAAGATCCCCCTAAAGTTGCTCGCTAGCTCTTTTGGATATCCCATTATTCATTCTACCACTATGAAAAAGGAGGATTTCACTGTATGAATGGTGTAATTCATGGATTCAGGCCAGTGCATGTCCTTGTCAGTGTTTTTCCAAACAGTAAGCTTGGCTTGGACTCAGTTAAGCCTCATTGACTTTTGAGAAAAATGATGAGGTGTTTTTTTCTACGTCTCAGCCTGCAGCTGATATTTGTTTAGTTTGCTCATCAGACATGACAGATGTACTGTATTTGCTTTAGCAGCTCTGATGAATGAGACGTAACCAAAATACATGGGAGATATGACATGGCTCTTCTAGGATGATCACATTTGTAACTCCTGCTCTCTCTGTCCCTTGTCCTTTCCCTCCTACTCCCACCATCCCTCCCCCTGTCCTCCTTCATCCCTCCAGCCTTTTGTCATCCATGACATGAAGTCTCTGATGGAGGGAGAGCAGTTCATCAACTGCAGACAGATACCCATCCCGGAGCACCAGCAGCAGGCCTCTTCTGGGGTTACAGCCGGACATGGGGGTTAGTAGGACCGTAGTATGAAATAATACACTTTGTCATGTTGTGTGACTGATTAGTTTTTACTAGTGGGATTCTGTCATTTTTTATTAATGAGTTAGGCCATGCACATTTAATTAACCATTTAACCGATGCCCCGCCTCACTTTTTCAAAAAAACCAAATAATAATAATTTGTGAAATAATTACATCTTTTTGATGCATCGTTTTTAATGCTGTCGTAGATTTGTTTTTTAAAAATTGTATTTATTTTTAAAATAATTTTTTTTGAGAAAAAGTGATGCCGGGCATCTGTTAATCCGTCTTAGTAAAACTTCATTTATCAGTGCACTTCACAGTACAAGACAAGACAGAGAGTGTTTTCCTTACCCTGGTTCGAAACCAGACTCTGGGACAACCTGGAGTCATAAGAAGACTGGCTTTACTCTCTCACGCCTGTTTTGAATCAAGCTAACTGCATTTTGCGTTTGTTGATATTGTTTTTCTACGTCACCCCCGTTGTTGAATGGACCAGAAACCACCGGCTTACTAATGTTATTCTAACCTAATCTCATGCAGGGGTCACAGGAGCTCACCCGGGGTCAGGGTGCGGCGTTGGGGGTGTGATGGGCGTCATCGGCCAGGGGCTAACAGAAGCGCTGGAGCTGCGGTTCTTCTACAGCTGCCAGTCGCGCTCGGCCGAAGCAGTGAGGGAAGTGACGGAGTTTGCCAAGAGCATCCCGGGATTCATAGAGCTTGATCTCAACGATCAGGTGCAGTGACCATTGACTTGCAAGTCAATTTCATTAATTTTGTCACTCATCTAGCAACATCTACAGGCCTTGACCTTGACCTTGAACCTTTCCCCAGGTAACTCTGCTGAAGTACGGCGTCATCGAGGTCTTGATCATCATGATGGCCCCTCTGATGAACAAAGACGGGACCCTGATCTCCTACGGACAGATCTTCATGACCCGGGAGTTCCTCAAGAGCCTCAGGAAGCCCTTCTGTCAGATGCTGGAGCCAAAGTTCGAGTTCTCCGTCAAGTTCAACACCCTGGAGCTAGACGACAGCGACATGGCGCTGTTCCTGGCCGTCATTATTCTTAGTGGAGGTGAGTCGTCTTACCACAACAAAGATGTATTGTACTGTTCTGCGCAAAAGTCTTTGGCACCCTAGATTTTTTAAATATAAATTTGGTCTTAGATGTTTATTTTTTTTGTTTTCTGCATTAGTGTTTTATATTATTGCTCTTAATAGTAATTTTTTGGATATTTAGAATTTTTTTTTATTTCATCGCTTTACAGATTTTGGAGCCTAAGACTTTTGCACAATACTGTATATAGGGTATATTATAATCTCTGTTCAATACTAGAGTGTTATGGTATATTGTATCTTGAAACAAACAGTGCCTGGCAACTATGACACGATGCTGTCATTATAGTGGTGAGTCGCATCCGCCTACATAATCGCACAGTTCTCTTATGAACTGCTCAAGTTAGTTACACAAAAAGACCTGTGGTAGCGGCAAATAACACATTGGCTTTTGTTTACTGTGAAAATGACTATAACAATTATTTCCTAAGCCACACACACGCACAGAAATGACAGCTGCCCATCAACTCACAACTAAACCACAGGAAAGTGCCATTAGTAATGTTTCCAAGTTATCAAACCAGTGAGTATTATCTATGGCTAACCTTGACCCTGTAATCCATGCAGATAAAGCAGCAGCAGTTTGTCATGCACGAGGAGCTGCTGATGTAGACTGCTGCATAAAGCACAGTGGCTGAATTTCTAAACAGACTCCTACCATTCGGTTTAATGTTGCACATGGCTGCATGATAAAAAGTCCAACCTTGAACCTGCTGGGGTCAAATATTAACTTAAATGAGATTATAGCTGGAAATCAAGATAAACATAAAGGAAAGCGGCTATTACTTTGCATCCCTGGGGCCATTTTGTTCTTCAGTGGTGTATTTTTCTTATTCCCGTGGATAAGTGGTGAAACGTAAACGTCATGACATCGATATTTCCCGTGCAGCTACAACAGAGTTTAATAGGAGAAACATTTCTAAACAATCTAAAATATCAACAGTAAACGTCAGTCCCTCAGATTTGAAGAGAAAGAGCTTTCTAGAATCACACAGGGGGAAATCCATCGTAGGAGAGGAAGAGACCCAATTTGACCAGAATGCAATGCAGTCACAAGACATGTTACGTTTTTGGTATTCTCTTGTTCCATTGCTGTTAATGTTACTACCACTATTGTTAGTGGCTCTCTCCACCTAAAACCAATGGCTGGATGCAACAAGTCATCTGTTGAAAGGCATGCTGTGAAATGTAGGAACCCACTAACCAAAGTAGATGTAGACAAGGCAGGTTGAGGGAAAGTGGGTCGACCCAAAAAAGGTAAATTACAGCACCTTTACAACTTACAAAGTTTTTGTCCTGTTTTCCATTACAACTACATCAACCAAAGAGTTTCCCAAAACAACCAGATCCCAGATCAGATGCATGACACACAAAAAAAATATATAACCAATACATTGATTTTTATTCTATTGTTTGCTGCTGCTGCATTTAGATATTGAGCATAGCGGCCACGTTCTGTCCTTTTTACTCTGTCTATCTTCAAATCTCATGCATTTTGCCTCTCTCTTCCCCTCCAGACCGCCCGGGCCTGCTGAACGTGAAGCCCATCGAACAGCTCCAGGAAACGGTGCTCCACTCCCTGGAGCTGCAGCTGAAGGTCAACCACCCGGACTCCCTGCAACTGTTCGCCAAGTTGCTCCAGAAGATGACGGACCTGCGTCAGATCGTCACCGACCACGTCCACCTCATCCAGCTGCTGAAGAAGACCGAGGTGGACATGTGTTTACACCCACTGCTACAAGAGATCATGAAGGATCTGTATTAGGAATGAAACGGGAGAAAAGGGACAAGAGGGAGAAAATAAAGCGATGTTGTTGTTAAAATCATCAGGTGAGGTGTGAAATGATGAGGCCCTTTGTTTAAGAGAACAGAAAGAGAGGGAGCCAGACAGATTGACTGACTGAAATAGAGAAAGAAATGAGGAAGAGCAAGAAGAAAAAAAAAGAGAGAAATAAAAGAAAAGAGTGTTAGAGCTTGTCTAGACAGCAACATGTGAATAATACTGCACAGTCATTTAGCCACTGCCGAGCCTGGACATTTTGTTATGAGTAGACTGAAACTGCCACCCATTATACCAACTAGAGTGGGGACTTTCTGACTGTGTAGCCCAAGAGATGATTATCTTTCTTTGTCTTTCAAAAGGCAAAAGAGAAATATGTCACTGTGAATATTTTCTGCAGCTTTTTTGCAGTTTATCTGCACATTGCGTTACATACACCATAGTATGCAGCGATGTACGTGCCTCAGAACGTCTGTAAACACACACACACACACACACACATGTACGCTTGCACATACACATATGCGCACACAGACACACACACTCTGTCGCTTTACGGCTTGGCATCGAGGTGAAGGTGCCGCCTCTTTTAAGCAGCTTTGTGCAAAGAAAGTGTCAGAATAAAAGCCCTGAAGCAGATTTGAAATCTCGTTCACCTGCACAACCTGTGAGAGTGTGAAACCAACGCAAGGGACAAAGATAATGTCCACTCATTGTTGAAAAAAAATATGCAGTATATGCCATATTGTGCCTTTTTATTGTAAATGTTTTGGACTATTTGTAAACTTGTGGATTTTCCTTATTGTGTGGAAGAAATGACACAGGGCCAATACAATGAGGTCTGAAAGTCTGAGTCCACTCCCAAGAACTCTGATACACACTGATACTCCTCAAACATAATAATAATTTCATTAATCAACAAAATATTGTTCTAAGGAAGTCAAAGTTTAACTTTCAAAGTTAAAGCACTAGCTAGTGACAATAATGCATAGAGGACCATATTCATTTAGTCAATATCTGGTATAAGTTGTTCATGTGTTAACATATGAATGAAATATATGGTGTGGCAACAATTTGAGAGAACCTCAACAAGATATTCAGATATTTTTCAATTTCGTACGAGCATTTCTCAAAGATCTCATTTTTTATTTGCATCAGCGCTAAACAATGTATTCCTGAATAAGAAGTATCGGCTGAGTCATTTTTTTTATATATACATTTTTGATAATTAATGAAAACAAACAGTTCTTGGTAATGGACTCAGACATTTTGACTGTACATACATACACTGTACATACATATACATATATATATATATATATATATATATATGTGTATGTATGTGTATAATATATATATACACATATTTCTGTACAGATTAAATTGGCCTTTCTTGGTTTATTTCAAATGATAAAAGTGGTTGAATATAAATTTTAGCTATGGAAATTATTTTATATCCGTTTAAAGCAATGTGTCTACAACAGGGTCACACCATGCGCCGTGGAGGGCTGAGAGTCTGCAGGTTTCCACTCCAACCGAACACCACCAGGTGATTTCACTGAGAGGGGAGGAACCGGTGAAATCAGCTGGTTGAGTGTTCGTCTGGAATGGAGACAGACTCTCCACCCTCCTGGTACATTGTTGCCTCTCTGGTCTGTGATGTCTGATTTATCAGATGGTCTTTCAGGTTTTTCCGTAGTCAAAGGGATTGAATTAATACATGTGGGGAAAGTAGAAATTTGTAAATAAAATATTTTATAAATATTTCATTACTTTTGTCTCTCTTCTTCAAAACATGATCGTGTTTTTATTGTATATGTAGAAAGTACAACTACTTTGGACGCGTTCCAGCACCACAAATCTTTTTTTACAGTCATTACATCACCCGTCCTCAGCGTGTCTTACCAAACACACGCCCTGTTTTGCAACATCTGAACTCTGGTGAACCAGACCGGAAGAGCAAAATCCCATTTATGAAATTTAGATCTGGGTTTAGTTAGACTTATACGATAAGGATTCATGGGGCTGTGAGTTTTATTTATTTTTTAATTTAGGGTTTTTGGACACACTGCATTCCTTTTCTCCTGAACATTAGCGTTCCTTTCAGTGGTGGATTTAAGTACACTAGTAAAACGACAAGACTTACTGTAAGACATCTACATGGTTCTCATAGGAAGGAGGCATAGGAAGGAGAAGAGGAGTCGAGGGGAGGATGGGCAGAGGAAGGAGGAGGAGGAGAGCGGAGGAGTCTGGCTTGGTGTGGTGCTCTGACTTTTTGGACGCTGATGAAGATGATGATGGTGATTAAATACGTGCTTTCTGCTGTGTCAGCATATCCTCACTTTGTTAGGGCCGGTCTCCGCTGACCAAAACGCTGCCAAGATTCCTCGGCCGATCTGCCAAATAATTTTCAGAAGTATATTTTTTGCCGTTACGGAGAGAGCCAAGTCCAAAGATAGCACGTTTTGATTTACACAAGGAAGTCGTGTTTTTGAGTTTTGGGCTCCCCGTGAAAACAGCACTTTCATTTTGGTCTTCTCCTTTTTTTGACTGATAGTTTATGTTGGTGTTTGTATAGAAAACACCTCAGGAATTTCGACTGACCCGGAGGCAGTTTATATTCTTCTTTAGTGGTTTTAGGGTTACAGTAACTAAAATCTTGTAGGTGCAGATTTCAACCTCCTTTTCATGAGGTAGTAAGTAAGCATCAGTAGGTATCACTTCCCATTGTAAAACAGTGTAAATGGTGATTTTATTATAAGCCTGACATGCTAGCTCCATGGTTCAGATGCTAGAAATGTATCTTTTTATCTCTATTTTAATAGCACAATCAATAGGGAAGACAATCAGAAGACTGACGCCTTTCATCCTCAACGTTGGAGGCTTTGGCTCAAAGTGTAACAAGAGCATAAAACTGATGAAGAGGAAGTTTGCTATGTATATATTTTACGACTGGAGCTGAAGAGCTCTCCGCATGGACCTGAACAGTCCAAACTACACAAAAAAAAAATGTCAATCGACTCGACTGGGGTTTTATTGAGCTCCTTTGGCAGCGGCGGCGCACATCCATATAACGTTAAATGAAGCAGAGTCCAGCCTGATATAAAAGCGTGGTTGAACGTAATAAAAACGCAACCCTCCCTCAAACCGCAGTGACTTTCCAAAACTTGGGATTTGAAACGTCACAATGAAATAGCATTTTGAGAGCATCTTGCTTCTTTAACTTGGTGGGATTGTTTTTATATACGCCCACTGGTAATGCTATGAAGTAAGAGGGGAATTGGAATTTGCTATAAAATACACGACAATAAAAAGGTTGTCATTTTTTGCATTTATCCTTAAGTAGGTGTATATATATTATGAGGTGGAAACAACAAGGTGAAAAAGTCATTTTTCATTCCATTGCTTCATTGTGCTTTCCTCCCACCTCCATTTTTTCAGGAGGCGTGGCCTAACGATTCACTTGGCATGGGGTTCTTCAGATTGCAACACATTACATCTGTCAAGTAGATGTTTTCCCTAGGATTCACACACTCACAAGGCTTCTGAAATAAAACCTGGTTGGAACGTAAAATGAGAAGATGCTGTACTTTATTCCTCTCTGTCTGATTGGTTGAATGAAACTAAATGATTCTGTTCCTAAATCGTTCAATATCCGGTTTCATATTTGTTGTGTTCATCTGCCATAGCCACGTCATAGAAGTTGAACCAGGCTCTGTGCAGTAGGCTGGTGGACACAAGCCTACACAACACTGTCATCAGTATCCATCAAACAAAGACATTTTTCCTCAACTCTCATTGGCTGCTTCCAGTGTTTGCCATCAGATTTATGTTTGTTTATGTTCTATGTCCTTCCAGAATTGTCTTGTTATAATAATCTTAAGTGCCCAGACTGAATCAGAGTTTTTAACCCCTTTCACACCGAGGCTCTACCCAGGCATGCGGAATGGACAAATCGGTCTGAAATTGGGCTAAAACTCACAAAGGGAGGGCCTGGCACTAGCCAACAAGACGAGGGTAAGACAAACACACCTCTCTAAGCTTCCCCGAGCGAAACTGATCCTAGCCACGGTTCATCAAGAGAAATATTTCAGACAAGGCAGAATGGCGTGTTGGTTATGGCGTCAAAAGGGACACGAAAGAGCTTCACCCATGACGCCGAGTCAGAGTGACCCCGGACCTTAATGCCCTTTACCCCGTAGCCTGGTTTTACCCAAGCAGGGCATCCGCAGGGAGGCTCATACCACACCAGTGACCGGGCAAAACACCCCCGTCTTTGGAGCTCTACCTTCCCCTGGGAGGCTGCGGTGGTGTGACTCACCGTCCTGATGTTTTAGCAAGACGTCAAGGTCTTTTTCCAGATCCCAGCGGCTGAAGTTTCATCAAGTGAGACTGTCATACGGCATACATACATAATCCAAACCATTTCTAAAGCAGAAAGATGATGCAGCAGATTAGATCAGATTACAGGACATTTTATTGTGAAAATAATATAACCCATGATGTTGGACCATGCTAGTAGGTCCCTATATCTACCATACAGATTTGTTTTGATTGACAGCCCTGGCGTTCAGTGAAGCGCTGTAACAATATCTCCCTCTACAGGCTTGCAACAACTACTGAGTGGCACAGCAGGGGGATTTCCCTGAGCCAGTCCCTGAGCCAAACCAAACCCAAGTTGTGCTGCACTGACCCGGCCCACACATCCACTCCCTACAGCGTGATGACGGCTAAGAAACAAGCTGATTATTTCATATCAGTTAACCATCCGCAGTCGGTAATTATTACAGATTGTGCACAAACATGCATTCGTTTTGGAGGAGTTGCGGCGTCTCAGCGGCTGTTGTATTGTTTCAGCTGGTTGGGTGGAAGATGGAGCGGAACAATAGAGGCCAATCACAATAACGGAGCTGTCAGGGCCGTGAAGGAGGCAAAGGCAATGAGGTTTTACAGTAAACAGGCCGGCCCCATCCTTCCCATGGCCTCCTGGCTTAAACCGGGTGAAGTTTAAAGCTGTACTGCTAACAGTGATGATGCAGCGGTGACAATATGAGGCGATGCGGACTGGAGAAATGACTCTACCTAAGTGGGTTATAAGAGAATAGAGATAAACATACTGTTATTACCATCATTCATTTTCTGATCGATTTTGGGGATTTGAACCACGTCAATATAATGCTGAACAGGTGCTAAAGGCAAGGCAAGTTTATTTCATACACAAGGCAGTTCAAAGTGCTTACATAAGGCATTAAAAGACATTTTATAAAGACTAAATAAATAAATAAATAAATAAATAAATAAATAAATAAATAAATAAATAAATAAATAAATAAATAAAATAAAGTAAAATAAAATAAAATTACATCAAATTACATTACATTAAAACGTAAAGTACACTACCACTCAAAAGTTTGGGGTCACTTATAAATGTCCTTATATTTCAAAGAAAAGCACAATTTTTTTCAATTAAAATAACATTAAATTGATCAGAAATACAGTCTAGACATTGTTAATGTGGTAAATGACTATTATAGCTGGAAACGGCTGATTTCTAATGGAATATCTACATAGGCGTACAGAGGCCCGTTTTCAGCAACCATCACTCCTGTGTTCCAACGGCACATTGTGTTAGCTAATCCAAGTTTATCATGTTAAAAGGCTAATTGATCATTGAAAACTGTTGATTAAAGAAGCAATACAATTGGCCTTCCTTAGGCTAGTTGAGTATCTGGAGCATCAGCATTTGTGGGTTCGATGATGGTCTCAAAGTGGCCAGAAAAAAACAAAACTTTCTTCTGAAACTTGTCAGTCTATTCTTGTTCTTAGAAGTGAAGGCTATTCCGTGCAAGAAATTGCCAAGAAGCTGGAGACCTCATACAACGGTGTGTACTACTCCTTTCACAGAACAGCGCAAACTGGCTTTAACCAGAATAGAAAGAGAAGGGAGGCCCCAGGTGCACAACTGAGCTAGAGGACAAGTACATCAGAGTCTCTAGTCTGAGAAACAGGCCCCTCACAGGTCCTCAACTGGCAGCTTCATCAAATGGTACCCGTAAAACACCAGTCTCAATGTTAACAGTGAAGAGGCGACTCCAGGATGCTGGCCTTCTAGGCAGAGTAGCAAAGAAAAAGCCAAATCTGAGACTGGCCAATAAAAGGAAAAGATTAAGATGGGCAAAGAACTATTTAGGGAAGAAGCAGTCTGTTGGTATTCTGTCTTTAATGGAGTGGCCAGCGCCGTCACCAGATCTCAACCCTATTGAGCTGTTGTGGGAGCAGCTTGACCGTATGAAGTAAGAAGTGCCCTAATCTCTGGATTAAACAGGTAAATAATTCCGGAACCGCTACTTACCATCCGAATGTGATTCAAATGTTAGGATTTCTTGTATAAATAAGATAACAAAAAACCGGAATGCTAGTTTACTGTCGTTTAAGTTATGACGTTTCTATTTTTAGTAGATACATGACAGACCGCAATTTTGCATATTTACTCGTCTTTACCTTTGACTTTAAATTTTTAGAATATTATAATGACAGTCCCGCAATTTGCATTTTACATGCGCTTTCCCTAATATCAGTGCAGATGGAGATAAAGTAGGAGCGCTAGCGACAGTTGCTGCACGCTATTGTCATGAATGCGCTGTAATTAAGCAGTGGTTTTTTACTTAGGACTGTTTGCTAGACTACAGGAGCAACGTAACGTAGTTCGTAATGAAGTGGAGGTCCATGGCGTGGTTTTTTCTCTGAGACTATAGTGCATTGATTGGTAGCGTGAAACGTTCAGTGTAACGTCGCGAGAAAGTCCCAAGCCAATCCAACTTGTGGGAGGTGCTTCAGGAAGCATGGGGTGAAATTTCTTCAGATTACCTCAACACATTGACAGCTAGAATGCCAAAGGTCTGCAAGGCTGTAATTGCTGCAAATGGAGAATTCTTTGATGAAAGCAAAGTTTGAAGGACAAATTTAGTAAAAACCATTATTTCTAACCATGTCAGTGTCTTGACTATATTTTCTATTCATTTTGCAACTCATTTGATTAATAAAAGTGTGACTTTTCATGGAAAACATGACATTTTCAGGGTGACCCCAAACTTTTGAGCGGTAGTGTAAGTCACACAGTTTCTCAAACCTCACATCCAAATCTGTGTTCATGAAATGTTGGAGCATTTGTTTCCACGGTCCTATCTCAGAAGTTAACCCTGCGCTATTTGCGTGCATTCCTTTTTCTAGATTGTGCATAACAGCTTTAGTTTGTCTTTGAACTCCATAATGAGGTGGTGACATCAATGCAGCGACTATCCATCATGCCTCTCTCAAGCAGCACCTGCCTCAGGGGGACAATCCATTAATAAGACGTGGCGTCTCCCACAGGACAGTTACTGTTTATGAGTCGAATTCCAGGCCATGCGATGATGAGTACCTTTGTACGTCCCTCTGAGAAGGCAAAGCTGCGGTACAGTGAGGTTGTTTGTCATGGAAGGGAGGTTTGTCTGTCTGTACTGTATTGTGAACATAAGCTCACCAGCACTGATTTGAGTTTATTTATGTGTGTGTGTGTGTGTGTGTATGTGTGGTCCTGATTTGGTAGATAAATCTGACTGGGATAGGATAGGCTCTTTCTACTTGGTTGTACAGACACTACACTTTTTTAACGTGTGTGTGTGTGTGTGTGTGTAGCCTTTGACCCTCTGTAATGCACATTAACCCATGGAAATAAATTGAGTGACTGAGTGATTGAGCTCAGCTGGTCCCATGTGAGTAGGGCTCAGTGGCACTATAGCTCTAGGAGGAAGGTCCTCACTGGCCCCATGACCTTTTGTGGTCAAAGGAATATTGTCAGGGCACTATGGCTCTGACCCTTGCACTCCTTACTATTGATTGGTTAATGATGGCGATCGAGGAAGTAGGTCGCTGTGAATAGGAGCATCAACTAAATGCCTAAAATATAATGTAATGCATCTCGCCCTCAGTGGGTCCACGCAAAGACATTTATTTTACCTTGTGTAGATGACCCAGAACTTGTCACCACCTGTTCAATTGTGTTGTGGTTGTCTTTCTTAGCCATGTTACTTTCATAGTTATATGCGCGTTTTGATAGTGGAGGTTAAAAAAGAGGGGAGGGAGTAAGAGTGAAACTATTAAATGTCATGTGGTGTCTGTGTTTGTCTTTAAAGTGTTTGAGAGTTTGAAATAGGCAAACTATAATCTGCCTCAATGGAGCTGATGACTGAAAAAAAAGAGGTCCGTGTCCTAAACCAACGCCAGGTGGCGGTAATGAGACGTGTCGAACAACACGCCGAACAAGAAGGAGAGCCAGACATGCGCAGTGTCACACTGGAAAGCCGGAAGTTTTGTTTTAGTGCTTGTCGCGGGAAAACATGACTACAAATTAACGGGCAAGTTTTGAGTTTAATGACCAATCTATCTATCTAAGCGGTTATTTTCTCTCTACAATTAGCTAGACTCTTTCTTCTGGATATACCATTTTCTAAGTTAAAGCTAACATGCTAACCAGCCTTAGCCACCGCTTCCAACGGACATCTAGTACAAGTTAGCAACGTTGCTGTTGCAACGAGAGTATTAAAAACATGCTTGAAGACAGTTATACCATCCACTAACATTGATTTGAATCGGAATGCCTGTTCTCTGTCGCGTCCATAATGCTTGGCCAAATGTTTCTTGCTGCCACATTTGCTGTGCAATTTTGTTAATATCAACCCACAAGCTGCTCTCATGGTGACATCTTGTTCTTGCTTATCAGCTTTCGAAGGGGTCTGGTGTAATACCTAGAAAACAAATACAATGACCAACAACTGCTTTTGTTAGTTGCCTCAGTACAGTGGTTGTTACCATTCTAAAATGTCTCTCAACCAGCCCCACTCCTCTGTGAAACAACATTGAACAACCTTCGGGCTACGCAACATTTGTGTCTGACCCCTACAGATCAGGGGTCAGGTGTGCACACAGAAACTGCACTTCCCATTAGAACTAGAAATACAGTATAAGATGGTTTAAACATCTTGTATAATATGGCAATACCTGCAAGAGTGTTCTTCACTGTTATTATAAGTACTTAAGTGCTGCCCATGGTACCCATAAGGGTCATACCCATAATCCCGCTACAAAACACCATCTTTGATATTGTTGCTGTAATAAATGCCATCTATAAGTACGCCCCCTCTTCCAGGTGAGAGATCCTGACCATGCCATCCAAAAAGGAGGAGGATGGGGGCGAATCCCTTATTTCCCCGGTTCTCTTCATGACCGTGGACGGGGAACCCATGCATTTTTTCCTGCGTCCGGGTCCTGCCAAAGTCCAGCTCCTGCCCCGCATCAAGGCTGGGGGAGGCATGGTGTGCAAGGCCCAGCAGCCAGGGGCAATCCTGCTAGCTGACCCTGAGGAAGTTGGATCTTTTCCAGAAAGTACTGCTCACTGGTAGGTGCTGGGGATGTGGTGGGTTTGGGATAGCATTAGCAAGAGTTTGTGTCAGGAAAATAAAAGTGGCTTATTCAGTAATGGGGGACCAAACTTACAAATAGTGATCTACAAAGACATAATGTTGTCCCATATAAGGCTTGTTGGGTTTATCTGGGCCATGTAGCACTTGTGCAATAGGGCAAATGGTGTGCTTACATGGTATATGGAGTGGGCTGTTTCTGAGACTTTATTTTAACGAGAAAAAGATTTGGAAACAAATCTGCCTTTTTTGACCTTTTTAGCTGAAAAGTGCGAATTACTGTGAATTACTGTGTGAATCTACACCCACGATCCACAATACCCACTGTCTTTCTCAGAAGTGTCTCTTCTTGATCGGTTATATAAATTTTTTCAGTTATTGGTTTCTGCTAAATCCTGGCTGGGCCTGGCAGGGCCCTATCCCAGCAGACATTGGGTCGCCAGTCCATCACAGAGCCAACATACACATGAGCTCACACTCATATTCATACTTAAGGGCAATTTAGAGTCTCCATTCCACCTGGCTTGCATATCTTTGGACTGTGCGAGGAAACTCACACGAACACATGCAACCTCCACATACAAAGGGCTGGAGCTGGGGATCAATACAGCATAGAGGTTGTAGCACTATAACCCAAACCATGTCAACCATCAGTGGAATAGTTCCGTTTGTTAGTAAGAGTAGTTACTATATAACAACACGTGATTCACCATATGCTATTTACTGTCTAATTCCACATTTCCACAGCTGTAATTAGGGTTGCCATCTGCTCTGTGCCCAGGTACGTGTCCACCCAATACATTCAGGACTGTATCGAGAAGAATCTGCAGCTGGATGTGGAGGACTACAGGATTAGTCCTGAAAGCGTTCAGAGACGCTCGACCAGACAGAACACCAGCAAGCAGAGCTTTGGCAGCCCAGGAGGTAACCTGTGGCATAAGATCACAACATTGCACTTTGTGAGGAACATGGTGAAATCTGTCTACATTTATTTTGCCACTGCTCCAATGCTAACATGCACAGACTCGGGCAGTAAAGTAGTAAAGCGAAGTCATTTCAAATAAGCTGTTAAACCCATGTGTCATTACTCTCCTCAGCATTTATTCTGAAATTCTGATTTTGTAGGACTCTTATTTGCTGTAAGACGCCGATGTTTATACTTGCCGTTATCTTTTTCTAACAAATAGGCAGGGTAGCCTACAGCTCAGAGGAGGATGCTGCCATATTGAGGTACGTCAGCAAACACAAGACCGAGGTCGGGGGGAACCGGTTGTGGCAAGAAATGGCCAAAAAGAATGTGACCAATCACAGTTGGCAGTCGATGAAATCCCGTTATAAGACGCAACTGGCCCACAGACAACTGGAAGTAGAAGAGGAGGAGGAGACGGAGGGAGAGGACAAGGTAGTTGGAAGTACAGTTATTGAAAACGTTATACAGAAGATGTCCTCTTCAGGAGACCAGAATCACGGTTGAAATGGAGTCAAAGGGCAGTAATTGTCACCGATACCCGTTTTCATTCAAGGGTTATGCATTGCAGTTGTGCATAAAAATACTTGTAAACCAACTCAAGCATCATACACACAAATTCAGGCTTTATAGATGGTGTTTCACATATAATCTACCTACTGAAACATCGCAAGTCTTACGTAATCATTTAAAAAAAGAAAGGATGACAGAAATGGAAATCATTTTAAGTTAGGTTTACTTTCAAAATGACCCTCTGCTCCCAGAGCCATCTATCTAGAGAGAGATGTAACTGTTAATGTTGTTGATAATGTTATAAGCAGCCGTTGCAGTTCCTTCCATTGAGCAGTGTTGTGGCTAATGGTCCTCATCAACCAAATGGAATAAGAACGGAGTCGGTGGTGCAGTTTCATGGTGCCGTGTGTGTATTTGTTCTCTGACAAGCCAGTACACGTTCCAGTGGTGTTAGTGGTTAAATTCAGGTTACGATGCAGTCATGGACCCTGTCTGCGACCTTCTGCAGGTGCTGTAGATCATCTCTGAGGTTCAAATGCTCAGCTTTGGAATAGGCTGCTCAAAGTCACATCGTTTATAGGTAAATGGTTTTACGCCTCTGGGTTGTCTACTCGCAGGTTGAAGATAACCAGGAGACACACATTGAAAAACCCTCCTGTGACAAAGACGACCTTCCTCCTCAGACATCGTCATCTTCCGCTGAGACAGCAGCGACGGACCTAACACAGGTAGGCGCCTCTATCAAGCACCATAGTTGAAATTAAGCACAGCGTACATATTTAATGATTTAAAGATGTATGTATATGGTTTGATAAAAGTCAACTGGACTCAACTAAAAAGAATCGATGTCTCCACAGACGGATGCCCAACCCATGCCGGCTGAGAGCACACAACCAGAGCCTGTAGAAGCTCAAACATCCAGTGCCCCCCAACAAGAGGCACCTTGTTTGCACCCACAGATGGATGCCCAACCCATACCGGCTGAGACGACACAACCAGAACCTGTAGAACCACCACTGACCAGCTCCTCAGACCCAGAGGTGATGCCGGAGGACTCTCCACCAGCTCAGCCTGAAGCTCTGCCAGACACGCCTCCTTCTCAGAACAAGCAGAAGAAGAAGGAGATGGCGTCTCAGCCGGCGTCCCCTACGCCGGTCCAACCTCAGCGTCGATCCGCACGAAGGCAGCTTGAGCCCGAGGAGCCACCACCATCACCGCCTGGAGTAAAGCTCAGATCTTCATCGCTTCGTTCTCCTCAGAAAGCTGCATCATCACCTCAGCCCTCAAAGAAGACGAGGCCAACAGACGAGGCCGTTCTTCAAGAAGCCACATCAGTAGACCAGCCCAGTCCTAAGAGAGCCAGAAGGGACAGTGGACCAACGGTACCAGAGAACGAGGAGAAGGTACAAGCTACACCCTCGGAGAAGACGCAAGCAGGTTTATCACTTCTACTACTTCTACTATCAGTATCACTAGCCCGCTTTGATGCTACAGATGAACTGAACACTCAGGAACACAGGATCTCCTCTCCTCGACTCAAACAATCTCTTGTGTGTGTTTCTCAGGTGAGGAAGGTTTTGCAGTGACCCAGAATGAAGCAGCAAAAGGAGGGAAGAAAAAAGAAAAGAGAAAGTTGGGGATCCTGGAGATGGCAACAAAAGAGTTTGAAGATCAAAGCGAGGTGAGATCATTTTTAATGTTGTGCTTATAATGATCAATGTCCTATAACAAATTCATTATTGATAGAGAATGCAACCAGTGCATGAAACTTCAAATACTATCAAATACTTTTCCCTGCCATCATTGGAGCACAATAGCAACCAGAGCAGACTGCCTGATGAAAATTAATCAGTTGGAATTTATTTAATTGAATCCAATACATTATATATACATCTAGCATCATTCAATAACAAAAACTCTTTAAGTAGAATCATTTTGAACTATTGTGTTAAAGAATGTCCTACCAGCATCATAAAATGTGTGATTCATTGACTATTATCCTTTGGTCAGTTTTTGCTTTGTCAC
The DNA here is from genome assembly GCA_034670385.1 of Hoplostethus mediterraneus. Lineage (NCBI taxonomy): Eukaryota > Metazoa > Chordata > Actinopteri > Trachichthyiformes > Trachichthyidae > Hoplostethus > Hoplostethus mediterraneus. The sequence continues at coordinate 5,499,174 of JAXDDW010000013.1, forward strand.
TTCAAACAAACTATATTTATGTTCACTTGGATATTGTGCAAGTCAAAGTTAATCAAACAAGGCAAGTTCAAAGAGCCATTTTCATTTCACTGGGGGGGAAAATGTAGGAGTTCTCCGATAAGGATTTAGACTGTTATGTTTTTATCTTCTAGTCTGATCAAGAAGAAAATACAGATGTCCAAAAGCCGGCTGAAACGGAGGCAATACCAGCTAGACCGACTGAAACCCCCCTCCCCACTTCAGCTACTGCTGCCACAGCTGCTGCCCCACATCCTGGACCTGGACCTGGACCTGGCCCTGGCCTCCAGGAGTGTAACCACCGACCGGAAGCAGCCTGTCCTTTGCCTGCAGTCGATCAGCAGATTCCTTCCACCTCCAAGGCCCACCTCTTCATATTTGAGAGTGAATCTCAGGAAGAAGAGTCTCAGTCAATCATTGATAAAAATACAGCCGCTCCCTCCGTCTCCCAGCTAGCAACGAACAAAGATGCTGCAATTTCACTAACTCAGGTGCAGTTGGAAGAGGACAAGCAGCGAATCAGAGGGCTGATGAAGAAGACAAACCAGGTGAGTGTCGTACAACACATGCTCTCTCGTCATTGCAGTGCAATTTACACTTCATGTTATTTATTTTTTATAAATGCAAGAATGCAAGAATTCATAATAAGGGTCATAGTGACTGTTGCCTCTCTCTCGGTGTCTGTTTCAAATCTAATCTCTCTTAACCATCCCTTTCCCAGGACTTGGTGAGTGTGACCAAGGCCCTGTTGAAGACCAGCGGAGACTTCTCTGCCGCGCTGCGTCTCCTCCTGAATCCCTCCTCCATCCCGGGACTGTTTTGGAATCGCCGCGACGACAGTCTCCTGCTGTCGGCTGACCCTGTGGTACGCCAGCAGCTCCAGGAGAAATATGGTGAGGAGGACGTGGCCAGAAGACTCATGTTCCTCGAGGTAGAGTGATGCAAGGGAAAGAAAAGGAAGAAACCAGGAGGAAAAGTGTGGTCTGGTCATATGGAGTATATTTAGCTAGCATATGTGGATACTGATCTTTTGATATGGGGAATTCATGCTTGCTGTTGAGAAATCAAGCATCAAGGTGGCTGTAGACTTTTTTTTTTTTGAACCACTAAAACTACTGAAGATTTGGCAGAACAGTTACCGTCATCAGCAAGCTAGGTAGCTAGTATACATTAGTGTGATTTTCCATTCCCACTGTGAGTTTCTGTGTTGGGCTCCCTGATTCTGGCCCAGTGTAAAGGGATCCTTCCACATGAACACTACAAATATCATGATGCATGGTAATTGCTGACCCCTCCTTCTTTACTGCTCCTACTTATCTTTTAAGGAATAACATCCAAATCATTTGAGGCCTAAAAAAAATTGTAACTTTGAAAACATTTTATCTTTATCTTGACTACACCAAAAGAAAAGCATTCATGCAGTATGCACATAGCTTTTTGATTAATAAAATTTGTCAATTTGTTGTCTTGTCTGTATTTGTGGCCCTTACTCTGAAACAACAAACACGGGTAAAGGATATAATTTGCATCATCCTGTATACCTCATTTTTGGGAAAGAATCCAAGCTTTTAATGCGTTTGTTTTGCTTGGAAAGGTGGTCTATTTGTTTGTGTTTTTAAATTGCTACGTTTCATTAAATTGCATAATAAATTGTTGGAGTTTATGCCCAATTGGGTTGCTGGCCTCTTTCTCTTTGGTTTGCACATGTCAAGAGTGCTTGTTTTAATGAACCTGTGTAGTGAACAAATTTAGTTTTGTTCAGTTTGGGTCCATCAAATGTTTAATACCCTCATTTAATAACCTCTGATGTAAATGATGAAATAAAATGTATCTCCTTTTTATATGAATATTAAATGTGTACCTCCCTGTGTTATGAACAGATTGCATTGGAATGGTTGTATGAAAAAATGTCACTTTGTAAACATCAAATCTGAATATGTACAGAGGATATCAAAGGTCTACACACCCTTTCAAATTTTACAGGCCTGAAATGAAAACCCATTCTATCAGACTGAGTCACTGCAGAGACAAGCATGGGAAACCAGGAGCATTTGAAATTGTTGAAAGGTTCACATCAGGAGAGGGACGTAAAAATGTTAAATATACCCAGGTACACCATGAAGTCTAAAATCAAGAAGTTTAATTAGTATGGCATCACCAAGACCTTGTCTAGATGTCCAACCTACCAAGAGGCCAAAAGTAACCTGCTAATCAGCCTAGCTGACGTAATTTGGCATGTAACAAGTAACTAATACCTTCGACACCTTACCTGTATTGACCCCGTACTTGAAATCACATAGCACTGTTGGACGGTCAGTCTGGTTAGCAGCAGCAACCGTACTCCATACAGGTGAGAGCTTCTCGCAGGATTTTGAGGTATCTCGTTAATTAAGAAAAACAGGGCAAACATTTTTTTCTCCAGTGAATGCATTACGCTTCCGTAAAATTTGGGATTTTAGCCTGTTGGCAACATCAATATTAAATCTTGCTGCAGGTGGTGAAGAGAACGCAAAGCCTCTGTTTGAAAATGTTTCCAAAACTTTCAATTCAGTGTAGTATTTTGTGAGTACGAACTGAAAGTCCTACTCGAAATTGCCGTTCTCGTCCATCCTCAGTTTTGCACGTTGTTTTGTTTATTTCCGCAATAGTAGCTCCGGCTGATATGACGCGTGCGTGTGACGTCATTTGCTTCCTCTTGGCGGAGGTCTGCGTAGTGGGAATGGCTTTAATACTACTACTGCAAATAATAATAACTTTATTTCTATAGAACAGTTACAAAGTGCTTTACAGGAGTAAAAATAAACAGCCAATAAAGGAATAAAATAGATGATAATAAAATACAAAGAACAAAAATAAATATAAAGACATTTGGCACAGAATTGTAGCTCAGACAATAAAAGAGAAAGAAGAAGTAAATTCAAGCTGGACAGAGACGACACAAGGTGTAGTTAAATCAAAAATGGTTACCAGAGTGGGATGAAAAGCATGTTTTAAAATATGTGTTTTTAAAAGAGATTTAAAAGAAGACACAGCTGACAAGCCTGATCTCCTCAGGTAGGTCATTTCAGAGTTTACGGGCCCTGATGGCGAAAGCTTGATCACCATTAGTCTTTCATTTTGCTTGAGGAGTGACCAGGAACACCCTGCTGGAGGATCTCGGGTAGCGACTAGGCTCGAAAGGGGTTAAAAGCTTAGTGATGTAGCTGGGTGCCAGGCCTGCAAGTGGCTTGAAAATAACTAGTAAAATCTTAAAATCAATCCTAAAATGAACAGGCAGCCAGTGAAGGGAAGCTAAAACAAGAGTATGTTCTCTCTTGCTGGCCCTTGTAAGGAGTCTGGCTGCAGCATACTGCACGAGGCGGTCTAGAAAGATTTTGCTGGTTTAGGCAGGTATACAATGAATTACAATAGTCAGGGCGAGATGTGATAAAAGCATGAATAACAATTTCCAGGTTCTTGTTTGATGAAACGGTCTGATCTTAGACATTTTCCGTAGATGTAAGAAACAGGATTGCACGGGCTGTGATTCAGCTGTCAAAGATGACGGGCCGATTTCTACAGCTTGGGGAGACGTTAGTGGACAAAGGGCCAAGATGTTGTGCGATATGTGCAAATGAAGTGTCTGGACCAATAATAATAACTTCAGATTTTTCTGCATTTAGTTGTAAGAAGTTATGAGACATCCCATTTGATTCCAGGAGGGTGACTAACTACATGACTATTGTTGCTGGCATTGATGGGAGAGATAAAGCTGTCAGGTTGAGAGCTGAGGCCAGAATATACACACTTAATTTCTCAATCTTTAAACTAGAAAGGCGTGATCGGTAGTGTCAAAGGCTGAGCTTACGTCAAAACTGCAGTCCATATTCTCAAAATGAAGCAGTGTTGGTTGGACACATGCTGCGTTGTATGTATTCACCTCGGTCTGGCTTAGTTTGCACACACTGGCCAAACTCTTGCTTCTTGCTTCTAGGGACGGCAACAGGTTTCAGCAGAGTTAATGTTGCTTGAGGGCCATGCCTTCCTTCCTTGCTTCATTCTTCAAGCTCCCTAGTGACAGGCAGCACTGTGTCGTGGCCATTTAGGCCTTTCTGAGTTCCAAGAGCCAAGGCACTGGCAGACAAGTGACATGCTGACAAGATGTCTCCTAAAGGCAGATTTGTTTCATAGAGCAGTGGAGGGAGTTCGAGGGTGTCCCCAACAAAATGAGCAATGGTTTAATTTTGCTATTATTGCAATCACTTTAAGTTTGCACAAGGACACAACACTCTCTCCACTCCACAAGTTGGTGATGCAGAAGCCCACGCTGAACCATTCAGGGTAGACCTTAGCTATGGTTCGTCGTCACACACGTCTAGCACTATACTGCCACCCTTTGGCTGAGAATTGGTATTGTCATCCATATGATTTATGTTTTATCATTGCTCTTTATGCTCTTTATATATACATATACATTCTCATTCATTCATTCATTCATTCATTCATTCATTCATTCATTCATTCTCTCTCTCATTAAACTGTAAGCACACTCGATACAGTTTCGGGACTACTCGGACATACTCGGGTGTATTCGTGTCGTGCGCCGCTACCGGTCGCTGGACTACGTCAATTATCTGTTCAATTATCTGTTTGTCAACTACTGTTTGGCTGGCGACTACTTTGTTATGCTTCTTCGGGCAAAACAAATGAATGCAAAAACATAAAATTACTGATCTGTATTTTTGAACGAAGCGGTAATGTACGCTCGACAAAACCTCGGGTCTACTCGGAACGACTCGGAAATGATGGGCGTGTTCGATTGTCATCTGGTGTTCTGCGTCTCTGCCGCCGGGACAATCGGATGATCCTGGGCGGGCGGAGCAACGTAGGAGGAAATCGTACAGTTGGCCAAGAAAACCGGCGACGAGCATCCACACCGGCAATTTCATCCCTGCATCTCCGCTTGGGTCGTGCCTTCCTCATTGTCACAGCTCACAAGCTAGAACACGTCTCTCCAAGAGAACCGGTGCCGACCAGTCATTCAGCCCAAAACGGTTTACAGCCAGCCAACACTTGCTCCAAGTGCATGCTCCAGTTTCTAGAAATATCTGTCAAAGAGTCGGAAGATTAAAGACAAACTGCCCACGGGATGGAGACGGAAATACATGTGCCCGTTGGGTCTCCGGTAATTAAAAAAATCCCAATATTCGTGGATGAACACAACGTGACGGACGGGGCGATGAGGCTCATTAAAGAGCTGCGGCCGGCGTGGGACATGGAACACGTCAAGACCAAGGTAACGTTAGCCGTTATGCTAGCTGTGTGCTACAGTGGTTACCGCGCTAGGCTAAGGTTGACAGTCCTGCAGCATCACCAAGCCCGGTCAGCCAGCCAGGAGAAGGCCCATAAGTAGCCTCAATAACGTTAGTCACTATAAGACGTTATTTCTGCTAGTTATCGACACAATATTCTCTCCCATTTGCTAACTCGTATTAATATGGGCTTTCATTGCTTCATATTCTGGTAAATAGTGTTAATACCAACTAAGCGAATAGACGCCAAACTTAAATTGGCATGTAAGCTAGCTAGACTCTTACAAAGTAGTCTGAAGCTAGCCAGCATGCGTTAGCCAATAAGCTAGCTCTGGTTTACCCAAGACCCAAGGAATTTCAGAAATGAGAAAATACTTGAATGTATTCAGTTATTCCACTGGTGAACAGGTCTGTCTGTATACAGCTAGCTGCACCACGTATTCCCTAAAGGCCATGCAGCTACTCAGTCATACTGTCATCTTTTCGTCAGTGGCCAGCTGGTGGTGACGTGATGGTCAAAGTTTCATTGAGAAACATGACTGTCACTGTCCAGCTCTGGGAAGCCAAACCACCTGATAAAAACTTTCTCTGGCTGGGTGACAGCCAGCCAGTCTCAGCTCCTAGTGCATAACGCTAGTATAACAGTCTTTTGTTTCCTTCTCCTGCCACAGATTCAGATTCCTGCCAGTGTGACTGTAATGGTAATCTAAAATCAGTGGTTCCCAAGCTGGGTTTGTAACCCTAACCCAGCAAAATGCAGATTAGTTTAATTTCACTCCCAACATGTTAGCACAATGAGAGAATGTCAAAGGATGACTGTCACAGGTCTCACTCCACCCACTATTGTTCTCACCCCACCTACAATACAGAGAGATATCTAGTTCTGTACTAAATCATATCTACCAGTGAATCTCTTCTCAGATGGAGCTCCCTGGAACAAAATTTGGTCAATGGGGGTTTGTATCTATTTAGGGGCCCTTGATCTAAAACACTTTCTCTGATACATCCATATTTATCCAGACTCAATTTCTTCTTCTATTGAACCTACAGAAGGCACTTGACTGTTTAATGTTTTAGAGAGGTGCAATCATTAATGTGTTTCCCCCCAGTGGCCATAGAGTAAGTCAGATCAACAGTCTTTAGTAGAAACAGAGCCATAAGCACCATGCACCATGCACCATGCTTATTTACCCGAGTCGTTGCCCTAAGCTTTTGCAGGATATAAATAGGGGCACTTCTGACATTTATGTGTGTGTGTTTTTGTTCAGGGGAGGATGACTGTGGATGATGTACAAGGGACTGTAAACACGGTTTGTTTGCAGAATTGCCAACCTGATGCATGTGTACGCAAGTGGCTTGATACGGGGCAGTGGGCCCTCAGCCACACAGGTGCTTTTTTTTTAAAAAAACTTAAAAACTTAACTTTAAAAACTTTGTCTACATAAAAACCTGTGGGGTTGTAGTGTCTATGTTTGATCTGGAAATTGCAGGTGTTATGCTTACACTTTGAGTCACAACCTCCATAAAACACACAGACCAGTGAGTTTATGTGCGATGTGTCGTGTGTCACCCCCCCGGCCCCCATCCACACTTACACACTTATGTTAGTGTGTCGGTGAGCAGTCTGTTTTAGGGATCCAACCAGTCAGGGGAAGGGAAATGCATAATTGATTCCCACTAATAGGATCAGGTGACTCATGTTTCATGGCCAGGTCAAATCCTTTACAATGGCTACAGGCACAGTGACACTATTTGCTACTACTCTCTGGTAACACGCTTGGTTGAGGGGTTTTGAACACACCTGCGGCAAGCGTGTGTTTACATCCCAGCAGCTAAGCCCTAAGAGATCCCATGCCCCACCCACCCAGACCCCCTGTGACTGTGACCATGACAGTGTTTACCTCTTTGTCTCCAGACCAGACCAGCAGGGCTTTTCCCAACGACCGCCACCCAAACAGGCTTTGTCCCGCTGGCTGCCTTTGTCCAACCGACCTCGTATAGACTGGTACAGCTGCACCCCTCGGCGCGTATTCACGACCCAGGAGCACGGTGGCGGATGGAGCGAGGACACTGTGCGAGAGTAGAGCAGCAGCAGGTTATGTGGAAAGGATGTTCTCGAGGAGCATGATGGGAAGGGCTGAGGGCGGTTGAGAGCAGCAGGGCAGCACTGTTGACAGAAACACCTGCCTAGCCTAGCCACCTGGGCAGGAAGCGTGTTACTGTAAATACACACTGTTCAGTTCCCAAACATCCTATACACACACGCGCGCGGTTCGTGAAAACATCGGCGCATGCCAACAGCAACAGAGCAACAGGCTCCTCTTACAACTTTCTCATGCTTGGGACAGAAAAATTGAGCCCAGAGTGCATGCAGTCAGAGTGAAGCTCTTAACACCACACAGCCTCTCGTTCATTGACAAACATGATGCCACTGCCATTGTCTCTTGCGGTCGGTATATGGGTGAATGTTTACCTCCGTCCGGATCTGAGCTTATCCACTGTCTGTCGACGTATTGATCGCTGGTCTTAGCGGCGTATTGTGCCGCGGGTAGACGGGATCAGTCATGTGGTAGCAAAGGCGTGTATGCTTGTGTACGTACGGTCATAACAGGGATGCCTGTGTGCCCATCTTTGTGGCCAGCCACGTGTGGAATGCCAGTTATGTGTGGATGGGCGACGGGGCTGGGGGAGATTCGAGTCTGTATGTTGTTATTGTGCTCAGTGGGATCTGCTGGCCCACTGGCGTCCACTGGAGTGGTGCTGTCAGTCAGTTATTTCAGGCCTCAACGGAGCTTTTTGCTTACGCTTCATTTTAAGAGTGTCATTGAACTGCGCCCGTTGACAGGATTGTGCCACACCAACACTTGTGGTGGACTCTTGGAATGATGCACAGTGATGCAAGTCATTTTAGACCACAGTCATTTGCTTCATTCTCATTTTAGAAGAGCTATTGTACTGCACCCGATTGACAGTTTTCTACAGAAGATTGTTGCTCCATCATTATCTCGTGTTGGTCAGAAGAAGTGGTGTAATTTATGACTATATTAGCTGCACTCCCAGAACCTCATGGCCATCTGCACTGATATGATGCTCCGAACCCAAGGTGAACTGATATCTGGAGAATATGACCAGAAAACCAGACTCAACAGAGATAGGCATGATGAAACATTCGCTCCTGCTAGAGCCGCTACTGCGCTGTACAGCGGTCAAGGGCACTTGTCAACATCATCGCCACTGCATAGTCCAAACATCGACGGAAGTGGCATGACTTCTTCTCTTCCCCCTGCCAGCTCTTCACCGATGGGACCACCAACAAGCTGGTGGGCTGCTACGTGGAGGACAGTCCGGAGGACGTGGTCCTGGTCCGAGTGTACGGGAACAAGACGGAGCTGATTGTGGACCGAGACAACGAGCTCAAGAGCTTCCAGGTAGTGTAAAAACACGGGATGAAATTGCGGATTGGCCTCTTTGGGGAAAAATCAGCTGTTTCTCACCTCTGATTCTTTCTGTCTGTGTTTGTGTGTCATTTCTAGGTGTTGCACGCTAATGGTTGTGCTCCCCGCCTCTACTGCACCTTTCAGAACGGCATCTGCTATGAGTTCATTCAGGGGGACGCCCTCGGGACGCAGGATGTCAGGGACCCCACCCTGCTGAGGTCAGGACATGGTACAGCCATGGCACTCCACGCTCTGTGTTTGTGATCTGTGTAATATATTCCCTTGTTATCCCTACGCTCTTTCCAGGAACTCTACGAGAGGTCACGACGATAACCGTATTTACCTTACTGCTAGCTGTCGGTGAACCCAGTGGTTGTTGGGGATGAAATAAACACCGTTTGTGTCTCTTCTCAGACTGATTGCCAGGGAGATGGCTCGTATCCACGCCATTCATGCGCACAACGGATGCATCCCCAAACCCAACCTTTGGATCAAGATGCGGAAATACTTCTCTCTGGTGGCCACCGAGTTCACGGAGCAGGCCTCCAACATCAGGTGAGATCTAGGCTCTTTGTTTGTCATTAGGATAGAGGTAACCAGCCCTGACCCTGATATGAGTTGAGAGCACGTTGTGGAAAGACAGTGGTATAGTATGGCTCATGATGCAAGCAAAGTGACGTGATGTGATGACATCCTGCTTCCACGTGTAAAGCTAGAGAGAATTTACAGCTCCCAGATTTCAACTACTCAAATCAGGAGCAAAGGGCAATGAGTAACTCGCTTCATTATCTTAACAGCTTTTCATCTTTGAGCTGTGACCGACGTAAGCATGTCGGTTGATGGACTTGGGTCGAATCCCAATTCTCATTTTCACCCCTACGACTCGTTTTCGGCTAGCAAGCCGTGCTCCTAACGTACTAAAAACAATGTTGTAACGTTAAAGGGTAATTCTGGGATTTTTCAGCCTGGCCTCTATGTCCACAAAATCGCTTTTCATACCTTTAAGTAGATCCCAAAAGTTTCTGAGTTTCTCCGGTCCATCGGCTCAACCGGCAGTCGCGTAACGGCGGCTCTATGGCGGCAACGTAATCCGTAAAGGCATACTCGGCCGGTCAAAGTACGTCCACTAAAAGTGCTTGTTTTTGTCACAGACGGGCTCAGATTGTTATTCGTGTTATTATCCAAATGTCTGACAACATTATGGAAAGGGTCGCTACAGAAACAGCCCGGAAAACGAGGACGGTGAAAAGGATACAAAGATAGTATATGAAAGCGAGAGGGTTGAGTTGTTGCAGAAAGAGGACGGTTGATACATGAGTCGGAGAGACGAGTTTTGAGTTTACGTAGAGGAACTGCTAGAAATAATTTATTTCCAAATTCATCGCTGAATATTTAGCTGATTTCGAGAATGTAGATGAGGCATTTGAATTCGATGGCCGTCCCTATTTATTTGAGCCAGAGTATACGGATGAAGAGCTCCTAGAAATTGAAGAGAGAAGTAGGAGAGATGGAGAGGGGCAACAGGCAGAGGAGGGTGAACCAGCTGCTGCAAGTTCTAGCAGTTCCTCTACGTAAACTCAAAACTCGTCTCTCCGACTCACGTATCAACCGTCCTCTTCCTGCAACAACTCAACCCTCTCAACCTTATACTATCTTTGTATACTTTTCACCGTCCTCGTTTTCCGGGCTGTTTCTGTAGCGACCCTTTCCATAATGTTGTCAGACATTTGGATAATAACACGAATAACAATCTGAGCCCGTCCGTGACAAAAACAAGCACTTTTAGTGGACGTACTTTGAGCGGCCGTCTATGCCCTTACGGATTACATTGCCGCCATAGAGCCGCCGTTACGCGACTGCCGGTTGAGCCGATGGACCGGAGAAACTCAGAAACTTTTGGGATCTACTTAAAGGTATGAAAAGAGATTTTGTGGACATAGAGGCCAGGTTGAAAAATCCCGGAATTACCCTTTAACTAGCGAGGTAGAGACATCGGCATACTAGCATTTTTTTGTTATGCTTGTTATAAAGAAACGGTCTATAATACATTGAAGCGACATTAAACTAAGATAATACCACGGTTAGAATATTTTCCAAATCTTTATTAACGAAGAAAATACTACATTTGTGGTTCACTTTGGATGGTAGTGTAGCGTTCGCCATGATCTTCCAGTTGATTCGCAGGGCATTCTGGGAGATTTCTCCTAGCCCTCGGTTTGTAGTGTGCCCCTGAAAAATCTCCGTTTGGAGGGTCATGTAGCCCTCACACTTCGCCCTACCCCTCGATCACAAGAGAATTGGGACACCCCTACCCCTACATGTGAACGCGCAAAATGGAGGCGAAGGGCCAAGGGGTGAATTGGGATTCGGCCTGAATTGGGATTCGGCCTGGATCTAAGAGATGCAACTTGTACGATTCTGTTTTTTGTTTGTGGGGGGAAAAGCGAGAGGCCAAACCAATTTTGAGTTCAGGCCTAAGACGGTTTAGTTCCTGACTTGTCACTGGGTCTCCAGGGCTATCAAAGATGGGCCTTTTCATGGCTGGCTGCCCGGCTACAGCTGATATCTTTGTCCCAACGGCTATTAGGTTAAGTCCAGCGTGTGGCTTATATAACTGTAACCATAATAGCAGGCTGGATTAGGGAGGCTGAGGTATGCAGCGGGCCAGCAGATGTTTGCATAGCTCTGTTTATCAGGTCACCTCTCGCTCCTCCTCAGTAACGCAGACAGCTGGACTGTCCTGGATACTTGTTGCTCAGTGGCCTGAGGCAGCGGAGGGAGGCCCGGACGTTGAACATGCCTCTCTTAAAAGGACCGTCAGTCAATATCTCTTTCTAGTTTGACAGTCGACACTTTTACAGAAAAACTCCAGAAATGTGGCTTGGTTGGTTGGCCTGTAAACCAGACAGAGACTGAGGGAGATGAGAACCAGTTGGGCTGGAAATTGAGAGTGCAAGTGAAGGCGAGCGAGCTAGCTAGGTAGAAATAGGTGAGTCTCCAGGGTGAGGGTGTGTAAATTCCCCCGGAGTATTTTCCTCCTCCCTCCTCCCTTCCTCTCTGTCTCTTCCTGTCATCTGCTGCTCTCGGGCTGACTGTGGATTAGCCCCATAAGCCCATTACCTTCATCAGAGGGGTCTCTGCTCAGCGAGCCAGGCTGATTGGTCGAGACGCTCCCCCGGCAACTTAACCCTTTCCCTACTTCCCTCTGACTACAGTGACCCGGCTATTGGCTCTCATCCGAACATGACACTATGCGTAATCTAGCCCCACTACATATCTAGCAATGTAAAGAGATGGAGAGGGACACCGATTGAAATAAATGGAGCCACAGGAGATGCATAACGGCTATTGTCAGGCCACGTGCGGACATACAGCAGTGTGATGAATCCACATCTTTTAGAATCAAGTGCAGGCAGAGCGACTGGGGAGCACCGTGGGTATCTGGTTGTCTACTGAGGGCTTGTTTCCCTGTATCTGCTCCCCAGAGGGCCAGCAGGCCAGCGCCCCGCCGAGACCGAGCGCTGTCTGTGCATGTCAGTCTCAGTTGTTTTCACGTCTCATATGTTCCCCCTTTTTGTTTTGTGTTGCTATCAAAACAAACTAGTAAAACCAGCATAGTTGCTCCAGTCGCTCTATTATACGTAGAGAGCCCATGTTGTATTTACAGACGCTCAACAGAGTTGTCACAACACTCCCAAGAGAGGGAACTGAATCTGAGGTGTGTGTGTGTATGTGCATGAAACAGCTTTTTTCCATCTCCATTTCCTCCTTTCTCCTCTGACCCCCCTCTGTCCAGGATCCAGCAGGAGGTGCCCAGCAAGGCGGCGCTGGAGCAGGAGATGGTGTGGATGAAGGAGCATCTCTCCACGCTGGGCTCCCCTGTGGTGCTCTGCCACAACGACCTGCTCTGCAAGAACATCATCCACAACAGCAAGGAGGGTAGGTACCCCCCCCCCCCTAGGGATGGTGCACTCTTCTCTGTCCTGGACCCCTCTATTTATACGTCTCATTGTCTCTCCAGGCCACGTCCGCTTCATAGACTATGAATACTCCAGCTACAACTACCAGGCCTTCGACATCGGCAACCACTTCAACGAGTTTGCAGGTTTGTGGAAACGCGCCGGGGGCTGGTACTGCCAGGGTTGACGTTACGTGCATATTGGAGCAGTATATCATCGTCCATATTCTCTCTGTGTGTGTGTGTTTTTAGGTATGAGTGAGCTGGACTATGGGCTGTACCCCAGCCGCGAGATGCAGATGGATTGGCTCCGAGTTTACCTGCAGGCCTACAAACTCTTCACCAAGAAAACGGAGGAGGTCAGCCCTCGAGAGCTGGAGACGTTGTATGTGCAGGTCAACAAGTTTGCACTGGTGAGGAGGAATATGCTGGCAAACACGCACACACACACACACACACACACACTCACACATAGTGTCTCATATCTGATCTATGCTTTGTCTCTCAAGGCTTCTCACTTCTTCTGGGGCTTCTGGGCGCTGATCCAGGCCAAATACTCCTCCATCGACTTTGATTTCCTAGGGTAAGTTGGTGTGAGTGAGCGAGAGAGAGAGAGAGAGAGCGAGAGCTGTGTGTGTGGTACCCCCACCCCTGTGTAGAGTATTACATAAGTGATAGGTTGGACTGTAGGCCTGAAAAGGATCTGTCAATGTGGGTTAAATGGGGTATAATGAACGCCTGAAACGCAAAACCCAAAAGCCAACATGTCTCACTGTCCTTTCTGAGTTTCCATGCCACTTAGCACCTCCCACCACACGCGCACACACACACACACACACACACACACACACACACACACACACACACACACACCTCGTCTGAGTTCACAGAGAGGAAGCAGACCCAGGGAGGTTTAGGCCTTTTTGTTTGGTGCCGAACGGACGCCGACCTCTTCATCACCATCTCTTCCTCGCTCTCCTGTCTTGTAGATATGCCGTGCTGCGCTTCAACCGGTACTTCAAGACCAAGCCTGCGGTGATGGCCCTGCAGATCCCAGAATGAGAGGAGGGTGGGGGGGGGGGGGGTTGGGGAAGGAGAAAATGATAGAGGGGTGGGGTGGGTGCTCCATCACTGACCACAGGAACAGATGCACTTTGAGCTGAGGAGCTGTGGGGGGTTAAGTGCTGGGGCTGGGTCTGGGTCGGGTACTAGGGGGAGGTCCAACGGGTGGGTGTGGGTTCTGTGCCAGGGCTTCCTGCGGGGTGGGACTTCTAAGGGAGCCGAGGACAGACGGACCATTGTTCGGTCTGGCCGGCATCCCCCTTTACAACCAAGCGCAATTATTATTTCATTCCTCCTCGACTTACTCAACCTCTGTCTCACAACTCTAGCTCAGCAAGATCTCCAAACCCTCCTCGGGTTCTGGGTGTGCGTGTGCGTGTGTAAATGTGTGTGTGCGTGCGTACGCGTGTGTTGATCTTTTTAATTTATATCGTGAAGAACCGATGGACCCAGTGTCGTGCGTTCCCTCCGAGCGGCTGAGTCTCTGCTGTCTGCTGTCACTGAGCTGATCACGGCCGGGCCAAACATATACAACCTGCTACCACCGTCGCTCTCGGCGTCCAAAACAATGAAGGTCAGAATCGGGGGGGGACCAGACTGTCGAGGAGGGTTCGACGCTCACATGGCAGGATAGTTCGTCCTGACCTGTGTGTGTGTGTGTGTGTGTGTGTGTGTGTGTATGTGTGTGTACTGTATCAACGGCTCAAGGCCACGGCTGCTCGGAGTTTTGTGTTCTGTGGCTGCAACGACTACAGAGGCACTTCACCTGAGATTTCTCCACATGTAAAGTGTGTGCTGACGGTCGTTCACGTGCACTCCTAACACCAAGATCCTCGTTTTGTTTCCATTCAGTCTCCATCCTTGGTGCTCAGCGCTCACTGCTGTGGTGTTTCTCACTGCACTTCCCAGAGATCACCTGTCAATCAAACCAGTGTGTCCAGCACTGTGACGTCTTTTCTGCTCGGGTTTTCTGTTCATGGGAGTGTGAGTTTGTGTAGGTGGCGCTCTTTTCTTGTGTCTGTTCAGCCACGCCGGCTATCGCTGCTCACGCTAACTACCCAGCTCTTCTGTTTATTCCAAACAAACTGCTGCTGCTGGAAATGTAAAACGCATCATTCCCTTTTTTTTTTTTTCCTACCTGACACCGGTTGTTTAGAACAGCAAATGGAAAAGCTTTCATGAACTGACTAGAGGTTGACTATCGGGTTTCATCAATAATTGTATTGTGTGAAAATGTCTGATTATTACTTTTAAGTACGTCTCAAGTGAAAACCCTCTTTAGTTTGTGTTGTTTTGGGATGATACTGGATGAGGCGGGGGGATATCTTGTTGTAAGGGAGGTCACACCGAGGGACCTGAATGTCGTTCGCCGTGTGCTTCTGCCCTCGTCATCACTTCAGCTCTTTTCCACCTTCTTGGCTTTTATGGTTACAGCGAACCGCTCCGTTAAACTTTCCACTCCTTGCAGACCGGTCGGAAAATCACAACCCCCGGTCGCCCTCTCCCCCGCCTCTCTCTCTCTCTCTCTCTCTCGCCTTTTCCTCCCTTGCTCTTCCTCCCCACAGCACCCCCCCTTCATTCCTCCTCCCACTCCATTTTGAGCACATGTCCCTTCATCTGTTGAGATTGTGGCAGTAACTCCGATTCTGACTTGTGTTATACTATCAGATATTGCACAAAGAAGTGTGGCAGTGAAGGGTTACGTGAGGCCATGTTGTTTGTTTGTTTGTTGGGTGTAACAAGACGGCGGTTTGCATTCCTCTCTCTGCCACATTCTTCCTGCAAGGGAGCAGGAGAACCTGTTGGAGCCCACTCGTGGTACTCGTGGTTTCTGCACATCCAAAGTGAATGAAATGATCTCAATTTGATCTTAAAAGGTATTAACATTAAAGTTATCAGAGGTCTTATTTTTTCCACCATGTTTCCTTGTGCTGTGTGTCCACTCTTAGATGAATACAGAGCAGGGTTAGTAGTACAATATGCATCCCCCCCCCCTCCCCCTCCAAGCATCTGAGTGCATTTAACCCCTTGGAGACCCAGCAGAGGGAGACACTGAGCTCCGACCTTTGTCCTCCCCTGTTGGTGTCACTTTACTGACATACTTAATAATTAACCGGAGGTGTCAGTCACTCCGAACAGCGGGACAGGCGGGGGCAAACTGACGTGACGGCAGCCCGCCAGGACAGTTGACCCGAGACACTGTGACACCCGTACATATGGAAAGCCCAAAAGAGGCTTACCGAATGGTCCGCGTGAGGCTCTTTAACGAGCTGTTTATGTGAGATGTACATATGTGATTGTGACAGTGCCCTGTCGCAGAAGGCTTCCTCCTACACGAGGGAAATATCCCCAACAGTCTGCTATTAAGGCTTTCTCATCTGATTTGATCATCCGTCGTTAACCTGCACTGCTGGGAAACCGAATAGCTGGACGTAAATTGAATCCAGGCATATTCTGCATGATCAGATCAGCGGGAATCAAGAAGCAGCAGCTGTAGGACTGTTGCGATTGACAGAGATGATCGATGAGAAAGTGAACGCCAGCAATTGGCAACTTACTTTGTTCACCAAAGCACAGGTTGGGAGTAAATGGTGTCCCTGAGATGGTTAAAATGACCCACCGCAGTAGTGCAATTACAATTTGAGAGTAAGCAAATGGTTTGATAAATTGGTGGTGGGAATTCTGCTTCTTTACTAGTAGACCTGCTACTAGACCAGTGGTGGCCAAACTAGTAAGCTTGCTGCTTGAACGCACAATCCTAAAATCTACTCTGGTTGGACTAGAACCTGGATAAGAGGGGCGTTTGCACTCCAGGAGTACAGAAGGAATCACTCCAGAAACGTTAATATGATATGACCCCCCCCCCCCCCCCCCCCCCCCCCCCCATGCAACCCTAGCCAACTCTATTAGGTGAAAGGCTGGAGCTAAATGTAGAGTAGGTCGACCTAGAACGGGTTGTCCTAGAAATATTGCACTCTGAAGACATTAAATGAAGTTACTGAAAAGAGTTCCCTTCTTTCTAAAGACCAGAACTTGAGCGTCCACTAGCATGGGGGATTTTGTTGATCACTATTGCTCCAGACAAGCCCGATGAATATCCTGTTCTGTGCTGGCTATTTTACTATTTTTACGTTAGCATTTTTAGGGTATTTTAAAGCAGTTTTGAACGGGGGTATTTATTGAGTGAAACTGGCATTTCTAATCTTTGGAACATACCAAAATGGTTAGCTTCATACCGTTTGCATTGCAGTTCATTTGAGATTAACTATTCTTTTTGTGTGTGTGTGCGAATGTATTAACTTGACTTTTAAAACACTGTACAGATAACTTTTTTTTTTTTTCCTTTCTATGCCTATATTTACTTTTTGTACATGCTTTTGACTTGAATCTTAGAAGGCCGTGTAAGGGGGGGAAGTGTGCTGGCGTGCAGATGTGACTTTGTGTATGTACTCATCCACTGCTGAAGGGGATGCTGCGTCCGTGAGAAAGGCCAGCGGAGATGGAGGATGTAAATACTGTAAGAAATACTGTGAAAATCTGACTGTACAGTGATCCGCCACGCCTCCTGTAGGAGTGGCAAGGAGAGTTATTTAACATTCATCAGTAAATATTTCCATTTAAAATGTCTAAAATAAAATAATAAAAACTTGTGATTTTATATTTGTCCAGAGTTGAGTGTCTCGGTTATGCTAAAACACACAGATGGAGATGAGGTTCAGTTTGTAGCGGATTAGCTGCTATGGACGCTCCGGTTTCCTGCCATCTTTCTGTCAGCTGACCTGAGTCTTTGGCCCTGAGAGGAGGAAGGAAGTGGAAACCCACTGCTGGGGGATGTCCTGCCCACACACACACACACACACACACACACACACACACACACACACACACACACACACAGAGACCACTGTAACATCCTTGCTCCTGATGCCAACATCCTCTCATGTGGTCTTTTCTACGCCCAGTCACACACCACCATATTTTGATACTGGCTCCGTGAGAATAATGAACCTTTAAAATAGCACTTTTCAAAATAGTGTTAGCGTGCTTTCATAAAATCAATCAAAAGCCATTAAGACAGAATATAAATGCCAACGTGTTAATGGCAGGGTTACAAGCGATTAAAACACAACTAAAGTCTGAACAAGAAACTCCTCTTCAATCTGACAGAAAGATATTTTCCACAAAAAAGGTTTAAAAACCTTCAACTTGAAGTTTAGTTTAAACGTTCAGGGTTCACGAGGCAAAACTAGAAGGTTATGCTGAATTGCAGTCATAGGTTCAGGAGAAATGTGTCGCTATTGCAATGTACATTTGTGATTGCGTACCATGGAGTCAGCTAAAAGCAATATCTGACTCAACTGCAACGTCCCTGGACTCTGGACATTTTCAACGTGATGAGTCACATTCCTAGTTTCCCCATTAGCTGAGACGTATGTGAGGAAACGCCACGTGTCAGAAGATGCTGTTATGCTGATATACCGCGTAAGAGATGGCGCTGGAAGGAGCTGAGGTGGTGGGTTACCCTGGGAACGTCCTTTGGGACTACACTAATCACTACACCACCCGGGGAGAGATCTACACAACCCTGATTTGGCTCAGTAAACAAACCTATCACACACACACACACACAGTTATAAATAAATCATACCCAAATGCAGTTAACACAACCAATTTATTGTCTCTCCAGAAAAAAAACACAACACAAAACTTTGAAAACATACAGAAAATGTACACCTTTAAATTACACAGGCTCTTATAAACAAAATAAAGTCTCTATCTATATTTACATCAGCAGGGGGTGACGACAGGTGACTCCTCAGCACGTCTCCGCTCAGATAAGAGAAACATTTTCCTCTGATATTCATCTGTATACACAAACCCAGCATCTTTACTCTGAGCAGGTGAGAGGATCCCCCCTTCGGTAAGGATGCGCACTGCACCGAGGTCAGAAATGTACTTTTTGTTTTTCTCCCCCTTATGAATTGTTAAAGTTGCAGTCAGTGAAACGGTGGATTGACCCCAGTAGTGAAGGAACACGTTTGGAGAGATTTTCCCCGTTGGTCATGAAGTGATGAGAGCATAAACAAAATGTGCTGACTCTCCGCCTAGGACAGTAGCTACTGGATGATCAAAGAGTTGGAACAACTGATGATGTCACACACTCATTTACATATGAATACAGAGGGAGGGGCTACGCTGTGTGTGGGAAACGATGTGATCTTCAATCCTTTTTGAGACCAGCAAGTAGCACACATTTAATTTCTCCAATCAATTTCTCGCCAAATTCTAAACACATTAACATTGTTCCCCACGGTCCGAAAAATCAAGATGAATGCTACTATCACTCAACATAGCATATGTTAAAGTGTTAGCATGGAGTATACTATCACTCAACATAGCATATGTTAAAGTGTTAGCATGGAGTCTACTGATCACTCAACATAGCGTATGTTAAAGTGTTAACATACGTTAACATACATATGGAGCCTACTATCACTCAACATAGCGTATGCTAAAGTGCTAGCATGGAACCTACTATCACTCAACATAGCGTATGTTAAAGTGTTAGCATCAAACTACTATCACTCAACATGGTGTATGCTAAAGTGTTAGCATGGAGTCCTACTATCACTCAACATAGCGTATGCTAAAGTGTTAGCATGGAGTCTACTATCACTCAACATAGCGTATGCTAAAGTGTTAGCACAGAACCTACTATCACTCCACATAGTGTATGTTAGTGTTAGCATGGAACCTACTATCACTCAACATGGTGTATGCTAAAGTGTTAGCATGGAACCTACTATCACTCAACATAGCGTATGTTAAAATGTTAGCACGGAGCACCAGAGTCGACAGTCTACTGGGGACACGTGGGTAATTTTGGTGCCTTATGTTGTCATCACATAACGGGGGAGTTGACCAACGGGATAATCCATCAGAACCTAGTGTGTTCCTTCCACACTGGGTAGTGCTATGACAATAACCCGTAACCATCACTGACCCTTTCTCCATCTCTGTATCCACCATCAGGGGGGGGGGGGCGGGATTTACATCCTGGTAATTAACAGTAGCTTCCTCTCTAGCGTGGCTGAAACATACTAAGAATCAGGGGATGAATTGCCTCTCTGCTAGATGTCTATGGACAGGATGGCGAAAGATGACAAGGAGAGGAGAAAACTTCAGATGGAGCTTCGCCTGACCCGTTATGAGGCTGATCGATCTGCCACAGGGATCACTGCATAACACGTCCACTTGAAGCCATATAGTCTCATATTTAGTCTTATTTTTCTTAAAACAAGTGAAACAATTCTGCCACTGAGATAATTCCAAGTGCCGATATCCTGAAACAAAGCAGATCACTGCAGTAGTATTGGACAACTGACAAGATTTTTTTTTTTTTCACCCGTTTTAAGAAAAAAAAAAAAAGATTTCCAGACTCAATACTAGACTACAGATGGATACCTTGTGTTGTGGCAGGCTGCATCTCAGAAGAAACAACGGCAGACAATTGGATACACGGATAGAAGGCGCTCAACGCGGCCTTAATCAATAAACACTCAAAGAAGCACACACAGATGTACAAAAAATGGGCAAGGCTGAGGTCAACCCACCATGCAAAGGAGGGGGGGGGGGGGATTGATAAACGCACATACAGCATGTACAAAGCTGTAAGCTTGATGAAAAGGGTGTGACGTGGGAAGAGGAAGAGGAGGAGGAGTGTTTTGTTGTTCATTTATATCATTTGGGTCACAACAGGGATTTTTAAATCAAGTGCAAAGAACATTTCCATGGGCAGCCTGATTGAGAAACGTGAGGTGCAGCTCGGCGTCTCTAAACTAAAACGCTGACTCTTTCTCTCTCTTCCTTTGGCACTTCCACCCGTCCGGCGCTCGGTGGCGTCAATTCACCAAACTAAAACAAATCCCTGCAT
This sequence comes from Hoplostethus mediterraneus, assembly GCA_034670385.1. Lineage (NCBI taxonomy): Eukaryota > Metazoa > Chordata > Actinopteri > Trachichthyiformes > Trachichthyidae > Hoplostethus > Hoplostethus mediterraneus. The sequence goes on from JAXDDW010000013.1 coordinate 5,519,874, forward strand.
CTGGTCTGGTCACTTGCCACTAAAACCTCTAATCCGGTTTATATCCACTAAATTTCGGGGGACAAAGTAGAGCAATGACTGATTATTATTAGTTGGTCAACATTATATTATTAGACGTGGAGTCACCAAACTACCAGCTTAGAGGGAACACCGCTCCTGAACGCTCCCCTAATGTGATTTTATTTAGATATGGCTTCCAAAAAAAATTTGTTTTTTTTCTTCATTGTGATAAAAAAAATTGTCAATAAAAACAACAAGCTCAAATTTGGACTCACTTAAGCTAAGGCGTAGAAAGGGGTCACACCTCGCCAACGTGAGCAGACCGAGGCTCTTCAAGCTTCTTTATGGCGCAGTAGCCGGCCTTAAACAGCAGGGGGCAGCACCGACACACTGATAACACCCAGAGCTCCATCACCTGTCCTGTCCAGGCAGGGGGGGGGGGGGGGGGGGTGCTTCGACTATAATCATGGCTGGTCCATCATGTTATACGGCCTGCATGGTTCCTACTACAGGTCTGCGATGAGACATTTCCGGACAAGACAGCACGGAAAAAACCTTTTGACGAAAACGAAATGCTGGGGGAGGGGAGGGGGGGGGTTAAGGAGTGTAAACCTACAGCATTATCTCTAACACAAAACAGCTGATGATATGTCCGAGAAGGGAAATGCCTGTGTGTGTGTGTGTGTGTGCGTGTGTGCGTGTGTGTGCGTGTGTTGGCGGGGTTAGACTGGGGATTGTGCTAATTTACAAGGGAGTGAGTATGACTCTTTCATCACCAGATCGCTTCACCTTTGCCCATCAGCAAGACAGACTTCCCATTCAGCGTCCTCTCTCTCTCTCTCTCTCTCTCCCACCATTTTTCCTCCGCTCTTCCTTCCTTTCTTTCTCTCTGAGGGTCGATGAAGAGCACTCTTTCTCCTCAGGTACCCTCCCTCCCCCATTACCTCAATTTTCTCCCCCATTCATACCGCTTTTTGCCCCCCCTCCCCCTCCACCCCTCCACCCCTCAGTCTGTCAGGAGCACCAGTTCCCCCTCGCTCCTCTCCCCTCTGTCGCTTTCCTCTCCTTCGCTGTACGGCGGTCTCTCCCTCTCCCTCTCCCTCTCCCTCTCTCGCTCCCTGGGCAGAGAGGTGGGCGTGGCCGGCCCCTCCGGCCGCCGCGGGGGAGGCAGGACTTGGGGCAGGTAATGCTCCAGCAGGGCGGGGTGAAATGGCATGGTCGCCACGGAGACCGAGCCGGCGCCACCCGGGTACTGACCGTCGCTGGGGGCGTAGTGAAGCTGCGGAGGCTCCGATTGGCTGGGGGGGAAAAAGAAAAAAAAACAGGAAGTGACACCCGCACTAACCTAACTTAACCGTGTTTGCAGAGACATCTAAAATGATTTACTAATGCATTTTATCATTTTTTTATTTATTATTTTTACATCTTAGTGGGAAGAAAGAAAACGGTCAATTCTTTCTTTCAGCACAAAATATCGGCTTTTCTTTCCTCCGATCGAAAAATATCTGTATTAACCTTCAAAAGAAACATGATCGGTTGAACCCTAGAAATAACCAAAATAAAGGAGTGCAAAGGTCAGGTTCTTCGCGCTTTCACAATATTTCTATCACCGTGGACGACCGAGAACGACGCGTTCAGAAAAGATTACCATGACATTCTCATATTGAATTTCACAATAAGAGACTAAGAGGGGAGAAGACGAACGAATGCGGCGAGAGAAAAAAAACGGAGAAAAGAAAAGGTTTCCACTGAAAACTTAACTAGTTGGAGGAGTTGGAGGGGGAACAATGGGCTAGGGATGCTATTCACCGCCAAGGAGAGCCTGATGAAGAGCCCCGGCCGCTGTATTACTACTCCACTTTTGTTTGTGTCTCCAGAAAGTGGGGGGGGGGAAAAAGGAGCGTCGGGAGCGGCGGGCATTGTTTACCATGTGTGGAGATGCCGGGGCCCGCCACTGTTAACGGCATGAATTGTCGGTGTTTATGTGCCAGGGACAAAACTCCACTTGCATTCACCTCAAAACCGCCCACTCGCCCTGACCTCAGCCGTTACCTGTGAGAATAGGTGGCTCTCTGCTCTTGCCGGCGGCTTTTCATCATGGCCTTGTACTCGCCCACCCTCAGCCTCCGACCCTCCACGATGCAGGTCCGCTTGGGCCGGGGCTTGTACTTGTAGTCGGGGTAGCGCTCCAGGTGCTGCCTGCTCAGCCTCGCCTGTTCCTCGTAGTACGGCTGCTTCTCCTGGTTAGACATGGCCTTCCACCTGGAGCCTGGAGACAAACAAACAAACAAACAAACAAACAAACACAAAAAAGGCACAAAGGCTGGATGAGGACGGTTTCTCCGGGACTTTTCTCTTGAGTGTTGTCCACGTGAAAATCTGGGTTTTGTGCAGCGGCGACCTTGTGCCGTCGAGAGCGCACGTGCGTGGTTTTCATTCAGACCGACAAACACCGCAGCAGTGATTGCAGCGGTAATTTCGCTGATCAGTTCCCCCCCCCCCCCCCCTCTCTAGGTGAAGGTGTGCTAATCAGTCCGATGAGCCTGCTGTAGTGCTCGGTTGGGTCGGAGCCCACCGGTGCACGGTCGTCACTAAAATCATCATCGGCGATTCATCTCCTCAATGTCGTAATTCCGATTAATAGAGTTGCGAAGCTCAGATATATCATAGAGTCATAGTTGTGTTCGCCTCGAAGAGCTTGCTGGATACCGGGATGCTTTATAGAGTGAACCGTTACCGGGACCGAGGCCCAGTTACACCGCTCATCTGCTGGTTAGAGCAGTTTAAACTACAGTTAGAAAAACCTGCGATATCGCAATCTCCATTAATATCTGATGAATTGTGCAGCCCTAGTGGAGAGTATTGGGGAAAATAGAGCCTTTTAAATTGGTAGTGTGTGTGTGTGTGTGTGTGTGTGTGTGTGTGTGTGTGTGTGTGTGAGATGGGTGGTTACACGAGTGCATTCAGCTCTCCACAATGGAATGGAATGTAAGTGTTTGGTCAGAGGAAAGGGGTGCGGGCGAGTATGGTTGCATGTGTGTGTGTGTGTGTGCGTGTGTGTGTGTGTGTGTGTGTGTGGGTGTGGGTGTGGGTGTGGGTGTGTGTGTGTGTCTACTCTACAAAGCAGGTGGCTTGCTCATGCCCTCACACGCCCCGCCGTGCCAGCCAGCGTCTCAGAATAGAGACTCGTACATGCCCCAACCCGGCGCTGAGCTCACCCAGGATCTTGCTGATGGAGGAGTTGTGCATGTCGGGGAAGGCCTGCAGGATCCTCCTGCGCTCGTCCTTGGCCCAGACCATGAAGGCATTCATGGGCCTCTTGATGTGGCCGGAGGAGGGCGGGGGCCGGGCCTCGGCGTAGCTCCCCGGGCCAGAAGCCGACAGCGCACCTAGCAAGAAGGGTACAGTCAGAGGACCGCACTTCCAGTTTGCTGCTCAGAAAAAAGTCGTGCAGTACTATCGTGCAGTAATATTTAATTCATTACACTATTTGTTACATTACTTTTTGTTAAACCCCCAAAAGTGGTGATTGTGTAAAAATAAATGTAAAAAAAATAAAAATAATGTAAAAAAAAATAAAAATAATGTAAAAAAAAAAAAATGTACAAAAAGATGTAAAAAAAAAATCTGGATAACTTTGTTGTGAACTTCCACCCAGAGAAAGTCACCCTCATCTGAACTACCTCAGTGTGAGATTCTGAATGAGGGTGGGATCTAGTTTTTGGGATAATTCAACTCCAATTTGACGTTTTGAAAAGGGGTGGATTGGTAGCTATAATATTATCACTACTGCATTCTGGGAAAAGCCATGACATCACTGCGCACTAACTACCTAACACCAATCCTTCTTTTGGGGAACGCCTACCCTCTGAGTCGCTGCTGAGATGGTCCTCGGTGGGCCGCAGGGCCGCTCCGTCCTGGGACATCCTCTCGCCGCGGGGAGCGTCTTTGTACTCCTAAAAGACAAAAGACAGAGGAGAGTTAGGTATGCAGCGAGGCACATTCAACAAGGGGTGATTTGAATTTGGCTGCAGTAAAAGATGGTGCGATGTCCGAGGGGTGTGTTCAAGGCATCCGTGCGTTGCAGCAGCGCTATTTAAGGTAAAGAAACGGCATGCCGGCCTGTATCAGCTGCTGTTTAAAAGCAGGGCTGTAAATGCAAAGAAAGGAAATATATAACGCTATGGAGGAGGAAGAATGGTGTTTATTGTCCAAGGGAGGAGAGGTGTAGTGTGTGTGTGTGTGTGTGTGTGTGTGTGTGTGTGTGTGTGGTGGAGTAAAACAGGAGAGGACAGGAAGAGATGGGAATGTAACAACTCTGAATTTGCGACACTATCATACCAGCGACATACTATCATCCACTCCCGTGCTATAACACACCATTATTCCCAACCAGTCCATCAGCGGGTCCAATACCAAAATAGGGACGCTCAACGTTATCGGTGTAATTGAACATGTGATGCATGGAGGGGGGGGGCTGATAATTGGAGCGGAGACTGGATGCAGCAGGATAATGGAGGAGAGGAGGAGTGTACAGTGTTACTGTGGACAAAGAGAGAGGGCAGGTGGCTCAGTCAATGCCACACTGGGACCTTTGTGGTATTGTCAGGCTGCAACAGCTGTTGCTCTAGGACGAGGCCCGGACCGAAGCTGCAGCATGAAAGAATGAAAACCGAAGACCAAAAAAAGGGGGACGAACGCGAGAATGAGAACCGGCGGATGACATCTTGAAATGTTTTAATACCAAGTGGATGGAAACGGGAAGCAGAGTCCAGATGAGGTTTCCGTTTTCATTCTACATCTCCATACTACCAGTTCATACCATTCGTTTTCTGTTCCAATATGAAGTGGACCAACATTACACGACAAAATATTGGTCGTAGGATGCATGTGTGTGTGTGTGTGTGTGTGTGTGTGTGTGTGTGTGTGTTCTACAGCTGAGACATTCCTCGGTGCTTTACAGTCTCAGTAAGAGCACGGCTCCCTGTAACCCTAAACTCGACCCTGACCCCTGACAACGCCTGTGTGTGTGTGTGTGTGTGTGTGTGTGGTCATAGCACACTCTTTGTTCTCCAGACAGTAAGGGGGTATTCATCACTAGGGTTAGACCGATGCCAACATATCAGGCCGATATTGACCTTTTATTTTAAAAGAAAATGGGTCAAACTATTTATACGGTCCAGTCAGCCGGTGTGGTCCACCTCTGACATGGTGGAGCGGGAGGATAATGAAACCTGCCTGGAGGAGCTCACGACCCACCCCATATCAACGGAGAGTTTTAGTCCCATGATGGTCTGAATGCTGTTTCAGAGGCTTTTCCACAATTCTGTGAGAAAACAACTGAAGCGTTTTACTATTGGGCATCCATATTGAATATCAGCATCGGCTATTGGCAGATTCAATCCAAAAATATTGTCCTTGAAAAACCCCATATCCTAATTGACACGGTGAAATGTGGAAGTAATAATCCACTTATCCAGCTATCGCCTTGGAGACAAGTAGTGCATGACAAGTGGTTTGGACTCACCATCTTGCCGGTGCCATCTCTCTCCCTGTCTCTCTCCCTCTCTCGCCCTCCGGCGCCGTGGCTCCTCAGGAGCTGCTGGGCATCATGGATGGCCTGGGTGACCACATCGCCGTCTCCTAGGAAACCTGGAGGCAGAGGTAGAGGAGGAGGAGGAGGAGGAGGAGGAAGAGGATGAAGAACATGATCACGTGAAAAACAAGAAGAAGAAAATGAATGAGAAGAAGGAGGAAAAAAGGAGAAGAAAAAGATGACGATGATGACGATGAAGACATAGATGACGAAGAATATGATGATTATGAAGAAGAACAGGAAGACAGCAGGAAAGATGATGATGAATGATAAAGAAAAATAAGTAGAAGAAGAAAAGGATGATGATAATGAAGAAATTAGAGAAGAAGAAGAAGATGATGAAGATGAAGAAAGTAAAGAAAAATACGGAAGAAGGGGAAGAAGAGGAGGAGGAGGATGAAGAAGAAGATGAGGGAGAAGACGATAATAGTGAAGTCAAAGAGGAAAAAGATGATGAAGAAGGAGGAGGAGGAGGAAGAGAAGAGCAACAACATTGAGAAAAGAGGAGAAGAAGAAGATGGTGATGATGATAAAGATGAAAAGGGAGAAGAAGAAGAAGAAGAAGAAGAGGAAGGTAGAGTGTTAGAGGCAGCTATCATGGGAGTCTTCCTCTACAGGCTTCGTTATGGTCACGTTCTCTTCTCAATCTGCCAAGTCAACAACAGAGTCCGTCCCATCACTGATTATCTAACTTGTTTTCCTTCCCACTAATAGAACATAATACCAAAATAAAAGACACTAAATTATTATTATCATTCACATCCGCTTAGTTCATTATGACACAAAGTCTGGTCTCAGTGGTCTAATCTACTCAAACAATTGCTACACCGGTAATTGCTTACACCTATTAAAGGATGAACCTCTGGGATGAAAGGATGAACCCTGCCAATAAGGCAGTTAGAGCCGGGACACACTAAAGCTCGTCTGTTTTCTTAACGCACCTCGTAGGATCGGCGAGGTTGCGTCAGATCTTTGTGATAGAAAGTGTGAACAGTGTAACTCACTGAGGGCGGATCGCGACGGGCTGTGGGACAGCTCTCTCTGGAGGTCTCTGGGTCTGTAGGCCCCGTGCAGCGCCAGCGACCCCAGCTCCATGCCCTGGGGGCTGGGTGTTTTCCCCAGCTCCAGCCCCTTTGGCTTGGAGGTCAGGTTCAAGGGCTGACTGGCTTCCTATCAACACAATCCCACGCAGATGATCAGGGGTGGGGCTAGTGACACACACACACACACACACACACACATGCAGGTGTAGCCACAAAGGGTGAGGGCGTGTGTGTATTCCGGTTATGCATGGCAGATTTGGCATGTCAGAGCGTATCTGTCACACCTTTGTAGTGTTTCTATTCGTTTATCTCCGTTTTCACCTTATCCTCTCTCCCCTTTTGTTAATGTAAGCTGTGTTGGTCTCTCTCTGCTTGAGAACCAGCAAAGCAAATAGAGTATGACTTCTGTGTGTGCTACACACACACACACACACACACACACACACACACACACACACACACACACACACACACACACACACACACACACACACACACACAGAAGCAAGCAAACCTTTGTACAGAGGGTGTGGTGTATTAGAAAATCCTTGCAGTGTCCCAAATACCAGAAAAGTTCATTGTCTGCTTGAGCACCTCCCACACACACACACACACACGTGCACGCACGCACGCACACGCACGCACGCACACACACACACACACACACACACACACACACACACACACACACATACACACCTATCATTCACTGTCCCCTAAGACCCCCTGCAACTGAAAACAGTGGTTGCAGTTTGGGTAGATAATCTATATAATGTAGATCTATGCAGCAGAAATTTGTGACCTGGAACCTGGAAAACCTGGAAAACCTGGAAAACCGTTGCTCTAGTAAAACGGTTGCATGGCTGAAATACATTGTCAAAACCTATTCAAGGTATAAAACGTGTGTGCACAAGCATTGTAAACCATGAGAAAAAAGGGCGGGGAGGACGGGTACAGTATTACATATATAGGATGTGTGCCATATCAATGAATAGATGACTGGAGTGACACTGTACCTGCCGGAAGGAACCACTGCTCCTCTTGCCAGGGGTGGAGTGAGGGTTCGGCAGCAGCTGCATGGCATATTCCACCGCTGAGCGACGGGGAGAACATGAAGATTTAAAATGATAATTCTCTTTAGAAAAACATTTGCACCACACACACACACACACAATTTGAGTATACCGCGTGAAAACCTCTAGGGAGATGTACCCAGATCATTGGTGTTAGCTAGCTAACCCGAAGTAGCATTGGGGGATAATGTCGGAAATAAAAACGGGGCAAGAGAAAGTTAGCGATCATCTGGCAGAAGAGGACGAGGAGGCCATTCTGAAATCAGTCTGGTTCAAAGCCCAGATGAACGGAGAGTGATAGGGAAGTCATATGAAGATATATACACTATATGGCCAAAAGTCAGTGGACACCTGACCATCACACCTATATGAGCTTGCTGGACATCCCATTCTAAAACCATGGACATTAATATGGAGTTGGACCCCCCCACTCTTCTGGAAGGCTTTCCACAAGCTTTTGGAGTGTCTGTGGGAATTTGTGCCCATTCAGCCAAAAGAGCATTAGTGAGGTCAGGCAGTGATGTTGGAGGAGAAGGTCTGGCTCGCAATCAGCGTTCTAGTTCCTCCCAAAGGTTCAGTGGGGTTGAGGTCAGGGCTCTGTGCAGGCCAATCCAGTTCCTCCACACCAAACTGGTCTAACCATGTCTTAATGGACCTGGCTTTGTGCACAGGGGCTCAGTCATGCTGGAACAGCAAAGGGCCTTCCCCAAACTGTTGCCACAAAGTTGGAAGCGCCCAATTGTCTAAAATGTCTTGGTATCCTGTAGCATTAAGATTACCCTTCACTGGAACTAAGGGGCCAAGCCCAAACCCTGAGGAACACCTGAACTCAATAACTAGTATATATAGTATATAGTGTATGTGAGCTGAGAAAATGAAAGAAATGAAATATCACTTCAATAGCGTGGTCCTGCACTCTTTTCCCCCGCTCATCTTCAAAAGAGAATGCGTGAATCGGCGACCCGAGCCGACCTCTCCTGCGCAAACCCGACATTCATGCTACATTTTTTTGACATTCAATCCTCCAAAACACTTTGAAACATTTAGACACACATGCATAGATTTTTTTCTTTCCTTTTTCTAATCCACGAAGAAAGCAAATGAATAGCCATCCTTAAATTCTGCCTACAGTGTTTTAAAGATTGGCCTTGGTGAGTTTAAGGTTTGAAAAGCTGCAGAACACAAGGTCACCCCTGAGTACAGCTTTTAAGACAATGAAAGCAAGACTGCACAAAGCTGTGGCTTTCTATAGCGGTGTGCCCTCCATGGCCTGATAAGAGAGAGAGGTATTATCCACTGTATTATCCACCTGAGGCCGGCATTCTTGTCTCACTGATGCCTCCTTTCCATTTTCCATAAAATAGACCTTGAGTTGAATCTGCTCGAGCCTCTTGAAAGAAGATCTATCTGAGTGAGAAGACGCAACTTGGAAACAACGGTGGCAACTCGCGCATTTCAACATTTCCAGTTTCTAGTCTTGACGTAAGGGACCGTCGTCTCTGCGTGAACTGAACAATAGGTGAAGCGCAGTGGACAGCCGGTCTATAGGGTGAATGGGAACGTTTCCTTGACAACAGGCCAGGTAAGGATAAGCCATAAAATAACTGAGAAAGGTGCCTGGTGGAGATCAATAGAGAATGACGTGTAAAGACAAACAAAAAAAACCAACAAAAACAACAAAAAAAAGAAGCAGCGAACCAGTGAAATCCTGGTTGTCATTGATCTAAAATCGGCATCACCTCAGTTGATTTCAGGTCCCGATTATAAGGGCTGATTTTGCTGGTTACTATATCCAAATGAAAACTTCCGATATAAAGTAATACTCTGTAATATTTTCATATAATTGTCCATTTTACTATCCTCTATTGTCTGCTGATATAACGCAGTAGTGATTCAACCTCTAGCCGGTTCATGGAAGCTTTTAGCATTTGCTGTTCAAAACGCACGGTGTCAGGTAGGTCTTTCCTAGGAATAAACAGAAGAAGAACTGGGTAGTTAGCATGAGCAGCGATAGCCGCCGTGGCTGAGCAGACAAAGAAAAGAGCGTCACCTACAGAAACTCAAACAGAAAATCCAAGGAGAAAGACGTCACAGTACTGCTACTAGAGTGGCCAGCAAATGCACACACAAAAAAAGCTTCTTTGCAAAGTGGAAATCGGTTTTCTACCGGGCTGGTTTGGCGACTGACCTGGCTTGCAGGGGATTGGCTGCAGCGGCAAGGTCATCTGGGAGTCAGAGGTGACTGAAAGGGCCTGGGTGTTGGGGTGGAAAGCCGGGATCATCACGTAGGGCATGTTCACCTGCTGGGGACAAGGCAGGAGAAACCCAGGGTACATACCTTCGTTACAAGGAGCTGAACAGGTAAGGGAGAACATGGTCCCAACCTCATCTGTCCTGAAAACAGATTTCTGAAATGAAAACTTCTGCGACAGAACCGAATACGCGGCGATGAAAATAACATCCCAGTAACAGTGTATAACTGTGGGGAATGTCTTGGGTAAGGTATTTCAGCTGCAATTTACTGAATGCCCTATATAACTGACTGTTGGAGAGGGAATAAATGACTGGTCTCAAATAAAAACCTGCCATTTCTAACAGCATGGGAGATATATTTCAGCACATAAACACCTGTCTTAATAAACGCCTAGACAAAGATAAATCTGTTGACAGTGATAGGAAAGTTTCACAACCATTCCAAGATGCATTACATAGCCATCACTGGAAATGTTAATCCTTGATGATGAAATGCCTGACTTTGGCCTTTCTATTCATCATTCCTCTCATCATGTAGTTACTGTATCAAATAAAAGCCTGAGCAAATACTGGAATTCTTTCTCGGCTATGTGTGCACGTTTCAGATTTTAAGTAGGTTTTGGCGGTTCGGTGTATTTCAGTCACCCAAACATTTCACAATTTCCAAAGACAAAACAGCAGTGTTGTACTGTACATCACACAAAAAAGTAGTTTCAGTTGAGTAATCTGAGCTAGCTGTGCTGTATTGGTTGCTTTTGGTAACCAAGGAGCCAGTTAGCTTCCTCCTCGTTTTCATTCTTACATATGTTCACTACTTTGAAGAAAACTTTAACATGCATTAGCAACCATTGTATAAAAGAAGAAACCTTTGAAGAAACCTTTTCAGACATGCATTAGTAACCATTGTATAAAAGCTCTAATAGTTTATGGATGCTCTTAACTTTGATAATGGGTAATGCCTACTACACACCATCACACCAGTAATTGCAGTACCTCTCAGATAGTATTACTGTCCTAAAGCACAGGACATCATAAGAATTGCCACATTTACCACATGTTTCATGAGTATTATCCAGTCCCTCCAGGATTTCGCAATCGTAACTCCTGCCTTTGGGGGATGGGGCTTGAATTTTTCATCCATTCCCGCAGTTTTACCATGAAATTGCACAAATTTGCAAAGAAAATTGCAAAGAAAAAAAAGGAAACAATTCAATCATTCAAATTCAATCATTTTGGGCCACAATAATCTGAAAAAAAACCTGCAAAATCCTGTTGGGACTCATTTCAAAATGAGATTGTGAGTCTCTAACTTGTGAAAGCCAAGACAGTAGCAGTCAGAGCTGGACTGACCTGGATCTGCTGCTGGAGTAGGTTGATCTTGTGCTGCTGCTGGATCAGCTGCTGTTGCTGCTTGGCGATCTGAAACACAAAATAAGTTCATGCCCCAGGAGTGGATCCTAGGCCCCTTGTTGTTTTCCATTTACATGCTTCCTCTGGGTAACACCATTGGGAAATACTATAGCAATTTTTATTGCTATGCCAATGATATGTAACTTTATGTAACCATGTAACTTGTTTATCCCAAAGAGCCTGAAGGATTGCTTTTGGATATTTTGTGCTAGATGTCCCACAAACTTATTCCACCAGCTTCCGTGCACTGGCTTCCTGTTCAGTTCAGAATTGATTTTAAGATCTCACTAGCTTAGCTTGTGCAGATCAACAAGATCTAGCCCCAAGTTACGAGCCCCCTATGCTTTGGAACACACTTGTCATTTCACTGTCAGTTTTAAATCCCTACTAAAATCCTTATTTTATTGAGAAGAAAAGTTTTATTTCACCTTTTGTGTTTTTTTACTGCTCTTATTTATTTGATGTTGTTCTTGGCTCTGCTTTTATTCTGTTTTGTTGTAACTTTCATTTCTCTGCCCTGTGCTTTTGTCTGCTTTTATTGAATCTGTTTAACTTCCTTGTCTCTGTGAAGCACTTTGTAACTTTGTTTTGAAAAGTGCTACATACATTTTTATTATCAGTTATTATACTCACACACCAGCCTGGAACACTCTTACTGGGCTCACACACACACACGCACACGCACGCACGCACGCACGCACGCACGCACGCACACTGTTTTACACACATGCAGGAAAGCAAACATAAGCATGTATGCATATACACATGGAAACGCACATGTACACACACATGCATGCAGACACACATACACAGTGCACAGTGTGGCGGTGTGGTGGCTAGGGCTTCACTCAGGCCAAAACCTACATCTGTCCAAGTCACTGAACTTCTTTCGGTAATTTTCCTGACATTATTTTGAAAGTGATCTGCACATCTTTTTTGTGAACCCTAATCGGACTAAAGCTCAAGTGAATGTTTTAGTGATTTTTTATGTCCAAAACCAAGCTGTTAAGGGATAAAATGCCCTTAGCCCTTAGTGACCCCGACCCCATCAGGCCCAATCTGTAGCCATGATTCATCCTGTGCTGTGGGTATCAGTACATTATGGCAAGTATGGGCACTTTCCATACCTAAATGAATCCAAATTGAATCCTGTGTTTTTTATCATGACAATATAGAGCAAAGATCAAGCAAAAACATACCAGAAATGAATGTGGAAGCCATATCTAAACTCAATCACATCAGGCAAGCATTCAGGCCCCATGCTCCCTCTAAGCTGGTAGTTGGGTGACCTGCATCTGATCATTTATTACACTGTCCAAATAAGTCATCAGTCAGTCCTCTTCTTTGTACCCTGAAATGTCTACTCAAATAACCAGACGTGGATGTTTTGATGGCGAACGACATTTTCAGTTTCAGTGGATGGATGCCACCCCCCGAGCGTTACCTGTTCCTGCTGTTGCCGCGCTAACTCCATCTGCTGCTGCTGTTTCTCGAGCAGCAGGGCGGCCATGTTCCTCTGCTCAGAGTGGGCTCCCAGTAGCTGCTCCCTCAGACCGCTCAGCTGGTTGATCATCAGCAGCAACTGGAGCTCTTTCTCTGCCAGAGACTCCGGGGTACCTGTCGCATCACGGGTAGATGATTAGAAGAAAGCCACGCAAACAGCGGGATCAAGCCGTCGGACAGAGAGACTTTGTCCAATCGCTCTGATATTTGCTTGAGCGGTTACACTGTACATGAAACTACATTACGATCAGTGTTGACCGATATCGAGTATAAGTATTCCCACTTTGATTTGATTGGTTAAAAGGACATCCTGATCATTCAAAGGAGAGGAAACCAAGATATCCAGATTTTTGAGGGTGAAATCGGCACATTTTGGGGTGTATTATAACAAGGGGTGTAACAAATTACTGCTCCCTGAGAGGAATAAGTACAGTAGTTACTTTCAAAACGATATATTACTTATTCCCCCGAGCAACAGACCCAACACTGATCACAACACATGAGAAAATAGGCAAATACTGCAGTACCAAACTGTGATGGAAACAGAGGTATAAATGGTATAAAGGTGTTGGTAGCGTCTGAAAGCTGACCTTTCAGTTGTCCTGCCCCTGATGAGCTTTTATCCAGAAGCTTCTCCCTCCAGTCGGCATTCAGCAGCTTCTCAATGGTAGGCATTACTGTTAACAGGACACAACAGGTACTCAGCAGAACTGTACTGAGCTGCACTAAATGGTGTGGAAAAACACATTCTGTCAAATATAATCCATCTATTTTTTTTTCTCCCCCCTCAGCTTCTCCCCTGCCTCCCTTATGGCATTGATTAAAGAAGACGTTTGAGGTGCGGGAGGGCAGAGGTTGTTTGTCTGTCTGAGTTTGGAGTTTTGAGTGTTTGAGTGGATCAATATTTGGACAGAGTACAATCCAAGGTCAGGCGGTAGGCGAGGATTTGGAAAGTAAGACTCTTAAACAAAAGACACTGGTCGGTGAAAGACTTGAGGGCAGGGATAGTCTTGGGAGTCACTCAGATGGCAATCCTTTTACTCCACATGTGACGCATTGAAGAAAAAATCTAACACAAAAAAAAAGCACCCCCACACCCCCGCCACCACCCCACACCCGAGCCCATTCAGGAGCTAAAACACCCTTGCTTCTCTAGACAAACCATCACCTCGATCGATTTGCAGCAGACTAACAGCATTGTCTAATGCTGAATAGATGCATAGATGAATAGACGCAGTGCACTTCAACATATAAGAGTTGTGGAAGGGTTGTTGGTTAGAAAATTGGATGAGTGTGAGAGAGAGAGAGAGAGAGAGAGAGAGAGAGAGAGAGAGAGAGAGAAGGGGAAAGAGAGAGGAGAGTAGAGGTGCACCGATACCAGCCTTTCAGAACCGATGATGAAAACTAGGTACCGATCCAAGTACTACTCAGTTAACATCGTGCATGCTGTCTGCTGTGGCGCCGGCCTGTTACGCAACAGTTGCAGGAACAAATGCATCAATTGCATTTTTTTTGGGGGGGGGAGGGGTGACACAGCTTATCGATGGACTGGAGTTTGTAAAGACCACGTGCCGTTAAACAATCGACATCAGGTCAGCTTCATTTGCCAATCGGAGTGCTTGGAAGCTGGATCGGTACCTCTGGCACAAAGTGGATGTGGGTGACCGAGTCAATACTGTACCTTCATTGAAGGTGGATTGCCCGTCCGGTCGTTCACGGGCCCTGGCCTCCTTCAGTCCCACGGGGCTTTGCCTGAGAGGCAGCTCCTTACCTGGGGAGCCCTCCTACCGGGACAGGGAGACAAAGAGGACGTTAAACGACACTGATCGAACAACGGACTTCAGATCCTCTTAGATATCGTCAATCCGTGATGTTCGATACATTCTAGGAGTTATTTTGTGATGAAGGATTTCCCTCAACCTGCCTCGTCTATTTATACTTGTGTACTTACTGTCTTGTGGCTGCATTGCATTATGGTCTATTGAGGCTACTGACGGTGGACAATCTACAATGGATTTCGATCTACGATGATTGCTGAATGTCGGTCTAGAAAGAAGGCCCCTTGCTCTGTGAGTCCAACCAAAATCGGATGTTAACCGTTGAAGTGTTAGGTCACTATCTGAAGCATTTCCTGCTATCAAACTCCATTGTAGCCGCTGGAAATACTGACATGATGTCACAGGAATAGGGAAAACACACCGCCAAACAATAAAGCTGACCCGGGAATGCAAGGTACCCAGCTGTTTTTGTGCAACTCTCCAGTGGAAGAGAATCCATTACTGCAGGTGCATTGTGTTGTGATGGAAGTGTGATGCATGCAAGGATGTATTGCTAATGCATCCGAAAATCAAAGTTGCTCCGCCCAGTTTTAAGCTCATGATAAAAAACATTGGACACAGTTTGCAGCAAATGCGTTGCGTCTCTCTCGGGCCCGATTTCACGGCGGCGGGGTTCTTACCGAAGGGGAGCGCGACAGCGGCGGGGTCAGTTGACGGGCCTCCTGCTAGCTGGTGTCCCAACCAGTCGTGCGGGGAAGATGTCTTGGGCGGCTTGGCGCTGGTAATGACGCCGCTCCCTCCGCCGGACTCCTCCTCTTCCACTTTGACACCCACCATGCTGACATCCCCGTTGGCGTGGAGATGCAGCGCTGGAGGGCTGGGCTCAACCATTCTGGAGGAGAGAGAGGAAGCGCAGTGCAGGTGAATCACTTAGCATTGCACACACACACACACACACACACACACAATTGGATGTCATTTGGTGATGGCAAGGTATGGGCACCTGCCAAGCTTCAGCATAAGTGAATCCAAATTTGATCTTGTAGTTTTTTTTTTATTACAATGGGGAGTAAAAATCAAGCAAAAGTCCGCCAAAATGTATCCGGAAGCAAAATCAAGGGAGCATTCAGGACCAATGTTCCCACTTAGCTGATAGGTTTGGTGACCTATGCCTGCAAAGTCATCCCAATGATTAAATAATATCTTGTCAGTCATCATTGCTCCTCTTTTGTCCCCAGAAACTTAGTCAAGCTTGTGGACAAGTCAGTCTGATTGATGTGACTGGACTGGTAGACAGGGCGTGGACAGCTTTTGGTAAAGAGTCAGTTGACCTGGCAGGCCGGCCTAACCGGTCAGTGGCTCTCAAAGAGGGGTGTAGGATCTCAACCAGGGATGCTTGAAGGGTTTCCAGGGGGGTCCCCACTAGGGATCATCCCAACTAGGAAAGGAAGTATGACTGTTCTAATCAAAGGTTTCACTCTCCACCTGCTCACAGTTCTACTAAAATCTTCCCATATGGATCCCTAGAACAAAATCTACAGTGCTGATGTTCAAGGTTGAGGGTTGGGCGGTGGTACTGTATAGTCAGGGCAGGTCAGGGGTCACAGCAAAGGCCTATCGTCCAGTAGTTGCAGACCCAGAGGAAAAATCTTTTGCTCCTAAGAAATAGGGGATATCTCAACTTTGTCTCATCTTGTGATCACCTTCATCTGAAATGTATCTTCTAAAACCCTTTAGGAGCAACGAGGAGACAACAGAGAGAGAATGAATTCTTGAGACTTCATGAGACCAATGTGAAGATGCTACCATGTGACATATATAATGGTGACCAGCTCCTGCTAGCTGGCTGTTGGCCTCATGGCTTCAACAGGAAGATGCAACAGTATTGAGTTCTTTCTCTAATCTCGTGGTTTCATATTCAGGAGAGTTAAATGACACTTATTTCAGATCAGGTGGAGATCTGTTGTTGTGATCAGAGTGAGATCAAGACGAGCTGTTACGTGATTGTTTCTCCTGAGTTGAGTTTCAGGAGAAAATGCATTCAGTCTCATCTTCGCGTTGAAAAGAGCTCATTTGTGTCTAGGAGACATAAAAAGGTCAAAATATGAGATCTGTGCTTGGATTTTGCTTTCTTATGTAGAGAGAGTGAGTGTGTGTGTGTGTGTGTGTGTGTATTTGACAGAGTGAATGGAGGAGAGGGAGAGAGAGAGAGAGAGACATGGACAGGTTGAGTGAGAGAGGTTTGAACCACAGTGAACTTGGACAAATCAACTTGGGCTTGTGTGTGTGTGTGTGTGTGTGTGTGTGTGTGTGTGTGTGTGTGTGTGTGCGCGCGTGTGTTTTTCCCAGCTCTGCTGCAGGAGGAAAGAAAAACACAGCAGACAGCAGAACAAAACAAACAGAACACACAAGGGCAAAAAGTGCACATATATATAAAGAGGCAGAAAAAAAGCCATTGTTGGAGCTGGGGAACAAAGGAAGCCAGGACAATGGAGGAGAGGCTGACAAAAGCCGCCGGCCGCAGGAAACAGGCCGGATAACAATGCCAGCGGAATGTGCCGACCAACTCGGGAACACGGCAAAAAAAAAAAAGAAAAAATGCGGAGCGCCACCGCTCTGCCGAAAGCATAATAATGATTAGAGTCGCCCCCCACCCCTCACCCAGCGTGCATACTGCATTGCAACACAAAGCCACCTGTCTGCCAGGGTCTAAGGCTCTAAACCTGAGTGAATGTGCGTGCATGTGTGTGTATGTGTGTTTAAAGCTGCACCAGATTTCTATGTACAAAATCCACCCGTCGCATCAGGCTTTAATCTAAGTTGAGCACCGGAGGAGAGTGCCCCCCCCCCCCGCCCGCAGCCTCTAATTGCGACGCCGTACAGGTGTTCCACCAAATGGCGTTATGGACGCTGAGAAGACGCCAATGACCACCTGACATGATTTCCGGGGCCTTCAAACGTTGTGAAAGTGAAAAAGTCTCTCGCTGCCACCGGGGGCAACCGAGGCGCAAAGTTGCCTAAGCAGCCTTAACGCGGTCCTTGGTTGTAGGTGAATACAGACCCCATAGACTGACGGGAGACTTTCTGGATCGTTAGGAGGCGATTTTTCAATTAGGGGTGTCGATGATCCACTGAGCAGCAGTGTTGTGGGAATACAGGCCAACCAATTGTAGTATTGGATTGAAGTAAGAAAAACGCAGATGTAGTGGAGGGTAAACCGAAACTCCCACCTACATTTCTTTTGTTTAATTGGTTATGCTTCGATGACCTGGAGGTAGTGGATCCTAACAATTCAGAAAAGGTCTTAAAAAGGAGAATACTGGTGCCAGTTACAGCCCATTTGCTTCGGTCTACCTCATAACATCATGGTTTTTAACATAACAAACTTTCCAGTGTCAAACTTAGCTTGAAATGAACTAATAAAAGACGGCCCAAATAAGAACACATGGATGTGACCAAAAAAAAAAGGTTTTAAGGGACTATTTCCTGGCGGAGGCTTACATTTCTTTCTTTGTGTTTACTGTACTGAACCCTGATACCGCCAACTACGCTGACTGTGTGCAGACAGACAGGAGAGGGGCAACCTAGACCAATAGCACAGATTGTTATTGGAAGTGTTTGGCAACATTACGAAAAGGATCGCTACAGAGATAGACCTCTTTTTAACCAGAAACCTCTGTTTAATCTCTTCTTGCAACAACTCACCTCCTCTTTCAGATTTCAGAGCAAGACTTTTGTTTCTGGTTAAACAAAGGTCTATCTCTGTAGGGATCTTTTCTGTAATGTTGTCAGACACTTGCAATAACAATCTGAGCCCGTCAGTGGCAAAAACAAGCACTTTTAGTGGACGTACTTTAATCAGCACACTTGCCCCTGCAGATTGCGCTTGCAGTCATAGCAGTGCGTTTGGCGACTGGCGGCGATCTACTGGAGCAATTCCAAAACTTTTTGTACCTATTTTGGGGTCTAAATGACTAATATGTACTACGGTTGGGCGATTATCGTGTTCATAATCGTAATCGCGAATTAATTATGTAATCGTGGCAAATTTTCAAAATCGTTCATTTTGATTGTTATTAAGGCTACAAGAACGAGGAACGTCTAGAAGCGCCAGTTAGCAAAGCAACCAGTGAGTGTGTGTGCGCGCGCATCAGACATCATCACATCACTTTCCCGTGAATGAATGGGCCAAATACTTTCCCCAATGCTGCGTTCATGAACTGTCCCCTTAAAAAATACTATGTGGTATTCAGTCACGTCCCTCCGCCCCGTCCAGTAACGCCGTGTTCAGACAGGTTTGGACCGTTTTTTGCGAGCCGTGAGCGAATGTGTCAAGCCGGGCAGGAAGTCAGACACAGGAATGGCATAGAGCATGCGGTCAATTTCAAAATAAAACGAATTCCAAAATAAAACAAAACAAATAAAATAATCGTTCATTAATCCTAATCGAAGTAAAAGTTTGAAATAATCACAATATTGATTTTTAGTCATATAGCCCACCCTTAATATGTACAAATAGGGCCCAGGTTTAAAAATACCAGAATCACATTAAGTAATGTTCTCAGAAAACCACTGTTCTACCAAAAGCATAATAATGATTAGAGTCCCCCCACCCTCCATCCAGCCTGCCTGCTGCATTTTCAACACAAAGCCACCTGTCTGCCAGGGTAAACCTGTGCATGTGTGTGTGTGTGTGTGCACGCATTCCGAGTCTAAATCATGAAAATCCATTTCCCACAGCTGATGGGGACTAAAAAGACCCGTAGAGCATTTTCTTTTTTTACTGCTGCGTCGGGAGGGAACAACAGCACTCCAACCCTCATTTGGTGCCACCTGCTAGACTGCTGTTGACATTGAAAGAGATATCAAACCTGGTTGTGTGTGTGTGTGCATGGTGCCTGCCTGCATTCGGGGCTGGAAACCCCATTTTCATGTCCAAACTTTGAAAAGTGTGTGTGTGTGTGTGTGTGTCTTAGCTGGTATTGGCCTCTGATATGATGAATGCTATCTGATAGGATGATGCAATGCTACACTGGTTGTCTATGGGAAGACAATTCTGACGTGACATTCTGATCAGATTCCACACAAGCATGCATGAATGTTATTATTATTATTATTATTATAATAGAGCTCAACAGTGTGGTTCCGGAAGTGAAAGTCCCATTCATATTCTGCATAAGGATTTTGATTATTAGCCATAATGTCGTAACCATCCAATGTAGACTCACCACAAGCTAGTAGGTTGTGAAACGATAGTGTATGCTCCTGTAGAAGCCACAAGTCCGTATGACATGAGAAAAACATGTTTTATTTGCGATGTCATGGAGAAGTACTACACTACCCACATTCCTAAAGTGTAACACCGACGTCTCTGATTGGTGGAGCTCGCTGTTACCATGGAAATGTTTACCGCACCCGCGAACGTCTAACGTTAACGTTAGCTACTAACGTAACCTAGCTAGCTGCTTATCCTATGCAGCTGGAACGAATCACTGTACCATGTCGATGACAACACTTTACACTATACTATATGAAACACTATATATACACTCACAAAACAACAACAATATCAACACTATACTATTGACAAATGTTAAATTCAAGAAGAAGCGCACTAAACTATCGTTAGTTTGGAAGTTGTTAGAAAAGTATCATTCTCAGTGGTTTATGGGATGAGTAGATCCTTCACTTCATAAAATAATGATGTACACAGTCTTGTACCTTTGCCTTTTCTTCCGTTTTCCGATCTTTTTTTTGCTCAGAATCAAATGTTTTATAGTCACGATTCATCGTCTAGCTGGTTGGCTTGGTTCCAGCCTTAAAACTCTTTATAGAAGGATTTTCTGAAATGTCTATGGAGTAAATGAATGGGAAATTTACTAACGGAACCAGAGCCGTAAAAAAAGTGGGCGGTCACTGTTGCGCTCTATAGTAGCAGTAGTATTATCCTGGGTTCCAATGGAGAGTTTTAGTGTCCCATGATGATCTAAATGCTGCTTCAGAGGCTTTTCCACCCTGAAAAAAAAAAAATATCCTGGTGAAAATATTTCGGGATAGAAATGATCAAATTTAAAAGATATTGGCTATCGGCACAAAATATCAACCATCAACCGCTACAAAAGACCCCCCTCGTCTGTCTGGGTGTTTGGAGGAGGAGGAGGAAGGAGGGAATAAGAGGCCGGAGGGATGAAGGCGGAGAGGTGGGGTAGCTGTTTAGCCAACACTGCAGCCGCCACCGCCGCCGGTGTCAGCGAGGGGTTGATTGTGTGGCAGCGGGGGGGCGTCTGGCAGCGCCACCAGAGTTTTGTCCCACGCTGGAAGTTATTCCTGGGTCTCACGTCCGCGTTCCCGACGAGGCCCGACCGCTACAGCCGCCGCGGGTGGCTTTCACACGCCTCTTTGACTGTGTGTGTGTGTGTGTCACCCAACACAGAGGTATGCGCAGAATCTCTACGAGCTGTCGACAGCGTGGAATGCATCAAGGTGTGTGTGTGTGTGTGTGTTTAACAAGCACAATGCCTCTTTGCGTCTTGGGTTGGAGACAATGCAAACCAGTCAAGGTTAACGCTTACCTCCGCTTCACTCTCATCTAGTTCAACGCACGCTCGGCCCGTCTGCAGCCGGAATGCGACATTGCGCATGTATGCGGCGTGTGTGGTAGGGGTGGGTGATTATCGTGTTTATAATAGTAATCGCGATTTAATTATGTAATCGTGGCAAAATTTCAAAATCGTTCATTTCGATTGTTGTTTAGGCTACAAGAACGAGGAACGTCTAGAAGCGCCAGTTAGCAAAGCAACCAGTGTGTGTGTGTGTGTGTGTGCACGCGCATCAGACGTAACATCACTTTCCCGTGAATGAATGGGCCAAATACTTTCCCCAATGCTGCGTTCATGAACTGTCCCCTTAAAAAATACTACGTGGTATTCAGTCAGGATATTGATTTTTAGTCATATCGCCCACCCCTAGTGTGTGGCGTGATTTCTCAGGGTTACCTGACTTGAGGCCTAAAGCAGCTTTTTTACAGGTCCCATCCCCAAAACGGATCTCAGACCAGCTGTCGGGGGCCGGACAAAGCAAGAGCGCAAAAGAATATCCATCTGAACATGTCATTTAGGCTGGTGTTGTCTTAAAATATGCCTGGTTTCAACTTGTTTCTGGGAATTTCCTGAAACAAACGGCATTGGAAACAGAATCTGCACAATCATTTGAAGACTACATCGGTTGTTAAAGTGGATGTTTTTGCTTTACCGCGCTCAACCTTTTGGATTTCACAGACGGAGAGAGCGGGGAGGATACAGGAGGACAGCGGATGGAGGGAACATGTCTCTACCCTCCGATAAGATCAGCCTCCTTCCCCTTTGAGCGCCGCCAACGCTGAAACCGTACACTCCCCGCGACACAAGAAACACTTTGCACAAAACCTTCAGTTACCCAACAAGTTGTAACACGTAAAACCTAACATTTCCACCCCCCCCGGGGGATTGGCAATGCAAATCCCTTCTGTTGTTTCTCCCTTTCTTTTCTTCTCTCGTTCTTTCCTTCTCTCTTTCTTTTTTTCTTTCTTCTCTCCCCCCCTGACAGGAGCAGTTTGTTGGGTTTATATCGTCCTTGTCGTTTTCTAAATATTGCCTGAGGAAGAATAGCAGGGAGTGCACAAAAGAGAGAGAGCGAGATAGATAGAGAGAGCGAGAGAGAGAGAGAGAGAGACACAGGAGCCGATCCATGCTGGTTCAGAGCAGCAGCATAAAGTGTTCGACAAGATAAGAGGCTCGTCTCCTTGATAAACAAATAAAGGCATTCTCCTCGTAAACTCGGGAGACTGACAGCTGTAATGGCTGAGGCCCTACGGGAACTTGTCAAAAAGAGAGAGAGAGAGAGAGAGAGAGAGAGAGAGAGAGAGAGCGACATGTCTCCGTCAGCAGCTCACACCGGGGCCCGAACAGCTCGCCCCCCCCAAAAAAAAACAAATCTCACGCCCACGTCTAACAGCGTCCATCGCACTTTTCCCTAAAAAAAAACCATTTGGTTTCTCACGAGCTCCAAACCCGCATCCCGGTCGTGTTAAGACAAGTGCGATCCGACGTCTAAACAAATGTTTTGGGAAGCGCTTCACGGTCAGCGGTTGTCTGCTGAGGTATGGTTTTTTGCACGATGCGCCCCGCCGCGTGCCAGCGAAGATTCAGTGATGCCAAAAAACCCCAACATGCAAAAAAAAAGGGGGGTTTTCACCAGGAAATGAAGAACTGAGAGCAATACAACACTTTCCAACTAACACATTACTGCAACCCCCCCCGGCCCTCTTGCTGTACTGACCTGATAGGAGTGACCGGTGTGGAGATCCAACAGCGCTCCCTCCTCGGAGCAGAGCTGCTGAGGCAAGTCATACCGACTGGCTCTACCTTCACGGCTCTAAACGCCTGTCTTTTCTACTCTCTGTTACCTCGGACCCAAACAACCCCCCCTTTCCCTTCACTCAGGGGGGGGGGGGGGGGGGGGGGGGGGGGGGGATAGCACAAAGAGCCTCTTCAAATCCTACCGCACAAGGGCCTCATTTGCATGATTAGCATGCTGCTGCAGGTGACCCTCGGCTGCAGCCCCGGCGCGCGATACCGATCCAACATCAGCCCACCAACAGGTGCGATAGCGGGCGCGATAAGCTCTGCCGGCCCTCTGACACCCTCTAACAAAGTCAGCTTTATCCTCCATTATGATTTCCTGGACACCTGCCTGAAAACAGAGAGAGCAAAGAGCAGAGCGGCAGAAGATGGATAGAATCGGAGCGCGTTGTGCAAAGTGATCTAGCGGGTAGAACGTGAAGAAACATCAATCGAGTTGAATCGGTTTTATAGTGGCAAACTGACCCCCAGTCAGTCATCATCATCAATAGAAACAAAAGTTATACTTCAGTTATAATGGTACATACTTAAATGCCCCTTTGTTTCATATGCGTGACAGCAGTTTGATACTACTTCCTGTGTGGTAGATGATGACCTAGAAGCGTAGGAAGGTGCTAAACTCCATTCTGCAAATAAAAAGGTGGGGGAGTAACATCCCCCAACATGAACACTAAAAAAAAAGAAAGAAAAAACTAATATTGATCTACTCATTTTCTTTCAGCCATTCATATTCTGATGCTCAGCCTCCAGAGAGTTGAGCCAATAGGCTTCTAGGCTAAAACTAGCAGGTGGCCAAGCCGAGCCGGGGCTACTTTTATTGTGATAGAGTTGTTATAACATTATTACTCTCTTTTTTTACTATTACTCTATTACTCTCCTCTTTGTATGGATATTCCCATACAAAGTCCCTCCACACATCCAACCAACACCAACAACATCTAGTAAGCAGCCTAGGCCTTCACTCTTTATTTAACTTAAAAAGCCATGAAAGATTAAAGGTTCTACCCAGGGGGCGCTATTGGACAGAATTAACAAGAGACACACGTCCAATTTGAACAGCATAGACGACCAAACCTGCTCACCTCACTTCATCATCATAGCAAGTAGTATCAAAGCGACGTGTTATACGAGGACAGGATGATGATCACCGACTGGACGTCAGAATTTATCCTCCTTTTCATGTACCGCCACATGACTGACTTTAAGACTTTAAGACTTTAAGAGAAAAACACTTTGACAGAAATGAATCAAGAATGCAGAAGAATCGCGTAAGACCGGCTTTTCCGCTGAATCTTCGGACACTCGGTACGCTAAATGTCATAACCTCTGTGTGTGTGTGTGTGTGTGTGTGTGTGTGTGTTTTTTGGGTCTTGGATCTTTTATTGGAAAGGTTGGTAAGACACACACACACACACACACACACTGCTCCAACAAAGCCTTCTTGCGTTGCTGACTGGGCCTCATTAGAGAATGAGCTCTCAGGACCAGACACACAAAAGCCTTACTCTCCTCTCCTTTTCTTCCCCTATCTTCCTCTGTTCTCTTGGCCTTTTGATGTCAAGGGTACTGAACCAAAGGGGCTGCGCATAGTTCAAAGAATGAGCTCATCAAGAATACACACTGTTTCCCCCTATTTTTTAATCTCGCATTGAGTGTGTGTGTGTGTGTGTGTGTGTGTGTGTGTGTGTGCGTGTGAGCGAGAGAGCTACAAGCCCTGATAAGGTGCTGTTGTTCTGTGTGGTCGCCTGGTCAGTTCGCCACACAAAGAGCAGTGTTGGGAACTCCGGCACTGCGATTGAGTGATAGAGAGATCAACACAAAGACCACATTTTACTCCCCTTTTTCCTTGTGGAGTCCAGGGGGCTGCCCCGCCAGAGGCACTCCCACTGTACACACACACACACACACACACACACATACACATACACAGGCATGGTTATCTTTCAAGCACGGATCATTAGTGTTTTCAATAGCACTGCAGAGAAGCAATGGGACAAATACTGTTTCCTGGTGCTGTAATGTTCCTGATTCATGGATCTACTGACTCAAGCAAGGCTGCAGTATCGTCCGTGTTCATTGGCCCTTTTGGTAAAAATTTTTGTGACGTTTTGACATTTTTTGTGGTCGCTATCCGATCATAAATGTGCGCAAATGAAAAGTACATTTCCCTTAATTTCTCTCACTGTGACTTTTAGATTGCTGACGTCACTGAGGCGAGGAAGGGTGGAAGCAAAAAGCCACTGAGCAAAATTCACAGAGTGCAGCTTTAAAATAAGTCAGATTTTTATTTTAAAGCTGCACTCTGTGAATTTTGCTTTTTGAATTTTGCTTTTCAAAATCAATAAATGCCTGTTTTGCTCCTCTCTATCTGGCTGATATAACACAAGAGTGATTCAGCCTCTCGCTAGTTCATGAAAGCTTTTCCTAAACACCCGGTGTCAGGTAGGTCTTTCCTTGGAATCAGTAGCAGAGCTGGGTAGTTAGCGTGAGCAGCGAAAGCCACCGTGGCTGAACAGACAAAGAAAAGAGCGCCACCTACAGGAACTCAAACTCCATCAACAGAAAACCCAAGGAGAAAGACGTCACAGTACTGGACACACTAGTTTGATTGACAGGTGATCTCTGGGAAGAGCAGTGAAGGAACACCACAGAGAGGCTGAGAGACAAAGATGGAGACTGAATCAAACAATGCGGATTTTGAGGGAGTGCCACTTTAACTTGAAAAATTAGTTGTTGCTGTAGCGCTTTACCATCCCGTCGTTTTTTCCCGATTGAATCCTACGGGACTATTCACGGGTCGTTGTGTTTTAGCTAGCAACATTAGCTCGGTGATAAATGAAGTGATAAAATCCCATTGAGATGCATTGCTGTGCACGAGGAGTAGGGGTGTGCGATAATCGTGTTTATAATCGTAATCGCGATTTAATGATGTAATCGTGGCAAATTTTCAAAATCGTTGATTTCGATTGTTATTTAGGCTACAAGAACGAGGAACGTCTAGAAGCGCCAGTTAGCAAAGCAACCAGTGTGAGTGTGTGTGTGCGCGCGCATCAGACGTAACATCACTTTCCCGTGAATGAATGGACCAAATACTTTCCCCAATACTGCGTTCATGAACTGTCCCCTTAAAAAATACTACGTGGTATTCAGTCACGTCCCTCCGCCCCGTGCAGTAACGCCGTGTTCAGACAGGTTTGGACCGTTCGTTTTTTGCGAGCCGCGAGCGAATGTGTCAAGCCGGGCAGGAAGTCAGACACAGGAACGGCATAGAGCATTCGGTCAATTTCAAAATAAAACAAATTTCAAAATGAAACAAAACAAATGAAATAATCGTTCATTAATCGTAATCGAGGTAAAAGTTTAAAATAATCACGATATTGATTTTTAGTCATATCGAGGAAGTAACAAACTTCATGTTCTTGTTACATAGAAAGTGCCCGTTAACAAATATAGTTGATGAATTCAGTCTGAGTAAATTGATATTTGACGTTAACACTTTGAGCAAATGAATCGGATATTTTGCTTCACGTTCAGGTGTAGAAATGACTGTACATAGCGAGTCCAGTGTGCGTTTGTGTCACGCGTCACACATCTTCGGGGAGGTGCATTAACGGCGATTCAAGTTAAACTCAGATCCGAACACTAAGTGCGTCTCTATCCCCCCACCCCACCCCAGCAGCAGTCCATTCTCTCTCAGAGGCTTTCTAAATAAGACGTATAAATAGGCTGATGACACAACTGCTCCCTGCACAAAGAGCGAAGGGAGAGAGAAAAGAAGGGAGAACAAGACTCTGGCTTTAGTCGCGGCTCCTTTCTTCTTCTGCTTTTCAGAAATGCAGGTTAAAAAGCAG
This sequence comes from Hoplostethus mediterraneus, assembly GCA_034670385.1. Classification (NCBI taxonomy): domain Eukaryota; kingdom Metazoa; phylum Chordata; class Actinopteri; order Trachichthyiformes; family Trachichthyidae; genus Hoplostethus; species Hoplostethus mediterraneus. The sequence continues at coordinate 5,546,780 of JAXDDW010000013.1, forward strand.
CTCCCTCTTTTTTCTTTTTTTTTTTCTTTTCATGCCTCTCTCTCTCGCTCTCTCTCGCTCTCTCTCTCTCTGTCTCTCTCTCGCCTCGTCTTTCTCGCTCCCCCTTGCGCTCTCTGAAACAGGTCGCCTATTGTGGCGGCTAGCGAAAGGCTACTGTGGCATTTATCAGAGGAGGTGGAGGAGGAGGAGGAGGAGGACAGAGAAGACAAAACACACTCCCAATAAAGAGATAGAACAAGAGGGAAGGAAGAAAGGATGTGTATGAAGGCCTTTTTTTTCTTCTCTTCCTTCAGAAAGCCCCCCCCCACCCCCCCACAACCCTTTCCACCCCCTGCTCCTTCAGGCTAGCTCAGACAAAGGAGGCCGGACTCTCACAATGTGCTCCCTCCTTTAGCCTGGCACACTTTATAACCTCACCCCATTCACAGCTTCGGCTTGAGAGCATCCACGTGTGCGCCCCAGTGTGTGTGTGTGTGTGTGTGTGTGTGTGTGTCAGTGTGTTTTATGGAGTTGGTGATAGTGGTGGTGGTGGTGTGTGTTGAGGTGGGGGTGGAGGGGGGGGGGGGAGAGGGGTCTATGTTTGCTGAGGGTCTTATAGACCAAGGGGCCAGGGCTCTGAGGCGTTGCCATGGAAACGCCTTTGAGCAGTAAGGAGCACAACAGGTGATTCTACAGAAGGCCTGTTCGTCTCAGCATTGAGCAACCGCAGGAGGTCTGTGTGTGTGTGTGTGTGTGTGTGTGTTTGGCGAGTATAGCCTATGCCTATGCTCCAAACAACTTTGTGCCATAGGTCTTAACCAGCTCCAATAAGCCGGAGATCATGCCTGGAAGTGCTAGGCTGACTGCCGTAAATGACACGCCTGCCTCGCTTTGCACACCAGCCCACTTCTGTCAGGCCCGGCCAACTGATCTGACTATACACCAATTTTCATCCGGATGTCAGAAAAAGGGTTTTGGGGGGGTGCAGGAAACACTTATGTTAGGGTGTGCAGAGAAGGAGCATTCAAAAAAGGGAATATCAATTCAACCCAGATGACAGAGGAAAACGACCTGCAAGTGAAAAAATAAAAATAAAAAAAAATTCTCTCATTTTCATAACTTGTTGTACTTTAATAACCAGAATGTAAAAGGAGTCACTGGGTAAAAAAAATCTATTCAAAATATTACAAATTTACTTTCATGTATTTAAACATATTTAAATTTTAACGTATTTTCTTGTGAAATCATCAACATCTAGCTGTCACGTAACAATTAATTAAGGAAGGGAAAATAAATGTCATTGTTGGGGGGCTCACAAGCTGATAAAGTTTAAAGTACCACTGGATTTGTGATGAAATGCCACGTAATTAATGTGCGTGTGGTTTGTTACACTTCAGCTAATGACAAAACCAAGATGGGTCAAAAAAAGAGAGCGAGGACAGAAGTTGCAGCTGAAGGCCCGTCACCGAGCAGCGCAGCAAATAAAGGAAGTAATAACGACTTTTTAACCGACACACCAGCAGCATGCGTGCCCACATGAACGCCTCTTTCATGAGCCAGAGCATCTACCGTCCTGGGTTGAAACTTTTTTGTTTTTTGGGGGGGGATCTAACGTAGGCAAAGAGCGGCGGGCAAAACCTTTAGCAGCCCGTCTTAGCAGCCCGTCTTAGCAGCCCGTCTTAGCAGCGATCTCAGACATCAAGCGGTTAAAAGTCGGCGCAGATAAAAAGAGATGCGACAAAACAAGCGTGCGTTTTCTGTTCTGTTCATCACTCGCGGTAAAATTTTCGGCGATTTATCCCGACACGGCGGAGCTCATGCGACGGCGAGGGAGCGAGAGCGAGGCGGCTTTAACTTTCACATCACGGGTCCCGGGGGTCGACCGTTAGCCGCGTCCCCGCAGAGGCCTAGACAAACCATGCAGCTCAACGTTCCTCCAAAGTCACAAGACGGCAACTCGTATATTAAAAATAAATATAAATACATAAAAAAATAATCTGAAAGTTTACAAGGCGACTATTAGGCAAACATGCTGAAGTGAAGCAAACAAGCAGCTTATACAAAGCGGACACATAATGGGCCACTGTCGCTTTAGATTGATTTTCAAAAGCAATGCAAATGGACCGCCACGGTGCAAAGAAACAGTCTCTGGTCATTTGCAAGTGACCGCACGTGCACAAACACGAAACACAACTCGCACGCACAAACACACGTGCGGTTAGTGGGGGCGAGGAGGGAGGGTCTTCTGATAACTTGAAGGGTACAAACGAAAACAGAGCAGCGTTGTTGGAAAGACATGTAAATCAACCAGGAAACTAGCCAGTGTTTTTTTGTGTGTGTGTGTTTGTCGACGCATCAATAGCGCAGTTGTGTGAATTCTCTCGATCTGTGCACAAATAAACAAATCCGCTGAGGGGAAAGAAAAAAAAAGGGTGGCAACGAGCCGATAATGGCTTCATCTTCAACGGCAACAGCTGTCCGTGGCCGCGGCTCTGATGGCGATGCAAATGGTTCGGCTAACGATGAAAAAAAAGTAGCGAAAGCAAAAAAGTAGACGGAAAGTATTGAAAGGGCAGCAGAGCCGTTGTGTGTGTGTGTGTGTGTGTGTGTGTGTGTGTGTGTGTGGAGGTAAGGGGAGGTCAAACGTGCAGTATGTACCTAGATCAGATCAATTTGTGTATTAATCCTCGATCCGACAAAATAAAAGTCCCCTTTATCTTTCACCATGCTAGTCATCACACACACGCACACACTCATTTCAACAAGATGCCTTTTCCCATAAGGCACTGCATTTACCCTGATCATAGCAACGCTATGTCCTAAGAAAGGCCCTATGGCGGGCTTCCAAATATCAATGTCAACATTTTTCATCACTCATCTCCACGAGCCTCTTCTAAAAAAAAACACACACACACACACACCAATCGAGGTGGTAATTATTTCACAGCTACGCTTTTTATTGCTTACTCGCCCCTTTTGCCACGCGACGAGCGGCCGAAGGGGCCCCCGTCGCGTGACAGGCATTGTGGGGGGGAAAACAGTCAAGACACACGGCGAGGTAAAAGCAATGCGGTCTGCAGACGACACATTCTTGCTCACAAAAGATCCCTCCTGATACTCGACGTTGAGCGGAACACACCTTAAGTCCTGTAGGAGCTTGCAGTCTGACGCCGTGCGCTGCCTTCGCCCTGCGCACGCGAGTCCAGAAAACAAAGTCCACACCAGGATCGCACGCCGTTCAAAAGTGGCATAAGAAAAGGGCAGGGCAGCGTTCAAGGATGCTTCCGTTCTTTCTTGCTCAAACTGATTTATTGCAGTCGCCTTTCCAACGGCAGGAGGCACAACCAGCTTATTCCTGCATTATTATCGCGTTTTAAATTTTTTTTTTATTACACTACGCTTATTATTGCACACACACACACACACGCACAGATGAAGCAATGCAAATGCAGAGCACAGCTGCCAAAGTGTAACTGCACGCTTAGTCATAAAACAACAACAACAACAACACTGGTGCGGGACATAAAATGGAAATGGGAACTTCTAAAAACAGTTATTTAGAAATCGCTTCATCTGTACTATAATGATCTAAACACACACACACACACACACTCAACACATCAGATACCTATGATTCAAAAGGTGAGCGGGATGGACTCTTACCTCGGAGGTGTGTGTGTAGACGCTGACAGGACAGTGTGTGCGGCTGCTTTGTCCTCCTATGGTTTATAGGTGTCTACTTTATCCTTGTCTGTCTCTCTGTCTGGCCCATCACCCGTAGAAGACTTACACTTTATCACCCGCCCACAAGCACCAACGAAAAAGTGTGTGTGTGTGCATGTGTGTGTGTGAGTATGTAAAAAGTTCCTCCTGTACTGTTCCCTCCACTACCAAGGCAACAAGTGGAGGGGGGCTCTTTGTAAAGTAGCCGCGAACGATGAGAATCGATGTTACCGAGAACCTTTGCAACCTTTCTTCACCTCCCTTACAAAATAAAAGCGATTTCTTGCCCACGACTACTCAGCGTCTCTCTTTCTCGCCCGGCTTCCTTCGCAGCACATTGAATGGTTAACAGCTCTCTCTCTCTCTCTCTCTCTGCAATTACTTCTCTTTCCCACCTTGTTTTTTCTCAAAGATATTCAAGTTCCCACCTCAGAGATTCTTAAAAACACATTTTTTAGCACAGGGGAAATGGTCTTTTGAGTGTCGCAGTACGTGCTGACACAACACGGGATGAGGTGCTGCTTCACATGAGGGGACAGTGCAAGGCACATGGAACGACTACACATATCACTACAGGGTAAAACCACACCTTAAGTTATGAGTTACCACCAAAAAAATCACATTTCAATCACATTTACGTGTGAAAACAACGTCATCCCCCCCAGCCTTGGACCCTTCCACAAACTCCCACAAAACCTTTCAGGAAAAAAAAATGGGAGAAACTTTGGGAGGGGCTACTCAGAGAGGGATCCCCCTACCAGGGTGTCACTGGCTGCATGTGATTCCACCTTAAATACTCAATAACTACCTTGGTAGACTCCAGCATGGTCACGGCTGTAAAGGGGCTGTAGCATAGGGAGAGTTGAGCAAGCGCGTTGATTTGAAGTAGAGCCTTTGTGTGTGTGTGTGTGTGTGTATATGTGTGTGTGTGTGTGTGTGTGTGTCGAGGTAGGGGGAGGTCAAACGTGCAGTATGTACCTAGATCAGATCGATTTGTGTATTAATCCTCGATCCGACAAAATAAAAGTCCCCTTTATCTTTCACCATGCTAGTCATCACACACACGCACACACTCAGTAGTCATTTCAACAAGATGCCTTTTCCCATAAGGCACTGCATTTACCCTGATCACAGCAACGCTACGTCCTAAGACGGCGCTACGGCGGGCTTCCAAATATCAATGTCAACATTTAGTAGAGAAGTAGAAAAAATAAGCACGCATGAATTGAATTGAGACCACTGGAGAAGAAACACCTCCCCACAAGGCTCTGAAGTCTGAGGTAAGTCAAGTCAAATGCAATTAAACAGTTAGAGCCCTGACGTGTGGATGAAGGTATGCGAGGTGAAGAGGAGGCTGTCGGTGCGTTGTCGAGACGCTGACGACTGTTTTTATGTTTCCATTCAAAGTCCTCACGATACTGAGGGATGCTTATTTATTTAGGGATCGCAGGCATCCCCGAATCTAGCATCGTTCCACGTGATCAGCCGGGCCTCACGCTGCGCTGACGAGGCTGAGGAGCGCGCACGCACGGACACACGCACGTAGACACACACGCACGCACGTACACACACACACACACAAATTAGAAACCGATGCAGGAAAAAAACACATAACTCTCAAAAAGCACAAAGTCTCATGCAGATATGATGGGGAGAGCTACACTGCTTGACCCAACAGAGAGAGAGAGAGAGAGAGAGAGAGAGAGAGAGAGAGAGAGCACCCAGGTCACCTTTCGCCCTACATGAACCCATTCACCTAGGAAGACAAAGCTCGAAAAGAGACAGAGGAGGGGCGGGGGGGTTGGTTGGTGAGAGCCGAAGGGTGAAACGCCGAACCACTCCTTGAGATTATCCAGTGTGTCTGTGTGTGTGTGTGTGTGTGTGTGTGTGAGAGTGCGTGCGTGCGTGCGTGCGTGCACGTGTGACAGTGGAGTTGCATATCTGTATATAGTACACACCATACAGTAATGCTGGTAGACTGGCTCTTCACTTTGCATCTGAACAGTCCTTTTCCCCACTGTGGAGATCACAGAGCATGATGGGTGTTACACCTCCCATTTGTCTGTCTGTGTGTGTGTGTGTGTGTGTGTGTGTGCGCGCGCACGTGCTTTTGTGTCTCTATGTGAGTTGGGGGTAGTAAACACACATACTAGACGCAACACATTTTTTAACAATCCTTTGTCCTCTCACTAAGCTGACAAAGACACCTGGAAAGAAAGAAAGAAAAAGAAAGAAAGAAAGAAAAAAAGAAAAGAAAGAAAGAAAAAAGAAAGAAAGAAAGGTGGCGGGGGTGTGAGGATGGGAAAGAAAAAACGAGCGAGGAAAAGAAAGGAGATTGACGGAGAGAAAGGTCAGGGACTCCCCACTGACGGACAGCTTTGTATGCAGCCAGTCACTGTAAAGAAGCACACACACACACACACACACACACACACACACACAAATCTATAAATTCACCATCCAGTATAGCCCCTGCTGCGCCAGAATGCCCACTGATTTTTTTAAAAAAAATTTTACATGCCACACACTTTGTCCTGTCATCTCACCGAATTACAACACCAGTGAATGACGTCACCTCTAAACCATCAGCCAGTGCATCCAAAACCAGTCCCATGTCTGCAGACTGGGAGGGGGGGGGGGGGTCCCAGACCTTGTTCACATCCAGGATCCCCCCCAAAATAGAGCATGAATTCCCCTTTTGATTACGATTCTGCCCTAAGGGAAGCCATCTAAGGAGATTGTCACACTTTAAACAGATATAGTGGGACCACATGCATGGCATGGGGACCCCCCACCCCTCGCCCCCTTGGAAACCGTTCAAGGACCCCCGGCTGGGATCCCAGACCCTACTTTGAGAACCACAGACCTACACGTATAGTATGTGCGCTGTAAATGCAAGCTAGTAAAGTACAGGTTTTACCTTTTTTGCCCTCAGCGCCGTTGTTAACCGAGCCAGCTCAGGGACTAGATGTCTGGGGGACAACGTGGAGCAACAGCTGGTAACTTACAAGACGTTGTGTGGTCAGTAAGTAATGTATTATTAGACGCAAGCCACCAAACTATCAGCTTAGAGGGAAGTCTACTGCAGAATGCTCTAATGGTGTGTTTTTTTAATTATTATTATTATTTTTTTTAATCTGGCTCCCCCAAAATCTATTTCTAGCGATTTCTCCTCCCGCCCACTTCTCAAAAAAGTTCTTGCAACAATTAAAAAAAAAAAAATTCTTGCAAGGAAAACTTTCGCAAGCTTCGAACAAGGAGGAGGGGAAAAGGGTGTTGATACCCATCATAAAATGTTCACACTTGCACCTATTCTTGGGGAACCTGCTGATATAGACGCTCGTTTGCATCTGCCAACAGAGCTGACATCATCATCTGCACAAGTTTAATTGTGTGAGCTGCCAGCCACGCGACGCTGTCACAGCCTGTCATTTCAGGCATATTGAGAGAGACAGAGAGAAAATAAATAAATAAATAAATAAACAAAGTTGTCACAGTGGAGTTTACACTTGATTTTGACACAAAAACACGACAAGATGTAAATGGAGTTTCCTGGCGGAGGGTGTAAGCCGCCGGTAAACACTACAACACGCACACGGTGAAGACGAACTTTCACAGAGTCGTCACGAGCAGGTAATTTTACTCATAACGGCAAAGAAACGTCATTTACAAGTTTGGCATCGGGGGGCCAGCAGCACGCGCGACCAAAACGCTTCCTCTCTACGCTGCTAGTTTGTAATAAGTCATCACACTGACTAAATCATACTATCCTGTCAGTCATCAGCCATTGCCCCACTTAGTCCCCGGAAATGTAGTCTACTCGGATCACCTGCTTTGGTGGCAAAAAAAAGGTAGCAGAAGCGGGGGGACTTCAGTCCGCCACCTGACTTGCGGAGAAGTTTCTACCGTTTCTGCGTGAAACGATGCTTAAGCTTTACGTGACATTACACCCCAATGCATTGCAAAACGTGCACAACCCCCCCCCCCCCGATTTCAGATACAGCGGCGGCTCCACTCACCAGTCCCGGTGCGCCCGGAGCTCTCCAACAACAACAAAAAAACAACCCAAAAAAAAACTTCCGTCCGTCCTCCTACTCCTCTCCCGGTTAATAGCTCACCGCATGCAAAGCACGGTGGTTTGGGACAGAGGCTTGTCGTTGAGTGTGTGTGCGTGTGCGTGTGTGTGTGTGTGTGTGTGTGTGTGTGTGTGTGTGTGTATGGACTTCTGCTCCGGTCCCTTCAGGAATAGATGATAGATGACGGAGGGGTGGAGGGGGGGAGGCGGGGGAACGCGCGTAATGTGCGTTATCCGTGGCGCGTAATGTTTTGGATGTTCTCTCTCTCTCTCTCTCTCTCTCTCTCTCTCTCTCTCTCTCTCTCTCTCTCTCTCCCGGTGACTTTCTACTGGTTTGGGTTTCCAACACTCACCGTCCGCAGCGCCTCGCCGCTCACCTCCCACTTAAAGGGAGAGGGACTGTTTTCCAGGTCCGGGGAGAGAGAGAGTAGGGGGGGGGGGCTGGGACACCAGGTGAATGTAGTTAACTAGCTGGTAACTGGTTAACTAGCTGGTAACTAGCTGGTAGCTGGTTAACCAGCAGTACAGTTCAGTTCAGTTCAGTTCAGTTCAATCTGCTTAGTATCTAAATAGAATTGAGTAAATATGACAGTATGTATGTGTCACTACACTACCTTGTTAATGAAGGATCTCTGTCTGTCTGTCTGTCTGTCTACACACACACACACACACACACACACACACACACACACACACACACACACACACACACACACACACACACACACACACACAGGGAGACAGGTGGGATACCTGGACCTTAAACTAAGGGGTCCCAGATTATGGCACCTTGATAAAACTAAGACAATAACCTTGTCTGCTCTACTGTCCTGGCAGAGCAAGAGGCAAAACAGAAAGAAGTGCTGGAAGAGTGAAAGAAAGAGGAGAGGAAGAGAGAGTGGCAAAGAAAGAAAGAAGAAGGAAAAATCGGCGAGGTCATGGGATTGTACACATCGAGGTGAAGATAAAGAGAGGCGAGGCTCTATGGGGAGAGAGAGACAGAGAAGGACAGAGAGGGAGAAATAAAGGAGGAGAGAGAGAGAGAGAGAGAGAGAGAAAGGGAGTGAAAGGGGGAGAGAGAGGTTAGCCGTGCATTGGGGGAGCTGATGTGCCATTTCTAATCCCTCCTGTTCGTGGCTTTGTGCCGTGGCCCAGCAGGAAGTGGGAGCTGGGCAGACAACAATTAACAAAAGAGCTGTGAAGAATACAATTAGCCATCAATGGCCAACCACGGGCCTTTGTGCCTGTCGCCATGGAGACGGCACAACACCACTATACCGAGATTACAAAACCCTTTTCTACACTTCTCCTTTTTTCTCTCCATCTCCCCTCTCTCTCTCTCTCTCTCTCTCTCTCTTTCTCTCATACCCTTTCCCTTTTTTTCTCCACTTTCTTTTCTTCTGCTTTCAAACTCACGTTCCTTGTTTCTCTCTCTCTCTCTCTCTCTCTCCAGTTCGTCTTTTCAGCCTCGCACATGCAAACACACACACAGGCAAGCACACACATGTTTGTATTGCTATACTTGTGTATAGCAATAGGGTAAGCAGACTACCCCTGCTTTCCCTATGGACTGTATTCATCCCCTAACCCCTAAACCTAACCATAAACGCTCCTAACCTTAACTGTAAGTGGTTTTTTTGCCTCCAATTCCCATGAATCCTTCCCCTGTCGCTTTATTGTGACATCGGCGATCTACAGAAACAAGTGATGCTGAAAGTGAATGTGACTGTATAAAAGGCATGTCTGAGGAACGCTAGTTAGCTTCCCTCAGCTAACGACGATACCGCAATAACAGCAGCCGGTATAGGAGTTGAGGAGGAGTCGACTGGGGGCAAGATTCTGTGTGGTGTTTGTAATAAAAAAAAATTTGCTTTTATTAGAAAGGCACTTTAAAATGTAAAAAAAACAATGGCAATAACAAACATGAAAACAACTAGTATTCAGTATGAGTATCAGTATTAAATGCATCCATCCCTCCGGTTTGCATCTGACAGCTTCATCTCCTTGTTGTAATCAAGACATCCAAAGATGAGAAGATGAAAAAAAAAACATTAGACTTTGCACCTTTTATTTTTAGATCAAAGATCAAATCGCATGTTACTCCACGCTGCAGTCAGTTAGGCCCGCATGCTCCACATTCAGAGGCAGACGACACTATGTGTTGGCTCCTGCTGCGCGGCTAACAACTTATGCATATGGTGACGCCGCTGACGAGGCTGCGGCCAATACTCACACCGCTAGTAATGATTAAGAGCGGGAAGCATTTCATAAGAAGCAATCGGTTCATTTATTTTAATTTATTCTTGTTTTGTGGAATGCTTATCACTCTCCTTCTCTGCTTGTAGACGTATATAGTGTATTCTTTTTTTTCTGCACCTACAATTGAAAATAGTCTGCAGCGTAGCTCTGTCTTCCTTGTTTTTCCTAGTACATAAAACGCATCACTTCCTGTTCACAAGGAGATTTCCCGCCACTGGAATGGGACAAACAAGGTGGCCTCATGGGTGGATTTTCACTCCAAACAATTCACATAGTTTGAAACGATCGAGCTCGGGCTCTCACGAGGATAGCAAAACAACACACATGCACATGCACGCACACGCACACGCACACGCACACGCACACACACACACACACACACACACAAGCAAGCGGTATACTCACAACAAAGGCAAACTGCAGTTAAACATGTCGCCTCATACAAATGTGTGTATACCTGCCACAGTTTTGTATTGATCGCTTCCTGACACTCTGGAGATGCTTCTCTCCAAGGCAACACAGCCAATCATGTGATATCTCAGACCAGTTGCGGTTGCGGTTGTGTCCGGTGCGCGCACGAAGGAGTCAGGTAATTTGGCTGGCGAACGCCTGCTCACCGCACGCAACGTTTCCTCCTCTCCGCAGACCAGGCCAAATTTAGTTTCAGAGAGCAGATACACCGCCAGCGTTAGAATCTGGTGTCTTTATTCTCCCCCTCCCGCCTTTCAGGTCGGGCACCTTTGTCTGGGCCCGGCGGCGCTAGCCAAGCCGGACCAGTGCCAGACTGCCCTGTTTGTTTTCCGTCGGTGGCCAAGCCGGACCGAGCCACAGCGCCTTCACACGCTGCTAGTTTGTTGTAGTTTGCAGTCGGAGGGATAATGCACTGTGTGCTGCTGCACGCTGTGCTGTGGTAAATTGTTTTTTTTTTGTTAAGATAAGATGAAACTTTAATGATCCTGCGGGAGAATAATAGAAAGAAAAATATAAATAAGTATAGAGAAGATGGGGGGTAATAAACGGTAATTTCAACATGCTAGGAACATTTGAAATGTATGAATGAAAAGTGTCAGGTGAATCATTTTGAGGATGTGCAAAATTGAAGGCATTATAAGGCATTATAAGGCCATGATGAGTGTGTTTGTCAGATGATTACAGCGGGAGAAAAGTTGACTTCTAATGGGCTCGTAATGCAACACAATGCACTTCTAGCGCACGTGTAATACAAGCGAGGAGGACTGTGAAGAAATCCAACGCGTGACTGACCGCGTGCTTCGTATGACCTGGGTGCTACCGTGGCGCCGGCAAACCCTCTGGCAGCAGTGGCAGTTGGCTGTTCAGCATCATCAGCAGCCCGAGCTAATCTACAAGTAACATGTCATAACAAACCCCCGACCTCAACCGAAGTCAATTACCCACGGTCTCTTCCTGTGTGCCAGTTTGCCCTTCTTCTCTGCGGTTGCCAGCCCCCGATGGTGAGAGATTGGGATCAGACCACTCGGCTTGCTCTCCGCCCTCACCCATTAGATGGGTATCTGTTCTATCTGTGGGCTGCTGGCTGCACAGCCTGCCTGCCACTCTGCCCTCTCTCTCTCTCTCTCTCTCTCTCTCTCTTGCCACACAAATATACATGCGCTTAATAACTAAAACCTTCCAACTTTTTGATGTCCTTGTCGATACGACGGGGTCAGCAGCACCGCCGTCCGTAGCCGTCCACCGCCGCTGCCCCCGTCATTTTGCAAGCTCACCTAAATATGCTTCGAAGCTGTTTAAATAGGATTCTTTACCATATCTTAACAAATGTTGTCACTAACTCGTCTGGGTTGAGCTTGCTGAATGTGAAACGCTTGCAGAGTGGTGTCGATCCCTCTACAATCATGTGCCCTTCAGGGCACATAACTTCCTGTATCATGTGAGAAAAATTTTCCTCCCGAAGGAGTACTTTTCGATCATCGCCGAGAGAGACGGTGCTGGTTCGTCCGTCGGAAAGTTTGTTGGGTCGCAGAACTGGTTCAGAGCACCGAAATAGATGCGAGAAAGACGCCGGACCGAGAGGGAAGCGGGCCTCGCCGTTGCATAGGGAGGTTCTGGGTCACTTCCAGTTATCATCGCACTGTCCCTCATGTTTTCTACGCCGTGGCCGGCACAATGACTAGCAAGCCCTTTTGGTCAGATCAAGAATCTCACTACAAAAGAAAGAGATATCAGTATAGGTGACACCGACGACAAAAAGATCATTTGTTAGGGACTACGAGGCTCTGATTGGGTCCGATGAGGTCTTGTGGTACTCAATAGTGACTTGGTATTTTCATCTCCTACTGAGATACTGAAGGATATTCTGTGATAGATGTTTTTGATCTAGTTGCACTCTATGTTAAAATGTTGCTCTATTTGTATGGTATCCTTCTAAAATGTACTACAGGATCACAATAGTTCTTCATCAGCAGTCTTGACACAGTTTTGCAATCGTTTTTTTTTTTTTTTGGGGTTAAGTCATGAATTTGATGTAATGGATTGATATAGTTGTGCAATGAACCACTTCGTCTGTAACAATGTCACCCATGGTATTAACCGTGATGATGGAATGGAGCATGCACACCAAAGGAAGAGCCACCTCACAGGCTCACAAGACCCTGAGATAAAAACCAACAGGGGAAAAAACCTCATGAGATTATTCTGCTTAGCTGACACAATATCGCAGATAAAGCAGATCTGCCTATGTGTGCATTTAGATAGACCGAGGCGTCTTTACCGACATGCAGAACGGCTAGTGGGGAAACACACACACTGACAACACACCAACCGCACAGCAGAACTGGGCCGAAACAACCGTTGGTGTTTTTTTTTGCACGCGTCTGTACATGTCAACAGATGCGTCCGATAAGAAAAGTTCGCATTATTTCTGAGAAGCGAGCGGACCGCAGCGCCCTGTTTTCCGCCCGCCCCGTCTTCCGCCCGCCCCGTCTTCCACTGAACGCAGCAAAAACAACACATCTGCCAACGGAAGCGCATAAAGCCGAACAAGCCGAGCTGTTTTTGCGAACATTACCCTATAGAGATATGTCGACCACAATGACCTGATTGAGTCGATAGCTTCGCGCTAGCAGCGTTCCAGGAGAAAAGTCGAGCTTAAACCGATCGGCGTCGGCTCCTGCGACGTGGCGGGCGACGCGGCGGCAGGGTCGGCTGGCAGCGGGGTCAAAGCAAGGCGGCCCCCTGTCCGCCGTCACATTCTGCCTCTGTCCTCATCTCTCAGGTCCGGTCTCCGTAGCCCGCCCACATTTCGCCGCCCTCCGCTGATGGAAAAGCAAATAACAGGCCACATAAAAGGCCTGCTCGCTTTCCACGGGCACGCACACACACACACACACAAGAAAAAACAGGGCCTCTGCGGGGGCTGGGGGTGGGTAGAGGGAGTCGAGGAGCGAGGAGGGGTGCGGGGGGGGGAGTGTGGCACTGCCCCACACAAAGGCAGCCCTGAAATAGCCCCCTCACACAATGAGACCTGCCACTCTGTCTATGAGATAATGTCTAATTGAAAACACTGCAGCCATTGTGCTCCTGTCACCGGCTCTATTGTCCAGATAGCCCTCCCCCCCACCTCTCTTTTTCCATTGACGCGGCACGATTGTTCCTTGCCATTGTGGCAACCCTACTCTCTCTGTCTCTCTCTCTCCTCTCCCTCATTCTCTTTACCTCTCCCTCTCTGCGTATTGTTATAATTTCATTACTTATTTGTTTTTTGTTCCGCTTCTCCTTTTTGCTCCCCTGCAGACCTTTTGTTCACCATATTTAGGCACTTCATTTGGATCTGCTGCCTGTGTGTGTGAGTGTGTGTGAGTGTATGTGTGTGCGAGCAGGTGTCAGTTTCATGAGCAGATAAAAACAGGAAGCAAGATAAAATAATTCCACTAGATGAAATAAAGCCCTCACAGACATCGTAGCGGGGAGATTCATTTTATCCATGCACAGCTCTTGATTCTGGTAATATGAAACATGGCCCCCGCTATTCATCGTCCTGGGAGGCAAGCGGTTATGAGGCGCCGCCGTACGCTAGTTGCAGTCTGTGCGTGCAAAAACTGTTTGTTGACGTTGTTCTACCCACCAACTGCGGACGACCTATCGCTTCGTGACGCGGACGGAGACGGCGTTGGATGGCCAAGATCGGCGGGCGAGTTTGTTTCTGCCGGTGCTGGAGGGGAGGGGTTTCGGACGACCTGCTCCTGCATGCCCGTGGCCTCTGCTGCTCCTGGGGGCCGCGGAAATGATCAGACCACATTCCTCGCCGTTCATGTCGTCGGCAATGTCACAATGGGCAACACAAATTGTCTGCGTTATCGTGGTACTGTAGATAGTGCTTTTGCAAAGAAACACCTAAATGAGCCAACTTGAATAGACTGGATTAGTAGGGGTCGACCGATATGGGTTTTTTAGGCCGATACTGATACAGATATTTTGATATATGCATTGAAGCTGCCAATTGTTACTATTTTCTGCAAGGATTCTTTAAATTTGCCAACAAATTCCAAGTTTTCAGTGTTTGCCTCGGAATGGTATACAGCATTTATACCACAGGACGCTAAATGGGACACTAATACTAAAACAGATTCAAGCTACTGAATCTGATCAAAATCACATTAGAATCAAGTCAGCTCAAGTGCTTCCTATCGACTAGTAACAGACTGGATAACTAGCACAAGTCAATTAGTCAAACAGTCAGAGGGGAACACCTCCAGAAGACAATAGTTCAATAGTGCAAGCTGCAAGCCGGGCCGGTTTTTCCATGCCATTTGGCCGAACAGGTGGACCCCGTCCCACTATTAAGAGGCATTGCTCTTAACGCGCTCCCGAACGAGGCCGTCGGGTTGAAAGGCAGCAGCGGGGAAGACAGATGAATCATTGCCGCATTCCACGTCTCGCAAGCGGAATGCACAAGTACGGCAACTTCCTCTATTGTGCACCGACGAGTCAGGCCACAAATGTCATGCCGAGACAATGAATTGCCAGCAACAATGATAATTATCCCTCTGTTGAACTGCGCTACTGTCAACAGAAAGAACCGCAATGATTGAGAGGTGACGTGTGACTGGCGAGATGAAGGCATCCTTGGAATTGGTGAGGCGACAGTCGGCAACGTTTTAAGATCAAAATAAAGATGAATTGTTGAACTGGCAGCACTTAACGCAATCCCCATTTTTTGTTTTGTGTCGTACTGTGATTTTTAATGATTAAACAGCGCTAATTTAAATGTGCCGACGTTTTCTTGCTACTTGAACGTCTGTTGAAGAGCTTCAACAGTCAACAATAAAACTTTATCGAGGCAGTTAATAATTGCATGGTGAGAATCGTATAGGAGTGATAATAACTTTTTTGGGCCTCATCAAATTTGCAAGTCGCTAATTTAGCGGGTTAGTTAGTTTGCTAACTAGTTAGCAAGCAGAAGTAAATAAGGGGGTCAGCCCTATGTTCCCTCAGCCCCATGTTCCCTCAGCCCCATGTTCCCTCAGCATCACAGCCGGCCCTTCCATAATGCGCTGTTATGGAAGGTCCCCAAAGGGAAGTTATGCACTTTTTTGTGATAGGCCACGCCCCAATCTAACCAGTTCTTCCTTGGCCCATGACAAACTTTTCCACAAAGTTCCGTGTAAATCCACCCATAACTTCTTGAGATATTGGAAGTTATGTGCCTTTTTATGACATACCACGCCCATTACCACGCCCCCTTTTGACAAATACGCGTGGAATTTTAAAAAGTTCTTCCTTGGCCCATGGTAAAATTTGTCTACAACTTTTTGAGATATCGTGCTAACAATATCTGATAACAGACAGACAGACAGACAGACAGACAGACAGACAGACAGACAGGGGCAAAAACATTACCTCATTGGTGGAGGTACTGATTTGAGGGAACATAGGGCTGAGTGAATATAGGCCTGAGGGAACATAGACATGCTCCCTAAATAAGACCCACCTTCTGTCAAACTGCTGTTTGAAGGCCCCTTGACTAATTGAATGATTTATGACCTGCATTATAGACTGGTGTGTGTGTGTGTATGCTTATTTCTAAGTGTGTGTATGTTTATTTCTAAGCATACACACACAAGTCTTGGTGGGACTGTTGTGTTGTGTCACTATGCCTAAAAGACTGCTTCAGGTGTGTGCAGTCTAAGACTCGTAGAAGACTCGTAGAAGACTTGTAGAAGCCGCTGGATTGGCTGGATTCCCCCAAAATCGGTCTGTGTTTGAATATAGG
Source organism: Hoplostethus mediterraneus (assembly GCA_034670385.1). NCBI lineage: Eukaryota > Metazoa > Chordata > Actinopteri > Trachichthyiformes > Trachichthyidae > Hoplostethus > Hoplostethus mediterraneus. Next base: position 5,563,066 of record JAXDDW010000013.1, read on the forward strand.
ATGGAATAACATCGAGACTAGAATATTTACAGATTACAGATTACAGATAACCTGTACAGATACACCATCCGAGAGTCACGTTTCTCTGGAAAAAACAGACACACACACCTGAACAATCACCTTTTGTTATGTAACACCGGAAAAAGTAGGTCACGCGCTCATATGTAACACGCACACACACACACACACACACACAGCTCATAAATCATTCAATTCGTCAAGAATCATCAAACATCAATTTGACAGAATGTTTTATTTACTACTGCTAGTTTGTTAGTGTCTGCACCCTCCACTGTCACTGCAAACATTGGATACTTGATTTAGATTTTTCTGCTTTTGCAAATTTCTAAGTTATTGTTCAGTAATGGGATGCCAACTGTTGCTATGTGAATTTCATGCACGGGATGCGTTTTTGTAACTAATAACACCAAAAAGAAATTGAGACCAGTCAATAGGGGGACAATAATAATAATAACAATAACACATTTTATTTGTATCGCGCTTTTCTAAGTACTCAGAGACGCTTTACATTAAAATCATGAAGGATGAAAACACAACAAAGATTACAATAAAATAGAGGGGCGGGGGGGGGGACAAAAAACAATTGTGGGTAAAAAGAAAATGAGGAGACATTTAATAGCAAGGTGCAACAATAGAAAAATATGATTTACCCATACTAAAACACCCAGTCAAAACAAATGACTGCGCAAACATATTACAGGAAAGGCCTGAAGTCCGTTTCCTCATCGACCTGGGTATTTGGTGGCCTGTAATACCTGTAAATACTCAGGTCTCAATGAGGAAATGGACTCCGGGCCCTTCCTGTAATACTTTCGGGCAGTGTCTTTTGTTTTGACTGTGTGTTTTAGCATGGGTAAATCACATTTTTCCTATTGTCCCTCTATTGACCGGTCTCAAGCTGACAATGTTTGTTGTGCGAATGCTGTGTTTCTATTATGTGTGTGTGTGCTTGCTTTCCAGGCAGGTTGTAATTTGGATGTGTTTAGTGTGTGGCCACGCCCCTCCTACCAATTGGGATTGATTGCTTCCTAGCCATTAGGCTCAGCTGGTTCCTCTCTTTGTGTGTTGGTACATGCATTAGTTTGTGTTGCTATTTACACTCCCTGGTGAAGGCATGTGTCAAATTGAACTATGCCCCATCAATAAAGGCATTTTAATTTTAAGTGAAGAATGCCTCAGTCCTTTTGGGGGGGGTTATACTTGGGGTAACCCCTTGCAGAGAATACAAACCCAATAAAAACAGCCAATGGAAAACTATCTAAAGGCTCGGCACTACAGTGATGCTAGGCACGGCCATCCAGTCTCTGAAAAGTTGCTTAGCATCTGGAGGTGAGGCGACAGGGTGAAGCGACAGAGAGAAACCTTTTGAATTGAAAGTGAAGGCCACAGTTTGAATGGTTTGAATGATAGCGTTGACTTCTCTCCATTTCTATGACTATAAAGACTCAATTGATGCAGTTTGTTTCTTTTTATTCCTCAGTGTTATATAATGAAAAGTACGGTCTGCCACATCATTTTCAGGTCTTACCTTCTTTTATGTGGAAATGTATACCTGATGTGTGTCCTATCCCTGCACATGTACAGTACTGTGCAAAGGTCTGGTATTGTGTAGAGTAGCAAGAAGCTTTCACTATATTAAAACAACTTGCACACGTTGAACATTATGGGAAAAAAATTATTAGATGATAGATATATGAAATCTAAGGATGTATCACTGGGAAATTTGGGAAACTACATATTACATATAAAACTATTTCTACAAGCTTGTAGTTTATACATAATATGTATAATATGATGCAAATGTATTATCAATTTCTAAATGTTTGAATGTATTGATGCCACTGTAGAACGCTTTGTCAACCAGGGAGGGAGGAAAAACATGATGACCAGTGGAAGTAGAAAATGAGAATAAACTGATTCTTCAGGGAGGTTTTAACTGTTTGATTTTTAGTGTAAGGGGAGGAGAGTGAATTAATAGGAGGTGGTGCTGAGGCTGCTAAGGATACAGGCGTGGAAGAGAATGCTTCCATGGCTAGCCAAGCGGGACGGAGGATGAGATGGATCATATCACAGCCGCTACTATATGACTAAATGTTAGCGGCCCAATAATAGGACCTAAAGTTTGGTAAGGCCATGCCTCTGAGTGTTTTAGGTCTTTTTAAGAATCGTTTTCGTGGTCTAGGGATTGTCTTGTTCCAAACAAATTCTAAATTTAGGCCGTCAACTTTAGAAAAAGAAGGGTAAGAAGGAACCAGCAAAATCTTCCCGCACAAGGGTCAACAAAGGAACAAAATTAACCATATAGAGATTGTTAAATTTGTCTGTAACCTGAACTGAAGTATGGACTATGTAGGGGATATTTTGGTATAATATAAAGTTAGTTAATATCAATATATAATATAATATTGTGGTTGCGCAGGGTGCAGTCGGCCCAATCCAGCAAAAGCCTCTCATTTTGTTTAAGCACATCCTGAAATTGGTGGTTCGGGGGCCCTCTGATCCTTCCAGCGCTACCAGCCGAATGTTGTTCCTTCCCGATCTCCCTTCTAGGTCTTCACACGCAATATCCAGGGACTGAAACTGCGTAGCTAATGTGCTAACTGTAGCCGTGAGGTTGGCTAGTCGGCTACTATGGTCCATACTTCTAATTCTGCTGTAGCTCATTCGTTAGCTTCAATTTACAGTTGCAATGGATCATTCGTATTCTGGAGCTTCAGTGTCAGAGAGGAGAGTGACAAGAATATTGTGTCAATTTCCCCAAGAATATCGTCTGGCAGCTCGTCGATCACGCTCCTCACGCTCTGCAGCAATATAGCATTAGCAATATAACATTAGCAATATAGCATTGTGGTGTTTCCAGCTCAGGGGAGCACCCAGGCTTATTGCTGCCTCCCTTTGAAAGCGTCAGATTTTGGTAGAGCGGACGACATTTTATTGAACTCAGCAACTAAATAAATAAAAAGTGAACGATACAATGAAAAGTAAAATAGTCACATTCTCCGTGGACGACAACGCCTTCTATATGTAACATTTTGGCTAATGTCAGGAGCACTGGGTCGGTCAGTGTCAGAGATATTCCTCAAACGCTCCTCCCCCCCTCCCCCCTCAGTCCCTCTGCTTTCTGACCCTGCCACCTCTGCAGCAGCTTTGGCTGACATGTTCATCAGATCCCCAGTGTTACGGCCAAACAGCCTCACAATGAAAAATGCCTCCACATTTCCTCGTTTTCACAAACAATGTTTGAAACAAAAAAAGCCCCTTATCGGACCTGCGTATTATTCACCGTGTTAATTGGAGGGAAAATAAATGTATTGTGCATCTCGACGGCCCTGTTAAAACAAGATAAGAACCACATGAGCAGGTCCAAGGCAGTGACTATTGAATGCGATTGTTTAATAGAGAAAGTGTGAACAAGTTGAAAACTGTTTTGTTTTTTTCCCCCCCCACTGTTTTCCGTTGAAGTCTGAAGTGACCAATCTGGAAGTTCCCCCGGTAATGTTCCTAAAAATGCGTCCATGGAGCCTGCCACTTATTGATTGTCACTTATTGATGTTGGCATTACCTGCACAAGCCACAGAGGTCAAAGGTCAAATGTACCAGCACTTGAGTCAGTCACAGGATGCACACACACACCAAACAGGTTTAATAACCTCAATAGAAATGGCGCCAAGTTATGCTGATTACCATTTCAACAACCACACTAAGTAACATTTGCATTAACAAAGCCCTTGCTGAACAGCCCAACCAACACATGGATGACGGCAAACCTTAAATGAATTTGAATGCACAAGAGAGTATATTTTGGCTGATTTACATAGACAGTCCCATTACACTCTTAGTGGTTGTCAGGCTTTGTTTTCACATAAGGCTGCAAAGAACGTTCTGTGATTACCAGTTGATTTTGCTTTTGCTCCTGACAAATACAACACATTTCCAAAGTGATAACTTTTCAGGAACTAAGAAAAACAGATTTTTTAGCTTGGTGACAATGCATTTTTGAGTTTAACCAAGGGGGTTTTGAAAGAAAAATTTTTTTTCAAGGATCCTAAAATTTCTATAGCCTGTCCTTCAAAGTTAAAGCGTTAAAACTGCAGAGGTGTCAAGTGTACGGCGTAGAACGAATGCAGGGCAGTTTGGTGAGAGCTGAGATGTGCTCTGCGAAATCTGCTCTCTGTCATAAACCTGATAACCTGATTGTACAGCATCTAGTAAAGGATAAAAAAGTCAAATGAGGCAATATAACAGGATGATTAACACCATGACTCACATAACTGAAGTTGGTATTGGGCAAAGTCATGGCGCAGACAATACAAACATGATTACACACGTTTCTATTATTGGTTTGCTGCCGACAATGCAGGTTCAAGCGATAATGAAGCGCTCCACCCTCCGCAGAAACAACATGATTACGCACAAAAATAAATAAATAGGGATATAAACATGTCAGTAATCACGGTTGCTTTACTGACTGCCGCCCCTTTCACAGAACTTTCCTCGGTGATACCATCGGGGAGAACACAACGCCGCGCTGAAAGAGTCTGAATAGGTAGACCCTCCCTGTCACAATACACTCACAAAGTCACAGGCGTTTATCCATCCACGGTGTCGCAGCACGCAATAGGACAAGCTGACTGACACATTCAAAAATGCGACTGGGGTTTGACTGATATGGGTTTTTGAAGGCCGACGCCGATATTTTTGGATTGAAACTGCCGATTGATATTTTGTGCCCATGTTCAGCATCTTTAAAGCTACAATATCAAACTTTTCCACAATAAAATAACAATAAATGCTGTGGGTGTGGTCAGCAGTTAGCTGAGGTGTGGCTGTCAAGGTGATGTCAAGGTTTTTTGTCAGATCGGCTGCGTTTGCCTTCTGCTTCTTCTTCTTCTGCAGCTTAAATTTGATCATTTTCATGCCCATAAATTACAAAAAAGTTATGAGCAATCAGTGTTTCCCCCAGAGGTATATTCTTGGCAGGGTGGAAAATCCCCTGAAGCTGCATTTAGACCATGGGCGCTAATAATAATAATAATAACGCACATACATATTAATGTCTACAATAAATATGTACTCAATCAAACTGCATCATATTCCATCCTAACGGAGGTGACTGGATGATGTTTTTTGATAAAAGGCCAATATCGGCTAAATATATCAGTCCAACCCTGCAGTCTACTGTGCTTCAAAATCTGTGCTCCAAGCACGCTATGAATATCCTGTCAGTCAGCGAGGCAGGAAACAGACAGCCAGCGGGTTGTCTGGCTGGCTCGACCAGGCCTACGGGGGTCAGGCCTGTCAGGTGGGGGTCAGGCAGGTGAGGCAGACAGGGGAACAAAGAACCAACCCCCCTCCCCCTCCCCATCCCGTCTCCCTTCCCTTCCCCTTAGAACAATCACCACCAACAGGAACAGGAAGTGATGTAGCGAGGAGGTTGATTTAACCGGGGCAGTTCCTCTGGCTGGGTCGAGGTGGTGTGGTGGTGGGTGGGTGGTTGATTGGGGGATGGGGGTGATGGGGGGGAGGGGGTGCAGAGACAAGGTAGAAGCACAACCAGGGAAATGAGAGAGACTGTGATAGAGGGGGAGGAAAAGATAGAAAACACACACTCTGCAAGATGTGGCTGGGCACTTACATCCTGTGTGTGCACGTGTGTGTGTGTGTGTGTGTGTGTGTGTGCGTGTGTGTGTGTGTGTGTGTGTGTGTGTGTGTGCGCGCGCGCACGACTATCCCATTTTCATAGGAGCTGCTGCAGCATCGCAACAGGTTGTGCTACTCGCTCATATACTGGCTAAGGTCATGGTTGGTGTTTACATGTTGCTTTTAATTCCACTTTACAAACATAAGAGTAGTGCTTAATAATAGTGTTCATGAATTGCCATGGAAACTGAACATGCACGTGAAGTAGGTGTTTGCAGACCACAATATCCGGGCATATATTGAACTACCCCAGTTATCCACGTCAGAAAATAAACAGGATTTCAGCTTATCTTGGTTATTGTAAACGGGATGCAGCATTCCCACGCGTGGCTGCTGAAAGGAATACTTGAGTATATATACAGAATATTGTTATATTCCATTGTTTCTCCTATGGTATCACTATAATATTCCTCTAGGGACTTAAGTGATGTGACAGTACCAGTGATGTTTGTATAGTATCCTTCTAAAATGTATCAGAGGATTAGTCGGTAAGGGATACCAGACCATGCACACCATATGACTATGAAGGGGGTATGGGGTTCCGCCTGGTGCCTCCTCATCGTTGTTTTGACTCCCGCGGTAGCCGGTCAGCAGCGTCTCCCCGCTCGCTCTCGGCCTTCCTTGGGAATGTGGGCAGGCGTGCGGTGCTGAGAGCGCAGCAGGCCATTCCTCTCCCTCATAGCACAAAGACAAGCATGTGGCACTTGACAACGATGCCTGATGAGCGATGCATGCGACCACAAGTTGCAGCTCCACGGCCTTTTAAGATGTGGCCGAGGGGCTCCTGCCCTGAAAGGCGACACCTCGGCCTGCGCCACCGAGGCTCCTTGCTTCTTTTCTTTCCCCCCCACTTGCGGATGCTCGTCTGTCCTCGGCTGCTAATTTCCATCACACTTTCTCTGCAGGGAGGGGGGGGGGGGGACCAAGCCTGTGTTGTATGTTATTAATACTATTGTTAACTGCACACTCAAGGCTGGCCTCCCTGACTCAGCTCATCATGTTACAGGTATATTGTGCACAACAGAGAAATTGCCAATCCTGCTTTATATAATACCATCTATAAATATCACAGGGAATACCTTGGCCAATTATGGTTAGATGCAGGCTGATTGTGACGATGATGTCAGCACGTAGCGACAGGCGTAATGGCTTTCATTTTAGCCTAAAAGTACAAAGTGTGTTTGAGTTTTCTGAGATTAAAGATTGAAGTTGAGAGTCTCCCCTGGTCTTGGGGGGTGTTTATGGAGGAATAGAAATGGCCACATAACTTTACCACAAGTGTTTACTAGAAGTGTCCCTAGTGATGGCTGGGCTGTCCTGTCCTGGTGCCCTCCAGGCATACACACTAAAAACATATTAAATATCAGGGCAATGCATGGTGCTGTATGGAGGAATTATTTGGACTAAATTAAATAAATAAATAAATACATAAATTAATCGATAAATAAATAATGCAATGGCATCATAAATACATGTCAAAATAATTAATGAAACTGTGAAATGTCAGCATACATAAATAAATGCACTGTCAAATAAATAATTTAATTCATAAGTAGCCAATAAATTAAATCTGCATTATTAATTTATTTCAGTGCTGTACTATGAAATAAATAAATAAATATATATATATGATTGGTTGAAACGCCTTCACTGGCTCTCGTCTCAAGCAGCTCCAGATTACCACTGTCAACAGTCATGGTCCTGAAGCTACCTGATGGCTTCCAGAGGTTATTCTGGGAAGCAGCTAGCTTGATCCAAGAAGCTAGCTCATGTAATGTTGTCAGACACTTCCAATAACAATCTGAGGCTGTCAGTGGCAAAAACAAGCACTTTTAGTGGATGTACTTTGATCGGCACACTTGCCCCTACCGGATTATGTTGCAGCCATAGCAGCCCGTTTTGCGACTGCCGACTGAGGCGATCTACCAGAGCAATTCCAAAACATTTTGAACATATTTTGCGGTATGTGTACAAATGGAGCCCAGGTTTAAAAATACCGGAATTCCCCTTTAAGCTGATATTTATATTATTGCACACCACAGCTTGTGACACTGAAATGAATAAATTATTTAATAGACACTAGATACATTTATAAATGTATATATATAGTATTTAAATTCATTAATTAATAGATGGATAGATAAATAATGCCTAACACTGGGTGTTTAGGCCAGGCTACAGCAACTGTCCAAAGTGTAAAACTTTGGATTAAAATCTTTTAAAATCAGCTATATGTGCTTCAGGTGTGAGTAAGTTGGCCCATGTGAGAGGAATCTTTGTGTGCTGCTACCTGGTGGAAATTATGACGTTCATCACTGTTTTTGTCATTAACCATGAAGCTAATTACATCTAACTCCTCCCACAATTTTTGATCAAAGTAAGCCATAATCGCAATACCGCTTACGGACAACTGAAAATATCCAGCCTGGACAGCTCTGTCAGTAGAGCATGAGACTCATGTGTTTGATCCCCACAGTGTCATGTGTAATGTAAATGCTACTGTACACACTCCCTGTACATTCTCTTGTTATGTGTGTCCAAACTTTATGAAAATAAGGTGACGTCCTTCAAGTTAAGAAAATGGCATGTACTAATGTTCAATGTTCAAGTTATCTCAAAAAAAAAAATTTTGGAAATATATATATATTTTTTTGTGTCATGTAAACAATTGCATTCAATAAGAATAGATATTTCACCATCAGTATCTTGCTTATAGTGCAACCAAACTTAGTGAAAATAATTTTGAAAATGTTCACATTTTATCCATATGAACAATATTAATTATTAGGATTTTATCATTTTATCATCAACATTTAATTCAAAAGAATCTGCCCTTATTGTTTGCCAAAGTGCTCATGTTCTGTCCGTGGTGGTTGGTTTCCAAACTCATGATGCTGAACAACCTCAAGGCTAACCTGCTTCTCACATGGTTTTCTTATTCTTATTCAGCTTATAGCCTTATGGCCCATTAACCAGCTACTGGAAACTCCCATTCAACACTCAATTTTCATGGAGCTCTTCTTCTTCCTCCTTCCACCTTCCTTCTTTTACTTTTTCTCCTCACTTTTTCCCTTTTTTTTTTTTTAACATCCCAAAACTGCTTTGGACTCCTAGATGTTATGCAGCTTATTACTTGGTTGAAGCAAATGGACCTGCAATGCCTTTCTCTGCATTATCAGTCTCTTGCGTCGTTGCTTGATACATGCAGATCAATGCAAACAAACACCCTGAAGAACAGCTGACGGCACTGTCTGGAAGCAATAACCAACAACAATGAAAAGCAAACAAATAAAAAAGTAATAAAAAAAAGATATTCAAACTGTATATTTATACCTTATATTCAGATTCTAAATCATACTGTATTAGCAGGCTGTTGGAGATATTTCCCAGTATATAACATTTCAAACAATAGTTCCCTGTGTTATACTGTAGCTAATATATCTTTTCACAAGATATTATTGTCATTTAAAATCATGAAAAGAAAAATGCAGCTCTAATTCATAGTTGCACCTTGCAGTATGAGGAAAATAAAAGGAAAACCTAAAACCAAACAGCTTACACATTTATCCTTTCATAAAACAATATACACACAATATTTATTTACAATATCCATTGTGGGACTAATAACCATTTAGGATGAAATTCAGTTACAAGTGTATTAATGAATTAATTTGTATATAACTTTTGCAAGAAGGAACAATAACAGGCCCACAATTATATTAAAGTTATATTGATAATTTTTTCTTTCTGCAAATAAAAACACTGTTTGAAGCCATTTGTAGGGCTCTCTGAATGATAAATCCTGTACAATGTCATTGTCCTAAAGTCACAACTAAGCCCATAACCTGGTAAGCCTCTATTGTGCAAAATACAAAACTTAATAAAGACCTTATGAAATTATTCAACGGCTGTTCCAGACCAGCTCACTGCTGCTAGCACCTATATTTTTTATATATTAGTAGTAGTAGAAGTAGTAGTAGTATTAACAAGACTCCCTTCCCATGCACGGAAAATCACCAAATTTTGCACAGAGGTCCAGTCCCATGCCAAACGATACCCACCACAGTATGGAGCCAATTGTCCCCATGGTGGCGCTACAGCAATCAATCTCATCTAAAGACTTCAAAAACCTGCATACTTCAGTGGTAGGTGCTGCAGAGCTCTACTTCTCACATTACATCTGTCGATATGTGAGGAGACTTTGCTTCACTGCAACCTATACTCAGTTGTGAAGCCAGTCCACTGTTTATTGTGAAAACTGTAAAACCCATTAAGGCCATGCATTCCCACAATTTACATCCAAATGTCAGAAATGTTTGCTACACAGCATCTTCAGACTCTCTCTGTTAAACGTTCCAACAGGGTTTTAAATGTTTCAAAAATTTAGCCCAGAGTGCATGAAAATGTTTGCCTGAAAATGGTACTGTACACAGGCACTGTAAATTCTTGCTTAATAAATGTCCACTCTTTATGAAACTACTTTTCTTTTAAGTCAGTCATTATAGATTAACTATGTCAGAATTCAGAACAATTTTATGAATGTTGCCCTCATGTAAACAACCGTAATCAATAGGAAATACAGCATCTTTAAACATCAGCTTCTCACTTATGGAGTGGTCAATCTAATAAAATACAAACGTTCCCATATTGTCCAGATAAAGTTTGCCAGTTATCACAATTATGTTTTATATATATATATATATATATATATATAGTATTATTTTGAATTCTGCCCTCATAGGGAAGGGCTAAATGTGCCCCTAGTGGCTGAAAACATTCACACCAGTTCACCCTCTCAGGCTCAGTGAATTCATGCTTTCTCATTGGTTGTGAGATTGAATTCAGGCTGGTGCTGAAAAACATGACAAAATCAAAATATATGACTTCTGATATTTCAAGATGTTGATTATTTATTAATTATGGCACACACTTGTGACTTCCCCTGCCTTTCATATTCCTTCATATTCTTCTTTCTCCTAACTCATCTTCAGTTCATCAGTTACCAGTTGTAAAATTTGATATAGGAACACAGCACCCTCTAGAGGACAACATTTGGGAATTGGTCAATGCAGATCAGGTCTGATTTCTTCAAACTGTAGGAATTCAAGTAATGACAATAACAATCATCATCACCGACAAAATCTTAAACATGATAATAATCCTGTGTACAAAAGAGTTGAGTTATTCCATTCATGTTGTAATAATGACAATAATATGATATGATACTTTATTGCCCCCTGCAGGGAAATGATCTTTATTCTTGCCCCCACAGGGAGGTCAGAGGTCAGTTGAAGGACGGTCTCATATACTCACCACCCCACCCTCCATGAACCTCCTCCTATTGTTAAACCTTTAACAAGCTTCAAAAAAGTGTTCAATGGCAACGTCAGTGGAGCAGCATGTTGATGATATAAGGAAAGGTTCCTATTCACAAAAAGGTCCATTGAGTCAAAAACGAATTTTTTTTTAAAGCCAGCACAATCCTGCACAGTTACATTAGTCACCTTCAAAGTTAGTCATTGGACAGTAGTTGTTACTTCTATGATTGCATTTACTCATGACATCCCTCCAAGAAAACCATTTAATGGACCAGTATTTTTCACAAAAAAACGGAGCACCACAGTAATATACAGAATCACAGTCACAATTCAATTGAAGCAATTGTATTTCTCGGCCATGCTACAAAACGTGACATTGATGTGATAGCTACTGTAGAAAGGGAGTGGATGTCCAACCCCAGAAGTGGCAGAGACAGAAGGAGTTTTCAACATTGCCAATAATATTGATATTGACATTACCTTCACCTCTTCAACCTCTTCCTATATTTCTGTCTCTGTTGTTGGACAACTGCACAGTCATTAAAAAGTGACTTTGTTCGTGGATCACAAAATGCTAACAGGCTAAGAAGTGGTTGTAGTAGGGTTACACAAAAAAGATGAGACAATAGCTTAGCAAGCCAATGTTAACACTCAAGTCAAATTTTGAAAATGCCTGAGAGTCGATGTACATCTTTCTGCACTACAAATAAAACTCTCCAAAGCCAGTGTGGGAAAATATATGCCAGCATCATGATATTTGACCAGCTTTCATGAGCCGTAGTTAGCCAGTTAGCATTTTAACGGCCATATTTTTGTTTCTCAAAGACAAGACAATATGAGATAGAGGACAACACAAATGGTATTTATTGTGGGAATACAAGAAAAGATATAATGGCATCCATAGGAGGACATTTTAACATTGGCATAAATATGGAGTCTCCTTATACGGTGTCTGGCTGCCTTGCCCTTGTTTCTGGTCATGCCCTTCCTCTCCGTTTCCCGACCGTTTCTCGACTGTTTCTCTGGTTTACCCCTGTCTAGTCCAGTACTTTGTAGATTACTTGATATAAGCAAATGATAAACCACATAGTCCACATTCTGAAATATGTTATAGACTGAATATACAATATAGACTGAAGTGATGTTTATTCCTTGGCCTGGTTTTTCCAACTATACCTTTTGAAAAGGCCTGGACTGACCGTAATATATTTTGGATACTAATAAGGTCAAAGAAATTCATATGAAAAAACTGCATAATTAATATCCTTGTAATGATTTTGATTTTTTTATATAATATATATATATATAAGTCCCTTATAAGTGAGTCACATCTATTAATGTGTGCTTACACAGCTACTTTTTGGGTGGAGATAACAATATTTGTTTTTATGTTATAATCAATAATACCGTAGGTCATGACCATGATTAATGACATGGTCGTGTTTCTATGTACCAGTACTGGCTCTGTGCTCATTGATAATACAATCAAGGTCTTATGTCTTTTGGCCAAATGTCACATGAGCAAGTCCAGAGTAGCTCACAATGAACCTAATTATCACTTGTTTCATATTAAAAATAAAGGTCTTGTTGACTCTCTGTTTAAATGATCTCATAATAAAAAGCCACTAAAACACCTGACTCTGTCCAAAATGTGTTTCTTTCATCCTATTTTATTTATTGTATTCATTCATTTCCTTTTTAATTAGAATATTTCTTTTGGAACTCCATGCGTCATTGTTTTGTTATAAAAAACTAATTGTGCAGCTTCTTGGCACGGACCCTTCTTCTTTCATTGAAGCAGATTTTGTCACAGCATCTGATAATATACTATACAATATTCAATAAAAACATAAACAAATAAATAGCTTGTTCATAAACAAAAGGGCTACTTTCTTTCTTATTTTATTCCAAGTTGTACATTTGGTGTGTGAAAGCCTATGTATGCATGCCTGTGCAGTATTGGCCTCCTACCTGCAGGGGCGCTGATCAACACCATGAGACAAGTTAGTCGCTACACGCGGAAGGAAACGCGCCATTGAAGCAAACTTCCAACGTGAGGACTTCGTTCAAGTGCACTGCCTGAAAACGTGCAATTTTTTGTTTATTCATCCGTCGTTACTATTCTGTTGGCGGGATGGCGTACAGAGGACAAGGGCAGAAGATCCAGAAGGTTATGGTGCAGCCCATTGTATCCTTTAATTGTTTAAAATCACCGGTGTTTGGATTGCTAGTAGCTACAGTAGCAGCTAGGCTAACCGTTAATGTTAGCTAGTCTTTCATCGTCCAGCAGCAGTAACAGAAATTCGAGAAAAGGCCTAGGGACTTTTATATCGAGTTATTACTTGTTGGTACTCCTGTGTGTTTTTTAACCTACGTTTACAAGCATTTTCGTAGCATTATTCATAGAAACGCACAGAAAGCTGCTGGACCCCCATTATATGCCGCTCAGATATGTGCCGAACAGAAAGGGCACAACCAACTCCAACGAAATATCTGGCAATGAAATGGTGCCTTGGTTATAGGACAAAGGAAAGGACATACCGCATAAAATAACTCACTTTTCAATTCGGCACATAAATTGACCCGCCAAGTAGCAGTTTTAGAATATTTTACATTCGATTTGCACTGCTCGCTACCGCCCCATGTGTATTTTGGTTGCATAACAATTGAAAATTGACTGTAGTAAGTGCTGCTTGTTAGGACTAGGCTAACCCTAATCCATGCAACGAGGTAACAGCAGTACTCAACTATTGTCGTTATCCCCTGTTTTCATTCCAGCCAATCACTACACCAATTAACACACTAATGTCACTAATTAACACACCTTCTGCCAGAGAGAAGGAACTAATCGCTAAAATCAGCTGGTTTCATATTTGGTTGGAATGAAAACCTGTATGGTCTTGGACCTCGGTGGCATATGGTTGAGAACTACTGGCCTACAGTATGGTAGCAGCTGCAGAGGAAGTATTATATCCTGTAATAGTTCAATTGTCTAGGATAGATTGGATGAAATGAGTCACGAGCACTATGGAACACAAGCATAACTTCTCAGACTGAAAAGTGGAAAGACATTTGTGTAGACATTATTTGTGCAAGATTACAGTTGGATATTAATAAACAGCTTGATTGTCAACAGTAACAGTTGTAGGTTTACAGACTGGTCTTCAGGGGAGGTGAAGGAGGGTCTATAGATTGTTCGGGTCTGTGAGTTTTAGGCCATGAATACATGTAATCCATAATGCATTTGTGTTGCTGCAAACTGTGCAGAGTTCTACACAAGGATCTGGTGGCCCCAGTGTATTGAGATGATGTTGGAGATGTGTTTATTGATTGCAGTATTACAACATTCATTTTAATTGCAACTTTTGATTCACTGACAATGTTTTCTTTGCCCTTGTAGTAGCTATACAGTACATCTTGAGATTTGTAATTAACTCTGGATGTAAGACTAAATTATATTGTCATATTGATGTGCGCTCGGAAAGGTTCCTGACTGTCTAATGTCATGGCTCTTTCTGGCCAGGCATACATTCTCCACTTATTTCTCCAGGGAAAGGGCGTTCTTTCAATCCAGCGGGATACTTCTTTTGTTAGCTGCCATTGCACTCCAAGAGCATTTTTCTCAACCCAAGGCGAGCTTGCTCAAGGTTTAGTTTAATGCGTTTTAGTAAAATGTATAACTAGTAAAATATTCTTATGTAAAAAAAAATGAGTAGGGACAAGTGTTTAAATATTAGAACTGTTTTTGTTAGATTCTACAATGATTTGTAGTTATCTAACACTTTTTCCTGAAGAGAAACCAGTCTTGTATCTGCTCTTGCTATGTATATGATGCTGGTAGTTGTGCTGGCTGATTACATTATCAAAAACCCTTTAGCATTACTTGGACACCTTAAGAGTATGTGTTGTTTTTTTTTAACTTGTTTTAATATGGATGTTGAATTTCCTTGACTCCCTGTATCAGAACCTCATTTTCAGATATCTACAAAATGTAAGTATTTAGTTTGATCAATTCTACAATCAATTCCAATGTTTTTGTTGAGTCTGTACATGTCCGAACATTAATTTCAGTTGTTAGTCACAAAATGTTTATTCTCCATCTCCCTTCCCTCTTCTCCACTCTAGCGCTCGCGGATCCAAGTGTGGTTGTATGAACAGGTGAACATGCGGATAGAAGGCTGCATTATTGTGAGTTCCCCTCTACGATTACCTTTTGTTGAGCATGGAGTGAAAAGTCATGCACAGTCATAGTTGATCATCATAGGATTGACGGGCAGTTTGGAGAAAGCATGCCATATATACAGGGTCGATTTGTCGTTCAGACCACCCACCGACTAATCAGCCATGGAACAATAGACTTTTGCACACCCCTAGTTCCTAGACCAACCCGTGGGTTTTATTTGGACTGAGTGCATGTTCCAACCGTGGGTTAGGGTTAGTTTGAATTAAATAAATATTGGGAGCATAGGTGAAACTATTAATTAGTTTTCTTGATGAGCAATAACTTGATCAGAAAGCTGATTTCCTAAAGACGTTAGTATATTTCTAAAAATGATGATGCTAAGTGCATACACCCACCCTGTGTTAAATACTGGCTTGGACTCACTTCTCCCTCCCTGTCTTAGGGCTTTGATGAGTACATGAACCTGGTTCTAGACGATGCTGAGGAAGTCCACATGAAGACTAAGAACAGGAAACCCCTGGGTAAGAGTCCAGTGCATTTAACACCAGTGCAGTACATTTAATGTTTTCCTCGCCGTTGCCTGTGTTGTTCACTTTGATTTATACACACGTTTATTAACTTCTATCAATGATTGTATTGCTAATTTAGAACCATGTAGACTGTTCCCTCCCCATTCATGTTTATCCCAGTTTTAGTATGGTGTGAGTACATCAGAATTATTGTCTGAAAAACATGGAAATCATGGAAAAAATAACATAACGTTGAATGAAGCTAAGAGATATAATAACTATATAATAATAACTATTGGTCTTGTACTTACGTTTTTTTACTAGCCTATCACACAAAAACAAAATGTTTTTATTAATTTGCTGATTCCTACTGCCTATGCCAATATTTGTTTGCTTTGGCCTTGTTTTCACTTTACGTTCATGTAAATCATGTCCTTTCCACCTCTGACAAATATGTACAATATGAGCACGCACATATTTACTAGCACATTGATTGTATGATATGGCTGCTCTAAAAACAGACTATTCCCTTGACGTGATCACATTTATCAGTTAAATTGGGTTATTAAGCTCTGAAAATAATAGCACATGCCAAAATAATCTTAATTCAAATAATTCTTTGAAGCCAGATGTTAAAAAGACACATTTTCACTGTTTTAATGGACCCAGATCTGATGGATTGATGTGATGACCTTAGTGGCTATTTTGTCCATAACATAACTAACTTTGTGTATCTCTTTCCATCATCTTGCTGTCCTGATGCACCGCAACTTGGGTTTCTTCCTCCATCTACATCTCCCAGGGAGGATCATGTTGAAAGGAGACAACATTACCTTGCTGCAGAGTGTGGCCAACTGAGAGAACTGAGATGATGTCTGCGCCTCACCTTTTCTAGAATTTCCCCATTCTTTTTTTTTTTTTTGCTAATGGTGTTGATTATACATGTGTAATTGTTTCTTTTTACCAAATGGTCCCCTTTCCAAAATAAAGGTTTGTTTTGTTTCTTAGAACTGTTGTCAATTGAATATATTCCACTGAGGGTTTTTTTTTCCCTTTAGGCATAATTTTCTCTCAGGTGTTTCTTGGGCCTCCACTGCCATCTAGTGACAGACATCTCTATTGCGTTGCTTCCGTATGTAGGTCAAACTCCCAAGATGCAGATATAGTAATAACAGGACAAAGTACATTTACTTTGTAATAAAAATTGTGCAGTGTGGTGGGACCCTTTCCTGCAATTTTTATATATAGTGCTGCCAAACCTAGAATAGTGACAGTGTAGTATTTGGTATAATAAAAGATCATTGAGAGCATTGCATTGACTGCAAAACAAGGAGATTCAGTTATAAATGCAGTGACGTGCATTGTGTGAAGCACTATAACTCAGCTAGTGCATATCCAACTACTAGAATTTCATATTCTAACCATTCTTGACATACCTAGTGATATGAAATTGTAACAAATCTTTCAGCATCAAACTTGACTTCGCTGCACATAAAAACTATGTGTACAGACAGTAAATGGTCATTGACATCAATTTAACCTTTT
The DNA here is from genome assembly GCA_034670385.1 of Hoplostethus mediterraneus. Taxonomy (NCBI): domain Eukaryota; kingdom Metazoa; phylum Chordata; class Actinopteri; order Trachichthyiformes; family Trachichthyidae; genus Hoplostethus; species Hoplostethus mediterraneus. The sequence continues at coordinate 5,580,342 of JAXDDW010000013.1, forward strand.
TAAAAAATACAACACTCAAAAGTAGTCTCATTTTAGATGAGAACAGTAAAATTGCTATACAAAAAACAGCTCTGCTTGGTTTTGGCACTTGTTTGAGAATAAGCTTCTATGATGGTCTATTATCCTGGAGGCAAATTAGGCATGACAAAACTGATTCTGCTTTAAATTTATAAATACGCATTATCTGCATTTACACTAATATTAGCAAAGATGTATTCTTATAACACGTATATTTTCTGTTTTCTATACTTTGCGTATATATAACTATAGACTATAAAATGAAACAGACGATGCTGAAAAATCAACAGTATTTTGGTGAACTTGATTAACGTTACGTACTACGCTACGTGTCCCTGTTCTGTTGACTGGGAAGCCCCTAGCGCGGAGCTGCCAACGCCCGGCGCAGAGACAAATAGAGGATACGGTACGGAAAAAACTCCTTTCCATTATTTTTACGCGATATAACCGAGTAATGTTGTTGTTTTACTCGTTAGACTATTGTGATTTTCCTATATGTTATAAATGTGTACTGTATGTGTTAAATGTGTATTTGGTTATCATTCAGCAACAGCATCCGCTAAGGTTAGCTCAGCTGGCTAACGAGCAAGCTAATTAGGTTGGACACCAGCTAGCAAAGTAGGCAGACAGTTTATACCGGTTAGTAAATAAACCCCCTAGACCTGCCTAGCTGAAAGGTATGGTAGCTAGTTTGTTGGTGATTTTATTATAGAGATCATTTGACTGGACTTACAAATTAACATTGCCTGCACTAGCTAGCTGAATAAAAACGGCAGCCAACGTTAGCCATTTTTGCAATCAAAGCCGGGGCCCTGACCCTAGCTGCACAGCTTAACGTTTCGGTGCTGAGGTCGAGATCCACAACATTTAACTTGTAACTATATGGTTGGTTAGCTTCGTTTAAACAGCCAGCAGGAAATTAATAATCAAGTTATGGTGAGCCAAATCATACAAGCCAGACTGGGGCCAGTGGATGTGTCCGAAATTTATCAGCTAAGGCTAAATAACGCAAGCTAACAGTAGGTTGTAATGGTAACTATCTTGATTGGTGTTTATTGTTATCTAGATAACGTTAATAACATGGGGCAGCATGATGGATTATCACATTAGCTACTTTTTCGCACGATTTGTGGTCATGCGGATCTCGACATCTTCAAAAGAGAACAGTATTGTTGCAGAAAGGCATGAACGTAGCTAGCGTTAATGTTGGAAAACTCTTAATATCCATCCTGTGTTGATGTGATTGAAGACAGAATGTTTGAATTTGTGACAGATTTGTTTGACAGTGCCTGTGGGTGTCAGGACAATCATTTTCTTGGTCAAGCCGGTGTGAAAGTGCATCACTGATTCTGTGTTTCAAATGGGCTTAGAAGGAAGCTTTCAGTCGACCTGTGACCAATCAATGTGGAATCTTTAAATTGGTAAATCCTGTGTAATGCCAGTCACTGCCTTGCAACATTGTTTCGCTTGTGACTCACAGTATACAGTATTGTTTTGATCCAAAATTACCATTTTGGCTCACCTGCCGTGGGCTGGTAAACCAAAAAAAAACAACTTGCAATTATAGTTTTTTTGTTTTTACTGGCCAAAATAATGAAAATTAATTTTTCGTTGAATTTATATGCTACACGTTTCAAATTGAAATTTGAACGTGCTCACTCATTTAATACAATGAAGTGCAGCAGAATTCAAATTACAAGAGAGCACACATACCACACACACACAGACTGAAGTTAGAAGGCTTCACATTTTTATATTAATCCTAATCTTAGACTCGTTAACCATCCAGGTAGCAGAGAAACACAAGTTTTTATGCTACTCCTTTGTGTAGAGAAGCATAACAGGCAGCCAAGAGTATGTTTGATACAATGCAATTGTTTTGATTTGTGGTCATGGTCAGAGTGTAGTGCAAAGACAGTATATAACCAATGAACCAATAACTTGCTGCTTGGAGAAACAGGCTAGGAGAGGGTGCTGCTCTGTACTTTAGTCTGGGCTAACTCCTTGTAATTTCATCCAGTTTTTCCTTCACATTCATTTAGCTGCTGTGACCTCCCACTAGGGATGTGTCAAAATAGTTGAGTCGTTTCTGAGAATGTGCGTTGATGTTTGTATTATTTAAATTTTTTTGTGATTTGTTCGCGCTTGCTAGCGTGAGCACTACGTCTTCTCAAAATGATATAATGATCAACTGTTAATTATCAGCTTCAGGTACAACGCTAAAGCCCTTCATAGGCTATGTCATAGCCTAGTGGTTGAGTTATTTCTGTCATGCTATGTGTAGCATTCTTTTAAATATTGATTGATAATGTTTATGCCTATGATAAAATACATTTTGATTAATCAAAACACATAGTTCATGCTTGTTTTTATGGTTTATGTTAGTTAAGTTATTTTGCCCATAGCCCAATACAGTCTTTTGCCTTGGCTCAGAACATTATTTTTGGCGATAGGACATCCCAGGAGGGATTGTGGCTTAAATATTTTCAAGGCATTCCTTTTCCATAGTGATGATAACAGATATCGTTGTAGCGACTCCTGAAATCAATTAATTACCTTCTATTGTCAAGTCGATATCAGGTTTTTGTCTGACAGCTTTTTTTGAGGTCAGACTGCCCTTGTCCATCTAGCAGGAGATATCTGAGGAAAAAAGGCTCATAGTGTGGTGTGTTTACAAGCAACAGCTGAGTGAGATTAGTCTCTGGTGTGACAGAACATAATGTGATGCGCAACTTTAAGGTGCAGCATTAGAGGCATTTCTGTACATTGCCCAGCTTTTTATTTTGTGATGGTTGTGCCAATATTGTGGTGGTGCACCACATATGTTTGTGAACCCTTTTTAATTGCCTAGGTATACACTGATTTAACAAATGACATACAAAAGTTACTTTTACATGTTTTTATTGAACATATTGTTCAAACATTAACAGCCTAAGCTGGAAAAAGTATGTGAAGCTGCTAGGATAATGACGTCTATGAACAGGGTTTATTGAAGTCAGGGATCCAATCAATGAGATGACATTCAGATGTGGGTTAGAGGTGTCCTGTCATAAAAAACCCACAAAGTTTGGTTACCAACAGAGTTAACAACAAGTAAAACACTAAACGAGTAGGGATGGGGATCATTCATTTTTATTGATATTGATACCATTATCGAGCCTGCTTACCGATCCGGGTCCTTATCGATACCACTATCGATACTTTTCTATGGAAAGACGAGACAGACGGCAATACATTTTTAACAGAACTGGTTGCAGAACTTGCATTTATTGCTTGTGTGAATTACTTTAATTTCTGAACATATTTTGAAAAAGAAATAGCCTACACACATGGCTCCATCAACATAAATGAGAAGAATAGTAAAATAATATATCAGCAGCAATAAATGAAATTCCAACAATGAAGAAAAATAAATATAGCCTATCCTTTACACAAACAAAAAGGGAAAACAAATTGACAGCTCTTAACACTAACAGTTTTTCTGCAGGAAAATGAGCATGTCGGCCTGTTTCAATATGTATTTCGTTTTCACACTTAAGTGTGTGTACTGTCACTTTAAGAGATCGGGCAGACACCTGCTAGCTGCTAAGTAGCTAGCTAACTAGCCAGCCACCAAGAGGCTGTTGCCACTTCACTCACTGCCCTGGCTATCTTATTCTAGCCATCTTAAATGAGCTAAACTAACACCATGGGCTTCAATTTATTCGTGTTTGTTGGATTATTATCAATTGGATTATTATTGTCAATGAACGGGACTTTGGCTGCATGCACCATCCATGCATACCTTGAGTTGATGAGGATGGTCCCGCAACAGCTGGAGTTGTTACCGATGCTGTTCCTACTCGAAGACAGTCATTTGTGTTTTAACATTGAGGACGTGTTTCCCCCCTTACATGAAATGACCCTCGAACACAGTTGGCATTTCGCCTCCTCTTTATCTTTCACTTTAGTGAAATGTAGCCAAGCACTTGACCGTTTCGCACGCTCCGCCATTATCTTAATGTTTGAAAATATGGTCACCCTAGCTATAGGCTCGATAGCAGAACCGATAAGCTCCGACCTTATTGATTACCGGGTTTTGAGAAATTTGGAACCGGGTCCTTTTGGACCCGGGTTTCGATCCCCATCCCTATAAATGAGTGGTCTTCATGGGAGGATACCAAGCAGGAAACCACTGCTCGCCACTCTCCGTTCATGACATAAGATATCCCAAAAATCTCAGTGAACTGAAACAGTTCTGTAAGGAGGAATGGTCCAAAATACCCCCTAACCATTGCAGGTCTGATCTACAACTACAGGAAATATTTGGTTGAGGTATTGCTAATAAATGAGGTTCCACCAGTTAGTAAATCTCATGGTCCACATACTTTTTACAATCCAAGCTGTCAACGTTTGAATGGTCAATAAAGAATGTAACAACTGTGTTGTTAAATCACATCCATCTATTTTTACAACTTAGATGATCAGACCATATCTTTCATGACTACGCATTGTAGTCTACCACCACTGTTGTGTGATTGGGTTTGCTCAATTTGTTCATATTTCATTAAAAAGATGCTTATTTTTTGGTACTTTTGATCTGGTGGGAGTCGCTAGCATTGTTCATGCCACATGGCATATAATATACTCCTTCAAGCATGTAGTCACACAAATGTTGAATTTTTCATGTCTGGAAAAAAGTGACAGCCCTGCTGTAAGCACAGTCAGAAATGGGTGGAGGACTCCTGGACTGTCTCTTAATCAAATTATCATCTGTACAAATGTGTCATATTGAAATAGAATGGAGTGGTTAGTCTCATGCTCCTATGGGGAGTTGGGAAGCCAGAGGGCATGTCCTACCCTCTTCCAACCGTGTCCATCTGTGATTTTCTCTCTTCGTAGCAGATCCAAACTGATTGGCAATCAAGCTTTTGTGAAGACTGAATCTAGTGCTTGGAAATGGGTATATAGTTAAACTTAAAACATACATACCAACTTTGACACCCTAAACAAATAAAGACCTAGCTTATTTCCAACCATTTCTGCATGATTAGGATGTTGTACCACTGCATTCATATTTCAGTGGTTGACCAGTCACTTGTTTCTGCTGGACTTCCCCTCTCTGACCCGTCCTTTTAACCGTATTTACATTGGAACGTTTTGGTCTCTGCTGTTTTGTCCCTCCGCTTGTAGCTCTCCTTTCTCATACACTCTGACCCCCCCCCCCCCTTCAGTGCTGCAGAGCTCTGCAGAGGCTTAGTGCAGACATATAACTTATAGAGGAGAAATGGCAGCTCACTGTTCTCCACATATACCCAGTCTGTTTTATTGTGGATCTTCTCAAAAACTAGCCTGTCTATAGCCAAGAAGGGTTTATCAGACTGATGGATGGTTTTAGACTTCTGGCCAATAGCTGATAGTCATACTGTGCTCACTCACTGGGGGTGGAGATTGCCAGTGGGTGCCTACCATCAGTGAGAATATTAAATTGCTCCTTTTTATCCTTTTTATTGTACCATTGCATTATAAATGCTACTGCATTGAAGTATAGCTGTAAAGGTGTATTACCTTTTCATGCTATTGTATTGGAGTGCAGTTTTATTGCCTTTTATTGCAGTAAAATATCATGCTTCTCCAGAATCAAGTTAATATATGTGCTTGAATGACTCTTTTTCTTTTATATCCTATGAAGTGCAGATTCAAGGTAAATAATTGTGATTTGACCCATCCTCATGAGGGTTGAGTTTTATGGTAAGGTTATTGGTCCTAGACTGGTACAGTGTTGCATAGCATCTATACTAGGGCCCCTAGGATTCCGTTTTAAAAAAAGGCCAATTCCGTTTTGCCAAATGGCCAATTCCGTTTTGTTCCGTTTTGCAAAATGGCCAATTCTGTTTTTTTCTGTTTTTACCTAATTTTGCTGGAATCTTTTTTCAGGCACATTTTGTTTTTTTTCCCTTACTTTTGCTAATACTTTTGCAACTCTTGATACATTTAATAAATCCACAATGTAATAAATGCACTTAAATAAAACAAGTACATATCATATCATAAATATTTATTGCTTTTAAATAATGATTTTCAAACATCACTTTTCATTTCTAACATTTTTCTTTTTAAAACTCTTTCAGATATTTCCTTTTTTAACCTCTTATTATTTTTTAACTAATTTAACCCATTCAGTTCTTTTCTTTTTTTTTAACCTTTCTTATTTTAAACTCATTTAACCAGGTTGAGTTCAGATCAAGCTCAAGTTCAGCTCTTTCATTTTCACCATTGAAATGCAGGATGGCTAGCTGTTTGGTAGAAATATCACTGAGGGATTCTCTCGTCTGTGACAAGATTCTTGTATTGAGAGAAATATCTCTCTGTGTCAACACTGGAGGAGATCAGCCAGATGTACTTCCATGCAACAGGATAAAGTAGTGGCACGGGATCAGCAATGCCCCTCTAAAATTCTGCGAGATCAGACGGATGTGTAAGTTTCTCTCTTTTTGAAAGTGCAATGTAGACCAGCCAGTCATCCTGCACTGCCATGGCGAGCCCTTTCAGTGCGGTGTAGTCGGCTCGCTAAATGGTCATTAATTGTACTTACGCGTACATGGTCAAGCAAATGTGACAAAACAACATCCATCTGCATAAAGTTCTTTAATGTCTTGGCTTGAACTTGGGATGTGAAGTGAAGTTAACCCAGCTGCTAGCTGAGTCTATATACAACTCGTAATCATACATCGAGTGGAAAATTAATTTCCCAGTGCATTGAATGTTTGATGAGCTTTGTAAATGCCCTACCACCACAAAGTTCTGAGCTAAGTGAAACACTGTGGGATCTTAGAGCAGGTACTGATCGACTGGTGCTGTGCAGCATGACTAAACAGATGACGTTATGCTCCAGTTTAAAGCCGCAGTGACCCACTGTCTGCTGGGAGAGAGAGGGTAAAGCTGGTCATTCAGTAGAGGAAAAAGGGGAGCAAAGGGTCATCTGTCACATAAATTGGAGTGTTGCTGAGGATTGTGCCTCTTTCCCTAGGCTCTTTCCCTTGCTTCTGTGTAAGCACTCGTCTGTCCATCAGCTTACTGATGTGGTTTGTTGTCTGAGTACCATATATGCTCTGAAGTTTGCTCCTGTTGCAAGCATATCAGGTCTGGGTCCAATTCATCAAAGTCCTCTACACTGATTGGCCAAGGCCTGTCAGAGATTGTGTACCACATTACTCTTCAGGACATCTGTGTTTGTGTGAGGTGTGTTAGGACTTCACTGACACTTGATTTTATGATGCTTTGATACATTTGATTTAGGTGTTTAGGTGTCAACTGAACACAATTCAGAGCCAGAATATTTGAATATTGAATATTTTGAGTACAGAAGTATTTACCATTAAACTCACTTTCCTTCACCAAACCATTTCTTATCATTTTCCTGTTCATCTCTATAAGTCCAGAAATATCAATGTTCAGTCCTGCTATTATCTTACAACCATGTCCATGATCTCTGCTATAGATAAGCACCACTCAGTTTTGCCTGTCATTGGTATTCTTGGCTGTCTCAGTGAGTTTCCTTTGAGCTCATCGGCACTGCAACCTCTGAATTCAGCATTCAGCTGAATTCAGCAATAAGCAAGCTGTCTCAAGTTGTTATGTCTAACTCGGTCTTCATAAGAAGAATCTGAGCTTTATTGGTGGTTCGTCCACTCTAGTCATGGAAGCAACATTGAACTTGAACATTGAACTTTAAAATTGGATTTTTATCTCAAATGCCAATTTTGATATTTAGGATCTTAAATTTCTGATAACCGATATATCTGCCAATATACTTTATAAAAAATTCTATACACATATCCCACAATTTTACCAATGGACTGCTGCAATACAATGATGTATGGCAATGTATACAGTAGGGCTGTCGCGGTTTGAAATTTTCCCACCACGGTTGTGTATGTGCCTCATCACCGCAGGATGCGGTGGTACCGCCCTGTTTTTTTATTTTTATTTGATTTATTTTTTTAAATAGAGTTTACCTGCGATCAGTTCAGTGTAAGACACTAGCGGGTCCTAAGAACAGGAAAAAAATGTCTAACGTCCTAGGAGTCCCAAACAACTTTAAACATGTTTGTTAATCTATCCATTTGTCCCTCAACATTCTGAAATGTGATAAAAGTAGAGATGTGAACGTGTACACAAAGGGTGTGTGTGTGTGTGTGTGTGTGTGTGTGTGTGTGTGTGTGTGTGTGTGTGTGTGTGTGTGTGTGTGTGTGTGTGTGTGTGTGTGTGTGTGTGTGTGTGTGTGTGTGTGTGTGTGTGTGTGTGTGTGTGTGTGTGAGAGAGAATCAAGTTAATGCTGTTGAAATGTTATTTGGATTATGGTTTAGGGTGCCATGATGATCTAAATGCTGTAGAGACTTTCCCACCCTGACCAAAATAAAATTGTGGGAGGAAACACGGAATATTTTAAATAACAAGAAAACATTAAAAAAAAAATGTTTGTTGTTGTACAGTTTCTGCCCCGGTTTGTAACCATCACTAATGAATCATTCCCCTCTTCTGTTTCCTCTGCTTGCCTTTCTGTTGCAGATCTTGAATGAGTAGTGAGGACTGTAAAACACAGCTATGCAGACCATCAAGTGTGTTGTAGTCGGGGATGGAGCAGTGGGTAAAACCTGTCTGCTCATCTCTTACACCACAAATAAGTTCCCCTCCGAATATGTACCTACGGTAAGTGTGGGAACTAGGGTTGGACTGATGTATCAGGCCGATATCAGCCAGTCAGTGTTGAGGTTCCTTCTTTACAACAGCTACATAAAATATACTACACCTGTTATGAAATGTGTCCTAAGTAGTTGCTAACCCTGGACGAAATGCTGTTTCAGAGGCTTTTCCACTGAGATACTGAATATCGGCACAACATATCTATTAGCAGATTCAATGCAAATAATATTGGTATAAAACCTACATCGATCAATCACTAGTGGGAACCAAAGATATTATATAGACATAAATAGTAGATTTTTATATCGGCTACTTTATGATAATAAATGTGTGTTGCTGCGCGTATTAATACATAACCACTTGTTTCTGTTTCTCTTTGTTGAAGGTGTTTGATAACTATGCCGTAACGGTAATGATTGGAGGCGAGCCCTATACTCTGGGCTTGTTTGATACTGCAGGTATGTCTTTCTTATTCCACCCTACAATCGCTCGGTTTTGTTCGTTCAGGACATCTAATCAGTCACTGTGATTGCAACTGCTGGTCGAGGGGGGAATGTCAACCAGTGTCTGTCAGTACAGACACTATAGCTCCATCACATTAGTCTTTTAACCGCGCCTCCTTCACCTCCCCTCGGTACTTGATGATACGTATCAAGTGGGCACTTGTAGAGCAGTGAGCAGAGTATTTGAAGCACACTTGCCCTTAAGCAGGTCTCATAATTGAAAATAATAAAAAATAATACACAGAACAATGAGTAACAAAATATCAGAAATTAATTAATTTCATAAATAAGTTTACATTGCCTGAATATTGTTTGTTTACTTGCTTATATATCCCTTGTTATGCCATTGTGGGTTGTCCACAGGAAATTACAAATGATCATGACGCATTTTGGGCAAGATGCACTCCTGTCTACGTCGTTCTCAGAAAGTTCACTTGACTTATCAGATTAAGGGAACAACACTTAAGGTGGTGGGGATTGCCCCGAGAGGAAGTGCCAAAGGGAAGTTGATGAGAGCCAGTTGAAATGACTGAGGCAGGCCCTTTGTACTATGAAATAGGTGTCCCTATCCAGTTGAAGGGAAGGCATGATAGTATTGGGTTGTCTTCTACTGCATTCCATCCATAGGACCTTTGTGAAACCGGGGTGTTTGTTAATGTGTGTTTTATTTTAGATTGAGGTGTGTCCTGTTGTATTGGCACTCTGCATCTTTCTCCTCACAGCGACGTCCTGCATTCTGGACTTGGTCAATGTTGGTACCTAGATTGTCAATGGCCAGATAGTGTGTATGTGTTAAATGTGTGTTTGTGTGTGGTTTCTCCAGGTCAGGAGGACTACGACAGGTTACGACCTCTGAGTTATCCCCAGACAGATGTCTTCCTTGTCTGTTTCTCTGTCGTGTCCCCCTCTTCCTTCGAAAACGTCAAAGAAAAGGCAAGTCTGTCTCTCTTCCTTTATCTTCTCGGCTGCTCTTGTTCCCTCTCTGTCATAAAGTATGGATGCTCTGGATGTTTTTTTTTGAGGGGTGGGGGGATTTATATTCATGCAGCAATGTTGATTCACATAAGTGTTAATCTGAGGGGGGGAGTGGTGTTTTCACCACAATGTAATTGTCATTTTATTTTGCATCATCTTTTCTGTTTTTGATTACCCAACACCTTCCATATATGCATGTAGCAACTGATCAAATTATTAATTACATGAATTAAGAAGAATGTAATTAATGTAGTTACAAATACTTTACACCCCTTATAAACTAAGAATTACCAATGTGTTGACCTTGTTGTGTGTGTGTCCAGTGGGTACCAGAGATCACCCACCACTGTCCAAAGACGCCCTTCCTGCTGGTTGGGACCCAGATTGACCTGCGGGACGACCCGTCCACTATAGAGAAACTGGCCAAGAACAAGCAGAAGCCAATTACTCCCGAGACAGCTGAGAAACTGGCCAGGGACCTCAAGGCTGTTAAATACGTGGAGTGCTCGGCCCTCACGCAGGTAAGATCTTTGCAGACACACACACACACTCACAAATGTTGCGCCCTTCAGTGGAAACAACCAAGAAAGTGGAGGAAAGAGGAACATGTCCATATGTCCCTTAGCCTGGACAAACAATGTTTGTTGTGTACATGCTGGTCATGTTTGGTTTTAGTGACCTCATGAGGTCAGCGGCGTGGCTCATGCCAAGTATCCTTAAGGTTTCACGTGGCTTAGAAAATCCTTGCTCAGTTTAGTCCATAGCATGCTGAGGCTGAGGTAAGCAGTCTGGCTTCATTTGTGCTGGAGTAGCTGAGGAGACCAGTTGAGGCTGTATGTGGGCAATAGAGACTCCATGTAACCGCTCCAAGTGGAAAGTCTAGTCTGGGAGGGTCAGCTCATGTGTTGGCTATAACCCTTTCCAACACAAGCGCCCAGAAAGAACGTCACCAATCCACTTTGTCACGCCATTATCCCTGGAGCCTCCAGTACAATATGGCCCAGGGCCCAGTTCTGGGATCAGCTTCCCACAAACACTGTTAGAGGTGCACCGATAACATCTGCAGTATCAGGATCAGTGCCGATCCAGCTCCTAAGTACTCATACTCGGATTGACAAATGAACCTGTCTTGATACCGATACTTTAACGACACAATGGCTTTGCCGCAATATAAAACTTGTACAGGGTGAGGAAAAATGTCTCCTGACATGTAAGAATCCTGCTATTTGTGAAGCTCATAGGCAGAGGACCTATTCTTTAGAAGAGCAGCCTTGGCTATGCAGGCCTATTGCCATTCTGTTTAATTTAGGCTTAACCTGCCACTGATCTTTCTAAAGAAGCTGTTTTTGAATCTGTCAATTAGCTGTGTTTGATTTGAGTTTGAAAAAATGAAACTCCATAGGCTAGATAACATATAGCCTGCTATGTAGCATGTGCAGTGTATTTTTTCTATTTTATTATTCCTATTTGTATTTTATTTGAGGATTCCTAAACAATGGCGAATAATTTGATCAATGAATAAACAGACGCAGTTGCTGCATCAAACACTATATTGCATGAACGAGAATTGAATAGTACTTGGATTGGTACTCGTGTCGGGCAATCTACTTAATGAAATATTTGGTACTCGTATTGGTTCTTAAACATTGGTGTTGTCCCACCTCTCCCCGCTGTGAAAACCTCCGGCCTGCCAGAGGGAACACAACACTGGTTGCGGATCAGAGGGTTTTGGGTATCCAGGCCTCGGTCTGGGAGAGAACAATAGTGTTGATTGAGCTGAGGTGTGTGCACCCCCACCACTCGCTCTGCTCCTTCCTTCCTTCCTTCCTGTCCTCCACCCCCAACCCCTCCCTCACAGAGCTGTTGCACAGCTACTGATGCAATTTCCTGTTTCCTGTCCGGGATCTCAGGACTCCGTCTACGCCTCAGCCCACTGCTACCGCTCTCCATCTGCTCCACACTGTTGCCTCTCTCTTCCTTTAACTCTCTCCTACAAATGCCTTTCCTCCTTGTTCCGCCCATGTTCCTCTTATCCTGCCCCCCCATCTCTCTCTCTCTCTGTTTGCTGTGCTAACTCTGCTGTTGTTCTCTCCCCTCCCCTCTGTCGTTGTAGCGAGGGCTGAAGAATGTATTTGATGAAGCTATCCTAGCCGCCCTAGAGCCACCCGAGACGCAGAGAAAGAGGAAATGCTGTATATTTTAAAGTCTCCCCGTCGCCACTCCTCATCTCTTTCCTCCTTCTAAATCTAGACCGATCTCAACCAACCAACTAACCAACCTGTCAACCTGCGATCCATTTCCTATCCCTACTTTTCCCCCCTTCACCAACTGCTGTTTTATATCGAGAGCTCTTGTCACAGCTCTCGTCTTTGCTTTCCTTTTTCCCCTTTGCCGACCCCAGGCCTTTCTGCACCTCAAGGATTTTTGCTAATTGCCTTTTCTAATCTGTAGCACTGCTAACATTTGGTTTGGTTGGTTTGTTAACATACTTACAATGCCTCACTTTTGGAATGGGGTTGCGTCAGCCTAGTTTTGCATCCTAAATCTTCCTGTTCACCACTCTCGTCACACCAGTCCCCATACAGGTCACTACTTTTGGCCAGTGGTCATGCAGCTGGTCTCTGGCCAAGAGTAAAGCGGTAGCCTACAGAGACTATAGGATGTAGTTGGATGTAGCCATTGTTTGCTCAAGTTAGTCTTTCCCCTCTCTTATTGTATTGTTAATGTGGAGAGCGTTTGGACTGGAGAGAGGGTGGTGGCTTCACATGGTTCCACAGTGTTGAGATTGATCTAAACACTAATTAAACATAGACTCCATTCCTAACATTAATGTATTTTTTGTACTACTGCTGATGTATAAACAGGCCTTGGGAGTTTGACTGTGGTTGCATATAGGGCTGTTAAGTACCAAAGTCATATATAGAGAGCGTTTGACCGTTTTGGCAACATACCAACTGAATTCAGATGCTTCTCTGTTTAGAGTCACCATGGCAATATTGGCCCTGCCTGAACTATATTGACCCGTTATTGATATCGGGTTCTAGTTAAGTGATTTGACTTGAAGCTGTAGTCCTATGAGAGATGGTGTCTGACTTATTTGGCCCAACTTTCTCTCTATATGACTCTAATGTGCCATTTGCTGCGGTGCATATCCCGCTGTCATGGAAGTACAGATAATTAAAAAAAGCTTCTATAATTGTGTGAAATGATCTGTGAAATTCATTAATAAAGGACAAATGAACTTGCTATCCTTTCTCTGGCTCTCTCTTCCTTTCCCAGCGCTCGGTCACAGTCCATAGAGAAGAAGTGTGTGGGTTTAGTGTGCTGACTTGAGCAACGCTGGGGGCTTATTGGTCTCCTGCATACTGCAACACTGTGTTAGAGCAGCTCTGTTTTCCTCACATGACGAGGCTCAGGCTGTAAGCAGCTCTGCTTAGGGGCAAACAGGAAGAGGGCGCAAACATGGGGAACACACTACACGACTTTTAGGACGATTACAGCCGTGACTTGGCATCACGGCTTGATTTTCAAGGTCAGACCGAGGCTGGGGCTAGATTGTGGTAGTTGTACAGATGATCTTGTTGTGGGTGGGTGGGTGGGTGGGTTCAGGATTTAAAGGAATAGTTCAGTCCAAAATGAAAATTCAGTCATTAACTACTCGTTCCCATGTCAGTTAAAACTCCATTGAAGTTCATACAAAAAAAAACCCCATCAAGTTAGTCCCCGTAGCTCCAAAGAATGCGTAAAATGTCTGTCATATTTCTCCAAATTGCCCATGCAGCATAATCAAAGTGTTTTGTAGTGAAATGATAGTACCGTGGGCCCAAAAGTCCAATATAAAGCTCATTATCGCCTAGATTTTCCTCAACGACATTGCGTTGTTCCAGAGCGTGCCAGCGGTTGCGCGAGCACCCTGCAGAGCTCTGGCAAGACGTTGAAGACTGCTAACACTAAAACAGCCTCAACGCTATAGGGTGTGACTGTTGGCGCAAATATGATTGCCTCTACCAAGCAAGACAAGAAAATCTGAGAGTGCCAGACGTTGAGTGTGTGATGTCCAATCTGTTAATTCATGTAGCTAGTGTTTTTCCCAGCCTAAATACAGCCTCAGAACAGATTGTCTGTCAAGGCTGTGGGTCGGTGTGTGCATGACATGACGAGTCTGGCTTGTTAGCTATTTTATTTTCTGACCTTTATGAACCCAGCTGTTAGTGTGTGTGTGTCTTTGGACCCATGTTCTCTTCTTCCTCCACTTTCTTCTTTGACTTGCCCTTGATTTGAGTGCTCACGACCCAGCTGCACACCTCACGCTCAAACAGATGTGATATGTGTTGACACCTCATTCCTAATCTGTTCTCTAGAGATTATTATTTGGATTAACTGGCCTGTTGAATTATTGTTTTTGTTTTAATAGCACACTCACACCCCACTGTCCCAACAGGTCCAGTCTGAATGACGTCCAATGCTATTTTTTGTTGGCACCTGGTTATTTTGCTCTGTTCATGCTGTCATTGAGTTGCCTCCCAACCTTTTCATTTGACCTGTGTGTATGTGTGTGTGTGTTGTCCCATCATTGAGCCTGTGTTTGTGTGTTTGTGTCCACAGAAAGGCCTAAAGAATGTGTTTGATGAGGCGATATTGGCCGCATTGGAGCCCCCAGAGCCCAAGAAGAAACGCAAATGTGTGCTGCTATGAGAGGGCCCTGACCTTTTTAAAGCGTACACACACACACACACACACACACACACACACACACACACACACACACACACACACACACACACACCTTAAATACATACACACACACACACACACACCTTAAATACATACACACATGCCCATCCCACCCAATCCCGATCTCCACCCCTTTCCCTTGCTCTGCTAAGGCTGGTTGACAGCTTTGTCCTCCACAACGACAACTAGGAAGAACCCACCTTCATACCAAGTTTCAGATAATTCCTCTGCAATACTGAACAGCTTCGTCCCCAGGTCTGGGGCAGAAGATGGACCTAACCTGGCCAACGGGCTGCCGTGGGCCCTGGGCAGGGTGGCCCCCGCCTCCGATGGGAATCAATACGCCAGGCTTATGTACAAGTAGAATTCAAATCTGTGAGCTTTGATAGATTGGCTTAGATCCAGTCATTGTTGCGGCCTCTTCACTTTTAGATGCCCGGCCACTTAGTTGTCCTTAGCCAATTAAAAGCTTTGATGGAGATGAGCCCTGCCCCTGTTCTTCCCAGCTGCCTGATTGACAGCTGCACATGCTGCTGGTCCCGCCCCTTCCGTTGACGAGCACACTCATCGCCCAGTCTCCACGCTCTTTCTTAGCACTACCTGAAGAAGTGCTAACAGTATTTTAGTTTTTTGTTTGCCAACACCTTCCCTCCACAAACACAACAGAAGTCTGAGATATTTATTCCGTGTTCCAGATAGACTCGCTCTAGACCGCCTCGTGAACCGGGTAGATCTGAAAGGACTGGCTAATTCAGAGCAGTGTGGCAGAAAAAGGAATTGGTAAATATTGCCATCTAGCATCCAATCCTCTCAGACCTGCAGATGTCCAGGGTGCAGAGCGACAGTCCATTTGGAGCGCGGTATCCACTGAAGAGCTAAAGGCGTCCGACAGCAGTGGGCCCGCGAGGCGGCCGTGGGAATTGGCCTTTTCCGAAGCAGGGAACTTAAACAGTGTTAGCAGAACAAGCGGTGTGTTCTTTGTGCGTTTGCAGGGACCAAGGGAGAGTAAAGCTGGTTACTGTTGAAACCTTGTCGTAACCTTACAGTTAGAACGGGTACAGCAGAGACGTCCGTGGAAAACAAGTGTTCCTCTGCACGCGTTGGCAGCGTTTTCCCGCTTTAGACCACTGATCCAATTAACATGAGCCGGGATTCTGTGCCAGGTCAGAATCTGGTGCCGTCTTTAGTGTTTTTATCCAGGCTGTCTGGTCCTGTACCCATTCCAACTATATGGTGCTGCATGTAGCTGAGCCTCGATCTCTGTTCTGAAGATAGGTTTAACAGATGTAATAATAATGTAAGCTGGCACACAATGTTGATGTAGGCTCCAGATGTTTTTACCAAAACCTTTTTTTCTTTTTAAATTTTTTTTTTTTCAGTTTGTGCTGTTTTTGATTCCATGTATGTGTGTATGTATATATACATACATGCATACAGATTGAAAAGGTTACTTTCACTCCTTTTACATTTAGGGGCCGGAACTCATCTGAACTCTGACCTGCCAGTTACACAAAGAGAACCTAATTGGTTGAGTCGATTTTAAAATCTCCAATGGCAGAGAGACTGTTTGGTAAAGATTATTTGTGATTGGTTGATTATTGTTTTTCTTTACTGGTGGTTTAGAGTTGGGTTGACGTCCAGCCCAAGTCAGTATAATTATTATTATAACCTGTTGTTGTTTTGGTGCAAAACCAAATGCTTTGTCTGAAGTCTTTGTTCTTTGTATATGCATTCTTTTCAAAAATATTAAACTTATACCTTAATTGCCTTTACTACTTTGCCTTGCCATCCTTATTTGGTTGTTGTGATTGGAGTATCAGAGAAAAAGCTACTTATCACCCAAGAGAATAATTTATTTGACTGTTTTGAGCCGTGTGGTAGCTTCATTATTTTAATATCAGCACATCTGAATCCTGCTATTAAAGGCAGAGGAGCATCTTTCTACCTGAACTTTTAAAGAAGATCAACAGTAAAGTATGGTGGACGTATACATATGTGTCTTACATGCCATGCCTGCATACATGTTTTATCTTGGGTGGTCCCAGTGGGAATGGATCCATGGCAGGGGTAAAGCCTCCCCGAGCTCACAGACAAGATGAACATTTTCAAACAAGCACCAGTTCATTTCTACCAATCAAAAAAAGGACAACTGATTGGCCCCGCCGTGGCACACCTGAGCCTTGTTTTGACTGGGACTGTGATTGGTGGAAATAATCAGACGTCACTTTTTTGAAACGCTTTGAGAAGTTAAGAAATGTATAGGAGGAGTTTAATGCCTTGCAGTATTTGTTGAGCTATACGTTATTACTTTACTATTTAACACAAATAGCAGTATGGTGAGACCCTGTCATTACAGGTAGAGCCAGCAGGGTGCGCTGTCTGCCCAAACATGATTTCCCCTGCTGCTGTTGCTGCCTGTCTGGACCAAACTGATGCCATACCTGATTGATGTCATGCATAGTCCAATCTGCACTGCAACTCACACATCACAAGTTATGACACTTGACTGATGCCTGTGGGGAAATTGGATTATTGCTGCAACAAAAAAATATGAATAAATATATCTAAAAAAAAAAAGTCAATTTACAGATGCAGATGACATGAAAACACTACAGGGGCTCTGATATCACAAGCATAGTAACTGATGCAGCTTAGCAGAGAACGGGAAGGGAAGACTTCTCAAGTGGCTTGAGAAAGGTCCATGTGTTCTACAAGGTACATCTTAGTCACACAAGCTGCACTTATCCTCTCTCACACACACACACACACACTGTAGGTCAGTGCTGACAGATTAGTATCGTTCATAACCTACACAGATGTCCAGGAATTCCTCAAACGGCTGCAAATGAGGGCGATATCCCAGGCTTGGTGACCCAGATCATCTACCCCGGGGATGGGGGTGAATTGGGGGGGGGGGGTAGAGAGAAATACCCTGCTACACCCAAACACCCCCCCACCCCTGTGAGGTGTTCACACATTCCCAGCGTTTCTGGAGTGCTGTCTGTTGGCACCTTCTTACGCTAAAGAGACGCTGACAGCCATTAATTATCACACAGGCTGAACGAAGGGCATTCCTCTCTGCTGAAATATCTGTGTGTGTGTGTGTGTGTGTGTCTCCAAGCTGAGCGAGAGACACCACCTGGCCTCCATTGGTCTTCATCAAGTTTGACAAATGATTTTAATGTTATCCCTCCGGGACGTCCAATCGCTGTCGAGCCCGGCTGAACTTCTCCTCTGTGGGATGGCCAATCAGAGCGGGGTGATGTAATAACCAGGCCGCTCCTGAGACAGTCGAGTCCTGAAACACACACACACACACACACACACACACACTGACTGTCTGTGCTGCACCCACTTTTATTGAGTTGATTTTTTATGATGATCTGATTTATGATGAAAAGCACAAGGAGGGGTTTTAGCAGTTTATTAAAGCCCGGTGGTAAATCAATGCTCAGACATCACAGCTACAGGTGGGCATGCCTGTTCCTGTGTGTGTGTGTGTGTGTGTGTGTGTGTGTGTGTGTGTGTGTGTGTGTGAGATAAATCTCTCTGTTGCTGGCCGCAGCATGGGTACAGTGTACTTAGCCACGCTGGTATTCAGCCGTTTACAATCTCCGCTCTTCCTGGGTTCAGACCTCTTGCCAACATAGGGAACGCAATGTGGTTTTCATCAAGGAGGGGTGAGGCAGAAGATGGAGAGGGGGGTAAGGGGGGTGGGGGGTGATGTTGGCTATGATGTAGGTTTCGTCTGTGTGTGTGTGTGTGTGTGTAGTATGTGTTTGACACATGGTCACTGCGAGGGTTATTTTGACATGGCAAGTTGCTGTTGGCTAATAGATACATGTAACACACACGCTCCAACCCCTTTCACCCGCATACACACACACACACACACACACATACATGCACATGACTTCAGGTGTGTGTTTAGTGTCCAGGTGTAAAGGGAAAGTCCTTTGCTGTTCAGTTGAAATCTCCCCGATGACAGACAAGAGGCCAGAAATACAGACGTGTGTGTGTGTGTGTGTGTGTGTGTGTGTGTGTGTGTGTGTGTGTGTGTGTGTGTGTGTGTGTGTGTGTTACATACATCATCCATACCAGCATCCAGCGATGAAGCGCTAGCAGCTACAGCCCCCATCAACAGCCTGATCATCACTGCTCCCTGTGGAGGGGGAGGAGTGTCACTTTCACTCCCGCCCCCCCGAATGGCCTCAAGGTGTTGCTGCAGTTCACTTGCGAACTCGCGGCGCACAACGGATTCCAAAAACCTTCAAGCGAATCTTCCGGAAAACATTTTTTCCCTTTTCTGAGACGTGCTAAATTGATTTTAAAGACGAAATTGAACTTTGGATTGTCTATTTGTCACATTGATCTGTTGTGTATATGCTCCTGGAGGAAGCCAGCTGCTTCTTAAACGGATTTACATGAAATTTGGTCTGACGGTTCCAAATAAAGGTTGAGATATGTCCATTATCTTTCACAGCCATAATGTAAAAGGCCACTCCTGTGTGCACCAAGACCTCGCCCACAGGAACCAACCACCAAAACGTTAGACTAATACTTTTGCAAGATTCTGTCAATCACATTGTGAGATGTGTGGCAGCCCCCTATTGACCAGATTTCAAATACTTTTGCACACAGTTGTTGACCTTTATGGAACATACGTACCAAGTGTTGTGAGGATTGGACAAGGTGATGAGTTATAACCAATTTTGTGTTAGGCCACGCCCCTTATCAATTTCATTGGTCTGTGGCAGCTGTTTTGTTTACCTGATTGGGCCCATTTATAGACCGTTTGCACAACTAGGTCCTATTTGCCTGTGTACCAATTTTGATATTGCTAGGTCCCGAATGTTACTAAAATGCTTCAGGGAAACTTTTTTCAAAATAGCAAAAAAAATCTACCTGGGCAGAATTTGTAGAGCACACTCAAGAGACTATGTGTAGCAAGTTTTGCGTCACTCGGACTCACGGTGTGGGAGTTGCAACCTGTCACGGTGTAAAATATTTGACCTTTAATTACAGCGCCTCCCCTCAGGGCGATTTGGTTGGCAAGCATCTCACGGCAGTTCGAGAAACGGCAGTAGAAGACCAGTAATAATAGTAAATCACCCTCACCGATGCCTTTCTGGACGTTTGTTTCTATGGGCCTGTCTGGTCTGTAGGGCTCTTGCTCTGATTTCTGTCTGTCAGTCTCTGCATCTGTCAACCTTTCTGTCTGCAGTGGCCCAGAGGGGGTTTACCAGGGTAGAGTAGGAATGTAGACAGTAAGCTGCTGTGGGTCACCTACATCACACTTCAAAAACACCCACCCCCCTACCCCCATATCCAACCCACCTGTGGTTTGTCTCACCACCCCTCCCTGCAGTGCCGTGGGCCCTGCCCGCCTGCATCCTGCTGCAATCTGTTCAGCCCTTCTGCAGGCCAGAGAGGATTTTATGTGAAGTGAAAGCAGCAATAGAAGCTGTGTTCTTCAAAGGCCTCTCTCTCTATTGCTCCAATAGGGATCTACACTGATCCTTGCTGTTTTTGTTCTGTGCAAATCATTCATTCTAGTCTAGTCGTTGTTCAACGTTCAAAGAAATTAGAAATCGACATGGTTAACTTGACTGGGAACTGATCACCTTATCACTGACAGACCTGATTGATTGTTCGCTTGTTAGCTAGCTAACCATAGTATCTGCTCACTAACCATCGCAGTCTTGTTGTTAAGACATATGATTAGCACGCTAGCTAATGCATCTAGTAGAAGCTTAGTAGTGGCTGGTAGTCACATGTTGACCGTAACATCAGTTAGCCTGTTGGATAGTTAGCTAGCTAACAAGTCATTCGGTCTCCTATTCAATTTTAAATTCTTCTTCCCAGAAACAGCCAGCTGTGACTTTAAAGCTGCATTATGTAATTAAATGTAAAAATACAAGCTCCGTATCAGTCTAGTCCCTAGCGCCTCGGCTATCGCTACAGAAAATGAAGTCTTCAAAAATACAATCAGTTACCTCTCGCTGCCACTGGGGGCCGCCAATGACTAAACTGCAAAAAGTTACATAGTTTAAACAGGATAGACAGTGACAGATCACTCCGTATCGCAGATCGCTAGTATGTGAAAATGACACAAAATTCCTGAAGCAAGTTGCTTTGCATTGGAATGGCATTTTCTGACCCCAAATAAGAAAAAATAAGATTTTAACTCAAAACTATATTAAAACTATATTGTCAAGATGGATATTGGTGTCTGTTGGAAGTGCAGGTATGTGGACGGTAACAAACAAACCCTGCTGCATGCAACAGGACCAAGTAGAAGTTCACCCACCTTTTTAGGCTGACATGAATCTATACGAGGCAAGTTCATAGTAGTATCAAACGGAAAATTGAATAGATTTTTGCTGATATTCACAGTGGAGGTCATAGTTCATTAATTTTCCATACCCACCACATCACTGGTTTTAGTGCATTCGGATGACAATAAAGGAACTCAACTCGCGGGTAGTGTAAATCTGCATCACGATGGAGGAGATCGAGTAGTCACGACGTGTGCCTGCCTGGCGCCCTAGTGCCCATGAGCCCGAGCCTCGGGTCTGCTCTGCTTGTGTTGCGCAACGTGGCCATCTCAGACACCAGAGGAAAAGCCGGGGGGGAAGGAGGAGGGGGATGGAGGAGGAGGAGGGGTGGCGGGCGGAGAAAGAATTGCAACTGTCATCACAAACAAGAACCATCTGTCTCATTTGTGTAACTTGTTTTCTTTTAATATGAGAAGTATGCTGAAGAGATCTGGGAGTTTGAGAGAGGCCTGGGAGGGCCCGGGCCCTGGGCTAAAGCCAGCCTTCTCCTGGGCTCTGGGAGCAAGTGGCATTAATATCCAGCCAACCTGCATTGTTAACCCTTCACAAACACAACACACACACACACACACACACACACACACACACACACACACACACACACACACACACACACTGAGAGAGAGAGAGAGAGAGAGATAGAGGTGAGAGAGGTTGACCATCAGAAAAGGTGTGGATCCAGCTCCTGTCTTGTCGGAGCATTAGGTGGGTGATTCATGTAACGTTCAGGTTCCTCTCCATATTCCAGATTAAATTGCCAATCTCATATTACTGGATTACTAGAAAGTTGCTACTGTTTTTTTGGGAAGGGCAGGCGCTAACCAGGTACCATTAGGTCTTGTATAAAGCTGAATTCAACTGAATACCCTCGTCAGGACACAGCATACCTGTCGCCATGGTTACACT
>JAXDDW010000013.1:5605000-5620000 GCA_034670385.1 Hoplostethus mediterraneus
CATCATCATCCTCACTCACAATGCAGAAAGAGAGTGTGTGTGTGTGTGTGTGTGTGAGTGTGTGTGTGTGTGTGTGTGTGTGTGTGTGTGTGTGGAGCAGCATCAGGGCATTGCAGGGGGCAAAACAAAAATGGCCTCTTGACTCAACAGCAACTGAACCTCAGCGCAACGCAACCATGTACACTTGGAAAGCAAACCACAAAAGTCCGTCTGTGTCGCGTTCAGGCGCTCAAGTCCGTCCTGGGACATCCCAGCTCCGCCGTCTCCCTTTGTGACATCCAGCGATCCGAGTGAGTCCCCGAAGCAGCAGCAGCAGCAAGGGAAGGGCAAACCAACCCTCCTCTCTCCCCCACCCAACCCCATAAAACCCCCCCACCCCCCTTCATCCTCACCCCACCCACCCACCCTCCCATAGGTCCGGTACGCCCCACATCTCCATCCGTCCGTTCATCCCCCCCCCCCCCATCTCCTCACTCTCAACAGCATCAAATAAGTTAAACATTACAAAAATAAGAAAGCATTGACAACAATGAAAAAAAAAATCAAACGTGAGAGTGAGGGAGGGAGACAGAAAGAGAGAAAGATGCTCTCCACTTGAGAGAATTATTATTTTTTGCCTCTTTTGCAGCTTTTGTTTTTAGGAAATCCCATGCATAACGTATCAATATCCTTAATGGTTGTATAAAATGAATAGGATGGCCTGAGACCTCTCATCCAGGCAGTCTGTTCCCATTGACCAGTAGTTGGGGGGTGGTGGTGGGGGGGGGGTGGTGGTCTTGAGTGAGGGAAGAGGGAGGTAAACAAGACTCTCCCTCCCTCTGGTCCAGGTAAGTGAGGGGGCGTTTGTTTTGTCCGCCCAGCAGCGCCCTCCGTGCCCCCCCGCCCATCACCGGCAGGTATGCATCTCCACCATCTTGCGGCACTGTTTGCATTTGACGTAGCAGCACCAGTGGAACTTGCAGCTGCACCGGTCCACCACCTCCACCTCCTCCGTCTGGAAGCCGCGGCCGCAGCACATCAGCTCGCAGCCGTCGATGGCCTTGGAGGTGCGGTTGCACTGGCGGCCCGCCGTGCCCAGCATGCCCGGCGTCCGCGGGTCGTAGTCGCAGAAGTCCGGGCTGGGGTCCAGGTAGACCAGGTCCTCGTCCGTGTGGGGTTTGAACTGGGAGTTGCGCGGCACCAGGACTTTGGTGGTGCCCACCTTGCGCTGCTCCACCTCGGTGGCGCCGTCGAACTTCTCCTTGATGACGTTGCCCACCTTGCGGAAGGGCGGCATGGCCTTCCAGCAGGTCTTCACCTCGCAGGATCCCGACACGCCGTGGCATTTACACTCCACGCGCATGTGAGACAGGATGGCCTGCGGGGGGGGGGAAACCGAGCCACGCTAGGTTAGCCGGACGGACCTGGAACTAAGGGAGTGTTCGCACCATTCCGCCGCTGCAACCTGATTTCGTTACTGATAATGAAAAGCAGATCGCATGACTCTTTGTTTCCTAGTTGCAGTAGCTGCCACTATCAGCGACTACTTCTTATGTGCAACTCTTAGCAGAAACTCCCCAGAGTAACAACGACTACCGACTTTTCTACCGCTACTTTCTCCAGTTTCAAAAACGCTTCAAAAAGGCAGAATAGTGCGAACGCAACCTTATTCCCGAGTGTTTTGTTTTGTGTGCGTGCTTCCGTTGAAGTGACTCTAGTGAATGATACGTTACCTTCCTGCCGGCCTCATTGTTGTGGAGGTTCATGAGGGCCCGGCTGGAGGACTGGCCTTTACTCCTCTCCCTCACATCCACAAAGGACTGCGAGAAAGCCACTCCATAGGCGATGTTGTCACTGCAACCTGACCACTGGAACCCTGCGGTGGGACGGCGGGTTAGAGACGGGACCCCAGAAATCCATATCTAACTTTAATGTTATCACTATGTCAGTCAGTGTGTGTGTGTGTGTGTGTGTGTGTGTGTGTGTGCGTGACCTACCCTCTGGACTGACTCCGTGCACGTTGCGGTCGCAGCCGCATTTTTCCAGTTCTCCGCTGCTGCAGGCCCTTGTTACCGCGAACGCCACGCTGGCTGCTGAGATGGCGTACACAAAGGCTGCCTCGCGGGTACCTAATGCACACAAACACACACAGACATATGAAGGTGTTGAGGCGTTGAGGTGTTGAGGTGTTTTGTAGTTTTGTAACTGAATGCACTAAAAAGCACTTTGCATCCACGTAGGCGATGTAATAAGGTCTGGGGGGGGGCGGGAACGTCGCTGGCATTGGACGGGTGTCGACGTGCAAGAGGAGGCCAAGTTCAGCATCAACCCGAATGAGCACAGAATCTTCACAATATGGTATGGCATGGTGAACATTTATCTTTAAACGTCTTTGAAAACTTTGTTCTTTGTTTTGAAATGAGATGAAAGGTATTTAGGTCCAGATTTCACAAAACGCCATCTGAGCTTTTATATCGGCGCTCTATTTCCATGGGTTTTTGCACGTCGGCGCGAGCCCATCGCATCAACATCGACTCAACGTCAAAAAAACCAGGACCGTGCATGTCTTACCCTGGGTGACCACTTTGCCGAACACCGGCATGGTCTCCAGCGTGGAGCAGTTCCACCGCCGGTTCCGAAACTGGAACTGACACTCGTCTATGGCCAGCTGGGCTCCGCGACGCACCGCATCCATCACCTCCACGCTACGCTTGCAGATCTGAACCTGGAACGGAGACACACACAGGAGGCAGATGGGTAACAAGCACGATGGTTTCCTTTCCAAATGTAACCCCCCCCCGCCGTCATTTGGCGAGGCAAAAATGGTCCGATTGAAGAATTCTTCCAGGCAAACCCTAACGGTATTTGGTTTGGGAGCGTACCTGTCTCTGGATGAGGCCTCGTAGCCTCTCGCACGTCTCCTCATCGCTGATGCTTCCCACCGACGACAGCTTGGCCAGGTACCTGACAGAGGGAGACACAACATTGTTTTATTTCTCTCCTTCGGGGCAGAGGGGGAGGTGGCGAAGGTGGCCGGAGCCGGTGCAAAGGGAGGCTCGGTTCCCATGACGTTGCGGGAATGTTTTGGCTAAATGTCGGCTCGTGAGGACGCTGAGAGGAGGGGAAGTGGCTTATCACACACACCACCTCCAGGCCAGACAGGTCAGGGAGATATATACCGCACACACACACACACACACACACACAATCCAAGATGTATGAGAAAATGACATCCATCTAGATTCCCTGTCCCTCACACACACACACACACACACACACACACACACACACACACACACACACACACACACACACACACTTCAGTCTCATATCTCCAATCCCAGCTGCACCTTACAGAAATAGGCCTTCTCCTAAGCCGGCAGTAAGAGAGCAGACGCGATTAGTGCACAAGTGTCCATCTTAAGTCCAGTTCGTCTCATGTTGAGTCTTCACATCGTGGGTTTTCTTTCAAACAAGTGAAATGTTTTTCCAACGGGGTGAGATAAGTCTTGTTTTCAACACGGTGTCGTACTTCAGACGGTAACAAGGCAGAAGAAGGCAAAAGAAGAAGAAGAAGAAGGAAATGTCACTCAGTTGAAACGAATGGGGTTGCATTGGAAACGAGTGATTTTTTTCTCTCATTTGTTTTACGACAAATACGAAGATTAAAATGAAGATTTCTGCGAGTGAGGACTCTCTGGGCAGGCTTGGTGTTTTAACCCTCGAGCAGCAGCCAGACCACACTGGCTGATCCTCTCCACAGGCCTGCTGGTTTCTACTATACCGATTCCACAGAAGGATAGCTCTCAAAATATGGCTGTCAAACTGGCCCTTATTAAAGGGGAATTCTGCCAACATTTGCTTTTAGGCTGTTATTCTGTAAAAAGTCGACTTTTTTCTCTCTCTCTCTCTCTCTCTCTCTCTCTCTCGAATGTCTTGTTTAATAAGCTTTGAGTTATGAGTTTCCCAAGACCACACATACCTCATAAGCCCTGTTCGCCTGCATCAATCAAGCTGTGGCACCGCTCCAGATCGCGCAGATTTTTTTCTGCCGGGTTATTGACGAAGACTACATGCACATTACAGGATCACATGACCCTCGTTTTACACCGGGTGCATGTATAGATGGGCATAAAATTGGTATCTCCTCTACTCTCCTCTCCTCTCTAGTCCAGATAATCTCTCCCTCTCTCTCTCTCTCTCTCTCTGATAGCCTTGCTCTCCCATCCAGACAGTGCTGTGATAACCCCCTGGTCCCGGGCCACTCCACCACAACTCAACCCACGTCCGCTCCTCGTATCGGCGCTCGAGGATGACCTCACTCTCTCTCAATATAACACATCCAAATGTTTCTTCGCTCATAAGGTGACTCGGTTTCTATTGCAGGGTTCTCATTGGTCGCGGGATTTCTGGAATATGTCGGGAGCCGTATTCCGGACTGGGAAAGCCGGGGGGACATTTGATAAATTGTCTCGGGGGGTCAAGGAAAATCTGGGAATTTTACAAATGGGTCACTTTACAGGAATCCCAGCCAACATGTCGTGGGTTGTGTGTGGGCCCCACAGTCGGGGTAGGCAACTGAGCCCAGCTCCGGTCTATGTGTGAGTCCCGCATGGGCCCCATTTAAAATGATGATTGCTCACATGGGTCCCACTTATAGCCCACCTTGGCCCCATTAGCGACCCACATGGGCAGACACACACGGGGCCTATATGGAGCCCATAGACAAATGAATATGGGCCCCATTTGGGTTGTAAGTACCAGCCCATCACTAACCCATGGACATGTTGGCTGCGATAATACAGCAGAATGCATTTTCCAACTCACACATTCATTGCATTAGATGGTTTCAGCCCAACTAGAGTGGAAACCGGACTGTTCACGACGTTTAGAAAAACGTCAAGAAAACAGGAAGGAGTACAATGGTTCGGTCATGGGCGCTCTCCGACTTAGGTGTAGAAAATCATGGAATTGTACATCAAGGGTGACATCGGGAATTGTCTACACTCCACGTGACAGGAGTGAAATACTCTTTCTTACAACTTCTCTAATTGGGATCGTTTCTGCCAAATTGAATTGTTGTGTCGCTGGTTGGATTCCTGGAGCCGCTTCCAGGACCGAACCACCGTCCTGGAGTACACTGCGAGGTTATATATCCCCCCCCGCCCCCCGCCAAAAAAAAATCCTCCAGTTCTCTGTGCAGCGCCGATTGGGTTGACTCAACGCACGGGGATCGCGCGGGGAGCGAGGGCTTTCATCAAAGCCATGCGCCGCGTTTGATCCGCCTTTGTTGTGAAGCGTAGCCTTGGGCAGGGCGCGCTGTGTTTGGGTCCGCGCGGCCAGCTGGGAGACCATCAGACAGCGATAAAGACGCGCGCGTGAGAACGGACCCCGGCATATAACACCACAACAACAGACCCGCTAGATAGAAACCTGTCCACACACACACACACACACACACACACACACACACACACGCACACACACACACACACACACACAAAAGCGGCTGGACGGCATCCCGTTGGCCTGACATTCACCCTGGAAACATTTAATAAACATTGGATAAGCTGTTATTCAGGTGATTTTCTAGATGTGTGCATGTGTGTGTGTGTGTGTGTGTGTATAAATGCGTGGGAAAAGTTCAGCGCAGGCCTTGGGCGAGTGTGTGTGTGTGTGTGTGTGTGTGTGTGTGTGTGTGTGAGTGTGAGAGTGTTTTCAGTTCTCTCTCTCTTTATCTGTTCATTGGTAGAGTGTATACCCTCCGAGGTTAACAAAACATCTCTCCAGGGAGACGGAGGAATCAACCAACACCACAAGGACAGAGAGCCCCCCCGCCCCTCCGCTCACTCCACATCTCATCCTCATTCCTCTCTCTCTCTCTCTCTCTCTCCCTTTCTCCCTCCCTCCCTTGGGCCCGTGGTGGTTGCGTGCTTAAATCCCGGAGGCCTAAGCCCAGTGGAGCCAGTGGTGTTGTGAAGGCTGCGATGCGTAATGCAACACAAACACACAGCAGCTTGCGAACGCACCACACTCCAGGTGGAATGACACCCCTCTCTGGGGGCCCTAAGCTAAATTTTAGTTGGTATGCCCCGACCCCCCCCCTTTTTTTCCAATCCACCATTCATACTCCAGGCTGTCGGTTCAGAAAGCTATGACCCTCAGTCCTTGCATCTGATATCGTTCGCCACAAAAACGTCCACAATAAAGTGGAGCGATGGCTGATCACTGAGAAAATATGATTCAGTCAATGTGATAAATCATTAGACATAGGGCTAGGTTTTTTTAAAAAGATTTTTAAGATATGGCTTCCAAATACATTTCTGGTCATTTTTGCTCTAATGTTTCGTCTCTATTATAATGATAAAAACTACAAAATCAAATTTGAACTCGCTCAGGCTAAAGAGAGGCAAGTACCAATCACCACCCGTGCAGCTTGTCAATCTGGAAACAAAAACGGGCTGCATGACTAACAAAGCCTGAAGTCTACACATACATACTCTGTTATCATGGCAGACGTTTTGAACGATGACAAGTCTAACCACTGCTCTATTAAAAAAAAAAGTCAATTTGATCTATAACTGGTCTTTAAACCAGTTTTTTTATATCATATGTATTGCATTTTCTTTATTTGGGAAATCTTCATTAAGATTGGAGGTTTAGATAAAGACTGAGGGTATTCCTCTACAATATATGAAATAATGGAGAGATGAGGAATATGACATCCCAACATTTCACCCTGGTCAAAGCCTGTTCTCCCACCAAGGGGGAATCCAACAGGGGATGGAGAGAACGACAGCGATGCACTCCGAAACGTTCTTGTGTGTGTGAGTGACCCCTTTACTTTCCCACTGAGAGAAAAAACCGCTTCACATAACTGCTGGTAAACTGTCCGTGGCCTCCATCATCTCTAATGTGTATTTATATCAAAATATCCTCACGTTTACCTTTCCAGTTCTGAGCACACAGCGGGGGTACACAGTCAGGAGTAAATATAGCGTGGATGGGAAATGCACGGAGGAGCGCTGCAGGGAAGAATTGAAGAAACGTCTTTCTGGAAAAGGCCCGGTGACACGTGCACACACACAGACATGCATGCACGCACGCACGCACACACACACACACACTGCACATAACCATCCTCCCGCACTTAAAGATCTAAGGTATGTGCATCAACGCTGCAACCGGTGATTGTTCAGCTTTTGCCTTGATGGTTTGGCAAAATTGTTCTTTGCTTTCATTGCCAATAAAGTTGGCAGTTGTACTAAAACAACCCATAAATACTATTGGGACACAACGCAGCATAGATCCACAGTGTGTTGAGTCACACTGTTAGACACACTGAGGTGTGACCTGAACTAACCCTCCCTGTCCCCTCCGTCTGCCGTGGACACACACACACACACACACACACACACACACACACACACACACACACACACACACACTATGTAACACACAGAGTGACCTGTAGAGGGCACTATACTCCCAGTTTACCCTCAGGCACCTTCCTATGCACAACTCCTACGGCTTCCCCCCCGGTCGCTTCCTCCCCTCTGAAACGTTTGTGGGCACCTGAAGGCTTCAGATATTCAGGGTGGTCTAGCAGGTGAAGGACTTTCTCATAACTGGGAGGTGTCATGTTCCATACGCCGCAACAGCCAATGTTGTGTACACTTTCCTCGAGCAACCTCCAGCTGCTCAGTCATGTAAGAGTATCAGCTAAATGTCTAAAAGGTAAATTGAGAATAAAAGGAGGGAAATATTAGCAGTACAGTAACAACAACGTCAGGTCAGGCAAAGCAAATTCCACCTCTGTAACAGCATTGTGCTCTCTCTAATAGCTGTTGTGAGTCGTGCCATAAGAGGCTATCAAACTAGAACTGACCCCAGATCAATTATCTCCTAATGTGGATTAGAGGCAAAAGGATACGAGGAAAAAGAGTTGCAGGAAAAAGAGGTTTCTCACACTGACCCCTGACGAGTCTTCACGCTGAACCTTATATTGACCCTCAGAGCTCACAGACCCAAAGGCAACGACAGGCACACTCCAAAAAGGACCGTACCCAAATAGTTGGATTGAAGTGAAGAGTTCATTTTGGGGGGAAAACAATCCTCCTGTTCGAGGATCAAGTCTCTAAAAGTGTAAAAGTGTTCATTTTCTTGTCTAAAGATTTGACTGGACTCGGGTTCACCACCCATCACAGCAAGCGTCTGCCCTGCTGAAGTGCCCTTGAGCAACACACAGAGTCCCTATCTTCTCTACCCTGACCAAATTGGTTCTCTCCAGGGGAGGAATAAAGTTGACACACCTTCTATCCTTAAATAGTATTTCCACTAAAATGAGAAATCCACCATTTGATTCAATAAGTGAAGCCAGGGGAAAACACACTCTAGTTTCCACAATTCAATTTCTATTCTATTTCCCTTTTAGAAAAAGGAAAAACAAGAAAATCTGCTGAGTTTCACTCCAAAATAAGATATCCACCATTTGTGATATAACATATGTTATATATGTTACTGTATAACAATTTAAAAAAAAAAAGCAAAGTGCATTATGGGTTTCTATTAAAGTTATGGCTCATTTTAAGAGTTTACAAAATAGTTATGGAACATTTATTACAAAATGGATTTTGGAACGAGATCCTTCGTTTGCTTTAATAGTGTGTTATCAATCATTTTTTGATGACTAAAACTCCTCAAGTGCTTTGAGATAGCAATATATGAAAAATATGAAAGGTTTAACGCAACACTTTTATTCCCTCATATTAAATGGACTAGTGTGAAGAATGACTCTACCTGGAAATAAATGGCAAAACAATCACTGCTGACATTGTTGGCTGAGCGGCCTTAGGCTTAGGGTGGTGGTGGTGGTGGTGGGGAGGAGGCATTGTATAAAGGACTATGTGGAGCTCATTTTGAGAGCCATAACGCTTTAAATAGCCTCGCTCTCATGTATTCAATTACACACATGCAACATAAAGGTAGGAGAGACTGGGAGGGAACGAGTACACTCAGTGGAAAGAATGAGAGATAAGACAGAGAGGAGGATTCGAGGGGAAAGACAGTGGGCAGGAGTCATGTGAGAATCATTTCAAGGATGGACAGAGTGACGGAGGAAAAAAAAAAAGTGGAAGCGAAGCAGGAGGACAGAGCGAGGGAAAAAAAGGAGAGAAAGATTCAGGGAGAGAGAGAGAGACAGAGAGGGGGAAAATGAAAAGAATCTGACGAATGTGTCTTGAAGAGATTTAAAGACATGATGACAGAGAATGGAGAACAATTAACAGTTATTGCAAATCCAGCGGGTTGCACTACTATGGGATTGTGTGTGTGTGTGTGTGTGTGTGTGTGTGTGTGCGCGCGCTGCGTGCGTGCCCACGCGTGTGTCTGGGTGTATTTATATGCTGCTGGCTCCACTAGAGCTCATTTCCCCCTAAAAATAACATGCTCTGCCAACACCACAACCCTCACACACACACACGCACACACGCACACACGCACACACACACACACACACACACACACACACACACACACACACACACACATTTGGGAAAAGAGGCAATAAAAGGCATGAAATTAACCTCCTGCCTGGTGTTAGTGCCGTGGCCCCAAAAGGCTAGGAACCAATTAGTGTGTGTGTGTGTGTGTGTGGCAGTATACTCATATAATGTCCATGCATACCAACTTCATCCAATCTAGTCTGCAGCCTGTTTTAAGTCGCTATGTCTCTCATTCTCTGTCCTACTCTCTATACTCCCTGGTATAGAGGCTTTCAGGTGACACTATGGCGGCCATATTGGAGGTCTACAGCTCTTGGGCAACAATATCTGTGAACACCTGAATGTGTTTCCAAATGTACCACTTGACCTCCTCAACAGAATTGAATAGACATGGTTAATTTCTGTGCTGTTTTGACTGATTTTTGTCTTTAGATAACCACAGTATCTGATTAGCTATCACTGTCCTGTCAACACTGATTAGCACACTAGCTAACATATCTAGTGGTAGCTAGTGTTACAAGTGTTACAATAGTCGCATGTTAACAGTCTACTCTTACAAGTTGCTTTGCTAAATTAGCCAACTAGTTAGTTAGCTAGCTAGCTAGCTAACAAAGGCAAAAAACAACAGTTTGTTCAGGTTAACTGAGCTGACTCTTCTCAAGCTGAATTTGGAAACAATCTTTTTTTGTTGTTACTTAGCTAACTAGCCAGCAAGCTACTTTAGCAAAGCAACTGATGTTAGTATTAACATTTGACTAGCAACTACTAATGCTAGCTTCTGCTAGATACGTCAGCGGGTGTGCTAATCAGACGTGTTAACAAGACAGTGATGGTTAGCTGACCAGCTACTATGGTTAGCTAGCTAACAACCTGACATTGTCTAAACACAAAATCAATCAGATTTACCAGATTTGTATTGACCATGTGTAGTGAGTTTGCATGTTTAGAAACACAATCAGCTGTTGCCCCAGGGCTGAGGACCTCCAACATGGCCGCCAGACGGTGAGCTACATCACCTGAAAGACCCTCTACATTTCTCTGTCCATCTTCCTGGTCCTCTCTCTTCTCTTTCTATAGCCATCTTTGATTGGACATGTTTCCTGAGCTGTCTGAGTGGTAATCTGGTCATCCCGAGTGATGCCCAGTGGCTCCAAGTGTGTCACGATAATTGTACACACACTGGTGACAAAAGGGCTTGAAATAACATGCCGCAGCTTTACCTCCCTTGTGTGTGTGTGTGTGTGTGTGAGAAGTGTGAGGCGCCAGGGTGTACGGCAATGCCAAGGTCTCTGCTTTCTCTAGTTACCCATCAGCTGCCATCTCTTTAGCACCTCACCATGGTTATCCAGGACATGTGCATATATGTTCACACGTACGCACGCGCGCACACACACACACACACACACACACACACACACACACACACACACACACACACACAGAAACAGTGACACTGATACAGAGAGAGAAAGATCAATGTATGTGCTTTTTATTCAGAATTGTATATAAACTATGTATTGACAACATTAGTGAGTTCTCCCTGTCAGTCAGGTAGTGCACGTACAGTAAGTAGTGCCGAGAGTTGCGTATTGTAAAAGGGGGGACCAGGACCAGGAACATTTTGAAACCATAAATATTCCTCTTAAGCCAGAACATTCAGTAATAATCCAATCCTTCCAGCCACATCAGTTTCCACATTCTGGCTGATTTGCTGCCGTGTGTTTTTGCTGCATGGTATTGACAGTAGCACAAGGCATCCAAAAACTGGCCTTTACTGACAGCGAGAGTCAGTGCACAAATGTTTAAAAAGCAATTACTCAACTCTTTCAGTGTTGCAAAAGGGATGAGCTTTCTAAAGCAAATAAATCAGGATTATAATCTTTTCTCCAGGGCAGATTCATGACGTTTGACTAAATAAATAAATGAAACTGAGCGCTGCCGTTCTCCTTTTGCCTTCAGCCGGACGCCAGCCGTTCCTCCAGCGGTGTGAAGTAACTATTTGCAACTACTGTAAGTTACTGTACTCGAGTAGATGTTTCAGATGTTTTTGTACATGAGTACTTTTAGAAGCCTATACCTTTACTGTCATTTTTAAAGTGCTTGATTCTATTTTGATTTTGTGTGGTGTGTCGTGTGTGTGTGCGTGTGTGGCGTAATATGCTGTATAAGTGGTTACCATTCTCTTGTTGTGTGTTTAAGTGAAATTACTGAAGGCATGTGCAGTGTGCCACTGTTGAGGGACACGCAAGCTTACACACTCGCTCAGTCTCACACACACACACACACACACACACACACACACACACACACACACACACACACACCGCAGCGCCCTGGAGCAGCGTGCAGGTGCAGCAGAACCAGTCGGTGCAGGGCAAGAAGAGGAAGAATAGGAGGAGGAGGAGGAGGGTGATGACGGACAGACTAATGAAGAGTAGCGTTCAAATCCCTGCAACCAGCCACTCAAGCAGCAAGCCACTCGAGGCCGTGGGTTAAAGTGATTTTAGAACCGCGAAGAACCAAGAAAACTTTTTTTTAAACAATAATTAAATGTTACTCTTACTAGCAACGTAGTTCTTGAACAGCAGCTAAACAAAGTGTCTGCCAAGTCGTGGTGATTTTCAGTCAGTGCATTCATATTTCAACAAACTCTTACATTGTTATTATTTTTGGGGGTGTGAATCAGCCAATCAGAACCGAGGACCGAAACTAAAACACCTTTTTACTCACCTTTCATTGAAAACAGACAATGTCTCAAGCGGTGGGTGTTGATTATGAATTAGTGATTTATTTAGTTCTGGATGAAATATTTTCTTAAGATTTCATGCACATTAACCACTAACTGGCATTATCAAGACATCAGGCAAAACATGAAGCAACAAAATAACCTGCATGGTAGGCCTGCCTGTTCAGGTATGGGGCTATGAAGAAACGCAATACATCCTATTATTATTATTATTATTATTATTATATTATTATTGTGTGCTGTTAGAAATAGTATAGCCTTTGCCGTGCGTACTTTAGACACTCATCCCAATTCATTGCACTGAAATATTTGATTCACACCAAGCCAAGACTGATAATGCACAAAGGAATAATAACAGCAGTAAGTGAAAGTTGTCTTCCACTGTGTCTGTGTGAATGTACAGATGGACTTTCATTAGACTGGAAACGTGATTGATCCCTGAGAAAAACAAAGCATACTCAGTAAGATCGAGTGCACTGTATGTACGCTAGATTATTGCGTCCCATCCGTTGGCCCCCCCAAGCGTACCTGACACTGTTTTGAGGCGAGGCCAGGGGGCTGAGGTTGTTGTGAACCCAGGTATAATATAGATCTACTCCAACAGTATAATCCCATTCAGGCAGGCTCGCAGCTCTGCTCTGCAGCCTGCCTGTACATGCCTGCTCTCTGCTGCTGTCACCACGCCTTCAGCCCCAAACAGCAGAATTACCCTGCACTCGGTGACAGAGAGTTCAGGGTGTAAGGCCGTGCTTGTCTATCTGCCCGGGCTTTAATTCATCTGACAACAGTATGGCTCGGGCCGCCTGCGGTGCACCGACCAGACCCGGTGCAACCCCGATGCAAAGCACACATACTGATCCTATTATGGGTATTTGATATGATACTATACAAAATATCAGAGCCAGATATTAGAGGAGGATTATAAGGATTTTCACGTGGGAATTGTGCCTCATCATTGCAACTTCAAAGGACAGACAATCTGTTCTACATAGCCCATGTACTAGACTTCACCTGATTCTCATGTCTATCACTGCTGGACTGTATAGCAAATCACCTGTTTGTACATTTTCTTGAAGGTACAGGAGTGAATGACAGCAGAAAATTCAGCGGAGCCTCTGTAGGAATGCAGATACAACCCGACCACCTCCCACAGTCTGCCGGGAGAGCAGGCACACGCACGCGACCCAACCGACCGGCCCCGAGAAGAGGTGGCACTATACGCCTACACCGCGCAGTCACACCGTGTGGAGTAAGAATTACTGTAGTATTCTTTACAGTGTATCTGTGGTAATCAAATTGAGTTTATAGTGTAGTACCTTCGTGTACTTTATTTTTTTTATCTCCTATGGTAAACACAAATATTCCCATAATACTCATATAGTGTCTGTTGTACTCAATAGTGAGTTTGTAGTGACTTTATCTTACTTGCTTTATATAGTATCCTTATAATATTCCTATAATATTCACAGGGACTTATAGTGTGTTTGTGTGTGTGTGTGTGTGTGATATTTGATAGTGAGTGACTTTATGGTATTTTGTACTTCCTTATAATATTCCTATAATATTCCTATAGGTGCTTCTATCGCGCATGTGTGTGTGGTAAATCATAGTGAGTAAATAGTGACCTTAACGTACTTTGTTTTGTTTTTTTAATCTCCTACGATATCTCTATAATATTCCTATAATATAGGCACTTATAGTTTTGATGTGATATTTGTAAAATATCTGAAATGTATAATAGGGTAGTTTTTTTTTCGTACGGGTATTTTAGCCTGAGATAGGGTAATACGTTGCTGACAAAATAAAACGACTACATTTTTTTTTTATCCTAGTGGCATTCGTCCCACATGGGTTTCCCCTGGTCCCACATAAACTGCAGAGGACCAATAGATTTGTATTGTTTTTTAACCAGATCTTAACCTGTTAACCAGTGGTTCTCAAAGGTGGGGTGTCCTTGAGGAATAATTCAATCCATTATTACTTAATTCACAAGACAACGAGCACAATAAGGATGCAAGGATGATTTTTTTTTCTCATTGTTACCTCCCCTGTGCAATTCTCTACTGTCATATCCAGCGAAAACAATACCTTCTCAGATGGGCCGATATTCTGATTAAATGGGAAAAGTTTGGGAAGAGTCTCTACGTGGGGGGATAAAGTTAAGTGAAGTTAGTGTTGCAGCGAGAGTGCGTGGATGAGAGGAGCGGCGTGGTTAACCATTAACCTGACCGGTCACTGAGCTGGAGAGACGGCACAGAGGAGGATGGTGACGGGACATCTGGTGAGTAAATGAAAGAGAAAAAAAAGGGGATGAGAAAGACAGGTGGGTAAGGACAATGGAGGTGGAAGAAAGAAAGAAGAGAGAGAGGAAGAGAGATGTTAGGAATGAAGAAGTCCAACTTACAGCCAGTTACTCGCGTTGGCGGAGAGGAGCGCGAGGCAGAGCATCAGGACGCACCGCAGGACGTACTCCTCGGTCATCTCGGGAGGCGGAGAGGGGCAGAGAGCGCTCGGTCGAAAATTGAAATAATCCCGGGTCGAACGGGGGCTCGGCGGGTCTCGCGCGGGGGGTGGGCGCGCGAAGAGCAGCGGCGGGGCGGAGGGGGTCCGAAGGAGGACGGAGAAGGCTTTTTAATCCATCGTCCCACACGCGCCGGGGCATCCACCGGCGAGGCGCGGCAGGAGACGCGCAGCTTCACGGTCCGTCCGTCCGGTTCTCCCCTCCCTCCCTCCTCCTCTGCCGCTGCCTCGGTCGCTCCACGCTCAGAAGGG
>JAXDDW010000013.1:5622500-5672500 GCA_034670385.1 Hoplostethus mediterraneus
ACAAATAAGTGTCAACAACCTTAAACCAGGCAGAAAAAAGACATATCTTTTTTTTTTTGTTGCATTAATGCTTTTCTTTTTTCTTTTTTTCTTTTGAATACATAAAACTTTTGGACTACACAGTGAGATTCCTCCACTTGTTTGTAGTGCAGTTTCATTTGCTTCAGGAATCTTTTGCAGAAAGTGTCAATCAGTGTCAATATCTTGCAGCTCTTGCTGCCAGTATCGAGAAAATGAAAAGCCTTGACGCAAGTTCATTGGCATTGGAAGCGAGTGGGATTATCTCACCCTTCTTTGGCAGATTGTTTCACTTTTTTGAGAAAAATCACATTTTGAGACTGAATACTGAATAAGTGATTTGAGGGATATTTGCAGTACATTCGAAACACTCAACATCCTTCCATGAAAGTAAAACAGGCAGTTTAATATTATTGACCCGATTAAGTATCTGGAATCCATTATTTACTAATTATTAACATTTCAGCGTGCATAACTGTTGAACAGTCACGTAGACGGGAGTGGATGCGGAGTGTTTTCGACTCAACTCCTCCGTTTCCAACGCTGCAGCGAGCTCCTGCCTCAACCTCAACAATCTCTTCTGCTGTTCAGAATGAGAATCAAATCTAATTTGCAAACACACAAGTATGCAACCACCACTGCCAACACTCAGCAGTTTCAACCCCGCCGCTTCCTCTCTAACAATGTGTGTGTGTGTGTGTGTGTGTGTGTGTGACTATGTGGTAGTATCCTATAAGTGGCGACCATTCTCCTACAGTGTGTTGAAGCAAAATTGCTCCAAGCGTGTGCGGTGTGCCGCTGTTGAGGGAGACGCAAGCTTACACACTCACTCACATGCTCAATCACACACACACACACACACAAACACACACACACACTACTTGCTGTGAAAGAAACCATTATCCCCCCACGGACCCCCAGACATCTGGGCTCGCTACACACAGCGTGCAAGCAGCCCACACACACACACACACACACACACATCTGCGCATGAGTGTGTGTGTGTGTGTCAGAGAGAGAGACAGATACAGCGAGCGAGAGAGGGAGGGAGGGAGAGAGAGAGAGAGAGAGAGAGAAAGGAGCAGGGAGGCATGGACAGTGTGTGTTCTTGTTGGATAGACGAAACAGAGAGAAAGGGGGTCATGAGAGAAAAGGCCTGAGTCAGGACAGGCAGCGTTACCCTAACGACCCCCGTCTCCATGGCAACGGGAGCTGGCACACACGCCCAGCACAAAGGCATTCTGGGAAGGACAGGTTTTATATTGCCCTTGCTTTACACTCCTGTGCCATCACCCCGGTAACACTAATGCTGCTCGGCCCGCTAACATTTACCCTTGGGCGACATGCACAAATGTGCAGTGCACACACACACACACACACACACACACACACACACATGGACACAGTGTGTCTGCTGATGTGAACCCTGCAAGAGTTATGACACTGAATAAACTGAATCTCATACCACCTGTTGCCCAAAAGGAGAGGAAGAGGAAGATGAGGAAGACGAGGATGAAGACGAGGAAGATGAGGAAGAATATGGAAGACAGCAATAGACTATTGTATAATAAGGCACTTCATAACTTCATAGGTTACAGCCATGCATGTATCCCACTAAAACACACACACACACACACACACACACACAGATAAATGGGGAAGTGTGGTTATCCTGTTCTGTGTATATTTCTTGTCTTCTCTCTTCCAGTTTGCACTCTGTTCAAACACACACCATCCACACACACACACACACACACACACACACACCAGGTCGATGCTGTTCAATATTGACTATAGATATCAATGACATCATGTCCACTCTCTCTCGCACAGAGAGAGTATCCTATTACTCTCTCTGTGCTGCAAAAACGTCCATCTCAAAACAGTCAAGTCTTACAATCTTATTTTCCTCCAGTCAGGTGAAGATCTGCCACTCAGGGAGGTAATCTCACGTCTGTCCAAAGCAGATCAACCTGTTTGAAGAAGTTCACCGAATGCAGCCTCGTTTTCATCACGCCGGTCACGTGACCTGCCTCATTCTGACCAGCTTGTATCGTTATCTCACTGCACTGATCAAAGAGTTTAACACTGAATCAGACATATTGAGTTAAATCGTCAGTGAATGCTTATTCATTATATTATCGTTTTTTATTCTATTTTATGTTTTTATTATTTGTACTGTTTTTATTGCTTATTTCCTATTCTATTTTTGCTCATATTCTATTTCTTTTTCTACCTGCTTTACCTACTTTTGCTGATGCAGCCATCTCGTGTCCCCATTGGAGATCAATAAAGTTTCATCGTGTTGTTGACTCGCTGCGAGCCGTGTTTGTCACCTTACCTCATGTGATACCGCGCCGCTTCGCCTCCTCTCCTGCCAAACCCACAGAGCACATTTTGAATCGAGCTCAACTGAATTTTGCGTTCCTCTCTCTCCATCCCTTTGCTATTTGTGTGTCGTATCTCGTGTGGAGTTACTGATTACCCTGGGTTGTTGTCTCCTCTGACCTCCCTGTGCCCCAGCCACAACATAGAGGTCAAACCAACACACACTGCAACTGCCCTGCAACCCTTCTTCCTCGTCCTCCTCTCACTTTCATCATCTTTTTTCTCAGCGGCTCTCCGGTCCGGTGTGGATTCTGAAATCTTTTGAAATTGAAATCTTTCGGTTTTGGCATTTAGAGAGGGTAGAAGGGTGCGGCGGAGTGTGATGTCCGAGGTGTGTGTGTGTGTGTGTGTGTGTGTGTGTGTGTGTGTGTGTGTGTGTGTGAGGTGTCACGAGGGCTGTCAGGGGTTAGGCCTGTAAATGAACAGCTGAGAGCGGTGATTTAGTCCGTATAAAAGCAGCCCAACTGTCATAACAAAGACACTCTGACAGCAGGCCAAGCCGAGACAAAGAGGATTCACCGACCCCCAGGAGGGCCCCAAAGACCCCTTTGGACACACACACACATGCACGCGCATGCACACACACGCACACACACACACATGCACACAGACAATAGGGAGTCAGCAGTGGACCCCTAGAGGCCTAGTGAGGGTCCTGGGGGGGGGGGGGGGGGCAGACTGAGCTTGGTTGAAAGGACCTGAGAAAATCATCCTCTTCTAAAACCAGAAGGGAATCCTGTGAGCGATCAGGAAACCCAGCAGCGTTGATGTCCGATGTTCTCGTCGTCCTTTTGCTGGAGAATTTTTTGGCAAAAGAAAAAATAACCACTTCTAAATTTGAGTGGAAACGTTACGACCGACGCTGAACCAGCGACGTGTCACACTAGCGGTTTCTGTGACGCTTTATTTTGAAAAGGAATCCTCCCGAGGTCCGCCGCCTCACCCGCTCGCCGGTCTCCCGCGAGGCCCGCGACGCCCTCGGTGAAAAGGCCAGAGTGTGGCCCCTCCATCCTATTAGGCTCCCGTTAATCGGGGCCTTTCTTCAGGGTCGAGGGGCGTGATGAGGAGAAGCATTGAGCCGTCTGTTTTACCCCCCTCACCCCCATCCCCTCCTCACCCCCACCACCCTGCTACCCATCCACCTGCTGTGGCTTTGTCAGTGGGTTTGGAAGAGCTTTGGCTTTCAGGAAAAAAAAAAGCCAACGCTGACCACAGACTTCAACACCATGTGAGTACATCCAAGCTGACACGAAGGTTAGCGGTCAGCACAGGTATGTGCAAAAACACGTCTCTCTCTTGAGATGAGATAAAATGAGATGAGATAAAAAACAAAAGCCAATGCGGTGCTGATCAATTTTATTCTTGTCCGGGTGGAAAAGCCTCTGAAACAGCATTTAGACCATCATGGGACACTAAAACTCTCCATAGGGGTGGGCGATATGACTAAAAATCAATATCGTGATTATTTCAAACTTTTACCT
The DNA here is from genome assembly GCA_034670385.1 of Hoplostethus mediterraneus. Taxonomy (NCBI): domain Eukaryota; kingdom Metazoa; phylum Chordata; class Actinopteri; order Trachichthyiformes; family Trachichthyidae; genus Hoplostethus; species Hoplostethus mediterraneus. Next base: position 5,626,388 of record JAXDDW010000013.1, read on the forward strand.
CGATTACGATTAATGAATGATTATTTTATTTGTTTTGTTTTATTTTGAAATTTGTTTTATTTTGAAATTGACCGGATGCTCTATGCCGTTCCTGTGTCTGACTTCCTGCCCGGCTTGACACATTCACTCGCGGCTCGCAAAAAACGAACGGTCCAAACCTGTCTGAACACGGCGTTACTGGACGGGGCGGAGGGACGTGACTGAATACCACGTAGTATTTTTTAAGGGGACAGTTCATGAACGCAGTATTGGGGAAAGTATTTGGCCCATTCATTCACGGGAAAGTGATGTTACGTCTGATGCACACACACACACACACAGACACTCACACTGGTTGCTTTGCTAACTGGCGCTTCTAGACGTTCCTCGTTCTTGTAGCCTAAATAACAATTGAAAAGAACGATTTAGAAAATTTGCCACGATTACATAATTAAATTGCGATTACGATTATAAACACGATTATTCATTGCAACCCAGACTGATGAAACAGTTTGAGGTGGGTCAGCACCTCCTGAAGGTTTCGCCGCTGTTATATCGGCAAAGGATGAAAGACTGATATCTGATATTTACTAAATGGCCAATATTGGCAAATATGGGTCCAACCCCAGGAAAAATTTATTTTGGATATGTCGCCAAAAATGCATTTCCAGTCTCCTAAATACATTTCAATACACCTATAACTAAATATATATATATATATATATTTTAAACACAGTATAGGTGAAGTGTATTTTCTGAGACTCACACTGTGGCGGGCTGTAATAGGATTGGCTGTATCTCTGACCTCCCGCTCATTGTGCTGTTGTCTACGTTGGGGCGAGAGGGGCGGGGCCACGGAGTTGATCCCATCAGGTCGGACAGACCCGGAGCGCTGAGCCTATACAGCTCCAGGGAGATCCCATAGGATCCTCCTCTCCGCTGAGGAGGTTTCATTCAGGGGATGTAAAGCCGATGTCTCGCTCTCGCTTTTGATGTAGCTCCACGGACATTTTTCATTCTGGGATGTAGCTGGATATCAGAAGGAGTAAAATAGTAAATTGTTTACTCTGAAATTTGTTGTTTTTGTCGTGTGATGATCATCGGCTGGTTTACTTTTTTACTTTTTATTGAACCGCTCCATCGCTGGTGATAGTGTTGCCCCGCTCCAAAAGCCATTAATGATTAAATGGAAGCGTCTACCTCAGTGGAACGTGCACACACACTCACACACACACACACACACACACACTCCCAGCTTTTACATCTCTGACCCTGCGCTGGGCCCAGTGATCCCAGAGTAGCCTTTCACTTCCAGGGTCAGCCCCCTCTACCCTGCTGGGGTCACGCTGGTTATTCAACAATGAGAAGACAGCGGGGGGGGGGGGGGGGGGGGGGGGGTAGAGAGAGAGAGAGAGAGAGAGAGAGAGAGAGAGAGAGAGAGAAGTGGGTGGGCCCCCGAGGCGTCGGCTACGTAGGTGCCTCTAGCGCTGGGCCCTCTCTCTCTCTCTCTCTCCCTCTCTCTCTCCCCCCACATTTACTGGCTGCGACTTCCTCTCCTTCCTGGTGACAGAAGCCACAGCTATGTGTTTATTCCTCGCCAGCGTCTTGTCGAGGCGCAGGGGAACTCTATTTGCGTGCGCGATCCGGCGGCCTTCGTCTCGTGCCGACCCGTTTCCCCCCGTCGGCGCGTCGCCATCGCGTGATCTCTCGCGTCGACGGCCGTGTCGAGGGGGGGGGGGGTTGGGGGGGGGGGGGGGGGGGTGCAGATCCAGCCGGATAAGCGTTGAGAGGTCTAAGTCCTCAGGGCGCCCCCCCAACACACACCCCGCCTGATCAGAGCCACTCAAGTGACGGGAGAGGAAATCAGATAGTTGCATCCAGCTGCTAAGGTTTGTCCAAGTATTCCAGGCATTAACCACACTCCCAGTGTGAAAACAACAACAGCAGTCAGCTCCAGCCTGCCGGGCCTCGCTCTCGCCGCGGGTTTCCCTTCCCCGTCCAGCCCAGCGTCATTTTTGGTCCACACACACACACACACACACATACACACACATACACACACATACACACACACACACACAGCTGGACTTCATTTGGTTTATTCCCCTGTTTTCTGGGGGCACTGAACCGTGTCACCTCTCGCTGTCACCACGACTCCACCGGATTTGGATTTACGGTGAATGCGCTCCTCCTCGGCCGCCCCAGACGCTGACGTGCACGTGCACGTGCGTGCACACACACACACACACACACACACACACACACACATGCACACACAAGGCTGAGGCTTGGAGTGACACATGGCGGCCTTCTGCAGCCCTTACTGTACCTCTAGCCCGGTCTGAACCACAGTCCAGTCCTTCACCTTGCAAAGAGCTCAGTAATGTGGAGACTGCATTCTGTTTCTGAAGTGATCGACTGCAGGTCGTGTTTGTTGATTGAATTAGATGAGACGAAACGTGAACGATCCCCGTGGGGAAACGGGGTTGTTGTAGCAGCAAATAATGGGATACAGCAAAGAAAAAACAGGATGTAAATAAGAATTGCAACACTAGAAGGTGCAAAGTTTCATTTGTTGTATTAAAATGTAGCCTTGTGAAGCCCTTTGTCTGTCGTCTGTAAGACTGGAACTATTTTATGGGTATACAAATAATTTTGAGATAAAAATGTATGAAGTAAAAAGATGAAGATGATCTATGAAGTTATAGCAAAAATGCAGGACGTGCCAAATGACAGCCATAGACAAAGAAAATTGATTGGAAAATATGAAAAATATTGATGATAAGAAATACATGAAAATATGAGCATATTTGCAATTAAAAATGTTTTTAATTTACAGCATAAATACAGGATATGCATCGGTAGTCAGAACATACCATGAATATAACCGCTTACAGTGATGTAGTAAATAAAAAGATGGGTGAACGATACGTGTCTCCCTCCGTCTGTTTTACCTCCGTCTGTCTGTGGATCGTACCACCACATGGCAGACAGGGATTTAGAGTCGGGGATCTTTGCTCTGTGAGGTCAAAGCTCTGGTATTCCCATCGGAATCGCAGTTCCACGGAAAACCGCAGCGGTCCAGCCCGCAATCCCCAATTACCAGCACACACACACACGCACACACACACACACACACACACACACGCATGCACACAAAGCATTGCCACCGAGGGACTGCGGGGTCAGTGCTCGGCTCCAGCCTAGCGGACAATGCAAAGACACACAGACACTTAGATTTGGTATGTACACTCCATTAGCCTGTGGTGAAATGTAGTCAGAGGTATATACTTCTCAGTATAGAGAGTAGAGGGATTCGACACTGGAATTAGACAGGGGAGAGGCAGTAACGGGTGGGTACGAAGTATGTTTGTTTAGAGGAAGATACAGAAGCTGGAGATCCAACTTTTTGGTTGACATTATCAATATACTGGGACTGACACTATAGACGGTTGTGGTATTTGGCTGTGAAATAATGTCTAAATACATCACAAACAGCCATAAAAAGAGATACCTGAAAAAGATTGTTGTGGTGTGGGTGTAGATGAATTTAGTAATATTATAAGTAATATAACAGTGTGAACAGTGTGATCAGGTAGATTTGTCTCCAAATGTAGGTTACTGTGACTCAGTAAACTGTCTTGTCTTTAGTCCTAGTCTCTCTGAGTTGGAGCTGGAGAAGAGTCAGCTTAGTTAGCCTGAACAAACGGTTAGCTACCTAGCTAGCCAGCAGGCTAACTTAGTTACTGTTAACATGTGAGTGCTAGCCACTGCTAACGCTAGCTCCTACTAGCTACGTTAGCTAGCGTGCTAATCAGACACATTAACAAGACAGTGATGGTTAGCTGACCAGACGCTATGGTTAGCTAGCTAACCATTTAAACAAAAAAAATGTTTTTTTTTAACATTTAAAAAAAAAAAAAAAAACAGTGGTGAAATGACCAGTTCCCAGTTTGAAATCAACCCGTCTATTGGATTCTGTAGAGACGGACAAGTCATAAGTTTAGAAATGCAACCAGATATTGTTGCCCAATAGGTGAGGACCTCCAACATGGCTGCCAGAGGGTGTGTTTTATCACCTATTCTGTCCTAGATAATCCTGTGGAAAATATGCTGCAGGCCGTTGGTTTGACTGGAGGTGTGTGAAGGGTGAAGTTGAGCTTGACAATGGCCTGAAATCTGAGTCTAAAGTAACCCTAGCCTGGAAAAAAAAAAAAAGTCCACCCTGAACCGAATTGACGCAAAGGGGTATAGCTTCATTTGTTAAGAATTTTCAGATCACGAATTGCAATGATGAAGTTCAGCCGTTCCCAACCGGAACACACCGGTTTCAGCCAGGTACGGGCCTCAACATGGAGCTGGAGCCTGAAGTGTGGGTGGCCAGTCTGCCCAGTACAGTGGCGACTGGTGACACAGCAGCTTCCTGGGCTCCGATGAACCAGCCTGCTGTGGAGCTGCAGTCTCTATGGAGCTGTTTACAGGACAGCAAGGCATCCCTCCGCACACACACGCACACACACACACACACACACACACACACACACACACACACACAATGACAAGCCTGCCTCCAAACCACAACCCTCCCCCTTGCTAGCCCGTCACCACGCTGTGATTAAGAAATAAAAGGCCGGGAAATAAAGACAACAAATATCTTTTAATACATGCCTTCATATACACTCACGCATGGCTGCACGGATAGACACACACACACATGCACGCACACACACACACACACACACACTTGCACACACACAAGCACAGAAGAGCGTGCTCAGCCATAAAACCACTGGGCTCCAGAGACAAAAGCCTTGTCATGCTCCGGTGGGGTCCTGCCTCTAATCCACACAGCTTTAGGGGCTGCAGACAGTGGACACACACACACACACACACACACACACACACACACACACACACACACACACACTCAGGGTAGATCCATGTAAGAGAAATTTGACACAGACATTGAACTGGATTTGTGGACACATACTTACATACACTCACTCCAACATACACACACACATACACACACACACACACACACACACACACACACACACACACTCACACACACACAGCGGTCTTGTATAGCTGGCTGGGTGTTAAGGCCAAGCAGAGCTACTGGCGACAGGTTGGAGAGGGGAGATGGCTCACTAAGCCTAATCACACAGGGGAATGCTGTCTGGGGCACCTGACCATCCGACCCCTCGCAGTGCATGTGTGTGTGTGTGTGTGTGTGTGCTTGCTGTCTTACATGCAGTTGTGCATTTGTGTGTGTGTGTGTGTGCGAGGGCAGTCATAATTGGGGCTTATCACGCTGAATGGGGCAGGAGGAGAGGTGCCAGAGCCGGATTGTGGGGCGTCTGTCCGGGCTCGGCGAGGGGGACATGACTCATCCAGATTCTTATAGTCCGAGCCTCGCACATGTTCCATACACTGACCAGAGTCCATCCCATAAAACTCAGCATCAATTACTTTAAGCCGCAGATCAAAGATAGCGCAAAGTGTTTGATGTTCGTCTGGTAACATGCTCTCTGGGACCTGGGATCAGCGTATCGGCTCGCTCCTATGTGGATTTGCCAATATATGGGGCCAATATCGGCTTTTGATTAAATCAGATGGTGGCCAGACAGTGTCGTCTAGGGACCGATCCGTGTAGCAACCTCAACTGATTCAAGTGTGACATTCCGCACTAGTATGCACAAATATGTTTTTATTATTTTTGGTTGTCCCCGTTTTTTTTTTTTTTCTTCTATGTTTCCACGATGAAACCGACTATCGTTCATTAGTCCGCTCGATCATGCGTCCGCCCGTCACGCGCGATATCTCAAACGAATTTCGTGGGTAATGATGCATCTCACCACATGCCGTCTGGCGTTTTTCAAGATCGCACCCTTAGCGCCATGCCTTGATGCCTCGCTTTTATTTTATTTTTCTCTCCGATGTCAGAGAAGTCATGCCAGTTCGGTGTGTGGGAGGATTTTTACTCTGCAGCTTCAGAGGTGTCAGTCTGTAAAACCTGTAATGAAACCTGCCTCCCCCTGCCTCCCCCTTCTCCTCACCCGGCTAAAACTATTTCACCAGTCTGCAAAGAGTTTCCCGTGTCCCGTGATGGTCTAAATGCTGCTTCAGAGGCTTTTCCACCGTGACAAGAATAAATATCAGGGATGAACACTGAATCCGGCACATGATATACTGGTTAAAAACACTGACTATTGGCAGCTGCGGTCCAAAAACATCTATATTGGTACCAGCCGTCAAAACCCCATATCGTTTGATCCCTACTGTACGGTGGATCCGATGGCATCCTCCGAGGGTGAGTGCAGCTGGAAAGGGAGTTGCAGTTCACACTCCATCCATTTAGTGAATTCCTTTGAGCGCGGCCCGGCGGTGCTGTCAGGTGAGGCGCAGGTTGAAGGCGAGGCAGCGGCCCATCCAGTCCTGTCTGGTGTCCAGGATCTGGAGAGCATCTCGCTCAAATCGCAGCCTTTCGTTGAGTTTCATTTTAAAACTTTCTTTCAACGGCTCCTCTCAGGATCATAACGGAATGAACTTGTGAGGAATTTGTGAGGTTGAAGCCCCAGAAAAACCCCCCTGTTTGGTGGATGGATGAGGGTTACAGAAGGGGTCTGAGAGTAGCTGGAGGGAGGTGAGTTCGCCTCCCTTCTCTGGACAGGATGGAGCTGTACTTCCAGACCAGCGCAATAGGTGTTTCCTGATGCGATCATGGATGAGCTCAGGTGAAAACAATCCGTCCTCCCTTCCGTTATCCTCTCCTTCCCTCAGACTGAACGAATGATTTCCAAGAGGAGTCTTCGATGCTCCGCGAGGTCTTGGTCATTGACTTTATGTTACGAAATGCACAGGGAATACAACTGACTGCTCGGCCCTCCCTTCCCTTTGGCACCTCGGTCAACCGCTCTACCTCGCTCCTCAAGTCACTCTTCAGCTTCCGTCAAATAAATGTACCTGTTGAATGAATGAATTACTGAATTACATCCTATTCTCCCATATCTTCCCATGGTAACTCTACTGCCTCCCATGTCTATGTGGTTCTCTCCTCAGCTCCTATTTCCTGTACTAGCTCTTCTCTATCATAAGTGATCAATCCAGGGTCACAGGAATCTCTATATTCTCTAAATACTATATCTTTATCTACTACTATATCTCTATATACTATATAAACGTCAGAACCTATGATACGTTCCTCTGAAAACAGCTACCCAAGAGCTGGGCCTCGATGTAGCACATGTTGCACGAGGTTTCATGAAGCGCTCGTGTTCTTTTGAAGCCCTACCAAAAAGTACTCTACACATCCATGTAGTGAACCGTTACGGTAACTATTCTGATATGTTCGGACTCCCAGATGTATTTTGTATATGGCATCATTTATATAGATGACTCGGTTGATGGATCACTGTATTCCCATTCCATCTACGCAGTGGTCTGCAGCTACAAAAGGTTTGACCAAGAAAAATAAGTTGTACATTGATACAAATCATGTATTGTGGCTGCTTTGGGATTGCCTTTCATAATGTTGCATTGTTTGAATGAGTTCAGCTAGCTAGCAAGCGAACGTCTCCAAGCGTCGTTTTTGAGATGTTCATTCCTGTAGTCTTTAACATAAAGGTTGTAGTGAACTGTGCAGCTTTGATTGGCTTCTCATCCATTTTGCACTTGCTAGGCAGAACATCTGATTGGCTGTTGATGGCTGATAACGTGAAAGTCGTGACCAACCTTTCCTGGCTGACAAGCTTGTTGACCGTCCACACATCGCTCAGCTCTATAGGACATGAATGGACTTCCGGAGACTTGTTGATCGTTTTCCTCTCAGTGTGAACACAACAGTTAGGCTGAATCCCAATTCTCATTTTCACCCCTACGGCTCGTTTTCGAGGGCTCCCTCACCGCTTCATTACCGGGCCACTTCATGACAGAGTAGCGTTAGCGGTGTAGTCTGCACTGATATTAGAGGAGCTGTAACAAGTGCAGCAACTTCGCTGCTGGACTTTAGTTATATTTCGGCGTCATATCCCATCAAAGGGGGAAAATGCGACATGGAAATATGTCAAAATGCAGGACTGCCATGCACAAATCAGCCTAAAAACAATGTAACGTTAACTAGCGAGGTAGAGACATCGGCACTACTAGCGATTTTTTGTTATGCTTGTTATAAAGAAAAGGTCTATAATACATTGAAACGACATTAAACTAAGATAATACGAATATTTTAAAAATCTTTATTAACGAAGAAAATACTACATTTGTGGTTCACTTTGATGGTAGTGTAGCGTTCACCATGACCTTCCAGTTCAACTTCCAGTGATTTGCAGGGCATACTAGGAGATTTCTCCTAGCCCTCGGTTTGTAGTGTGCCCCTGAAAAATCTCCGTTCGGAGGGCCATGTAGCCCTCGCACTTGGCCCTACCCCTCGATCACAAGAGAACTGGGACACCCCTACCCCTTCACGTGAACGCACAAAACGGAGGGGAAGGGCCAAGGGGTGAATTGGGATTCGGCCTTAGACTTACAAGTGTGGGGACTGGAGGGCAAGAAGGAAACACAGAGGGAATACAGAGCCTCGTGCTGGTATTCCAAGCCTGAAACAGATCCAGGGTCAGGCGTCTGGGCTCAACCGGTATCCATCGGCCCCTAAAACATCCCAGAACACCAAAATGCCTCCGCTAACATGAAACAGAGGTACGCCTGGTAACAGAAAGAGACAAATTCACCTTCTCTCTCACAGTTCAGGCATCACCCTTTAACCCTTCATCCGTTCTCTGCCTTCGCCCTCTGGCCTCGGCCCCTGCGTCTTCCCCTCTTACAGTACGATGGCCCACCCTGGACCCAACGGAACAGCCATTATCCCTCTGCCCCGTAGCCCACGTCTGTCGTTGCCTCGTCCCGCTTCCAATATGGTTATGATTAATCACTCTACCAGTAATCGGAGTGCCCTTCTCTTCTCCCCCTCCCGCCCCTGACTCCATTCCCTCTCTTCTTCCAGGGGCTCCAGATGACTGTCTGATGTCGGGGCACGAGACAATGGGATCCAGATGCGTGATCGATGGTGGACGGAGGATGTTCATAAGCGGCGAGGCATTATGGTTTCGGGTTTCAGACATACGGTCCCATCCGCCGGGCCCGGCCTGCCTCGCGGCTGCAAGAGGGTGATTAATGGGACTTTACTGGCAGCGAGAGGGACCCTGTTTCCGCTCTGACACAGATGCAGAACAACACGCATGCGGCGCATACGCAGTCGGATTGGCGAAGGCGAGAGCATCTGATACAGGGGTCGACCGCCATGCACCCGTTGTCAACGTGATGAGTCCCTGTGAGGCCATCGGGGCGGGGCAGAGATCGGGAGATGGAAGGGGGGGTGTGAGGTGAGTCAGCGAAGCAGCCAGGGACAAAGGGGTGATGGCGCCAGGCCCATAAGAACGATGGATGCAGCGTGGGTATATGAACGCGAGTACCGGTTAGGTCACCGCACTCAAGTCCTGTAAGTCACGTGATCGGCGGGTGTTGCATCATATAAATCATCATCTGGAATAAATCATGAACACACGCTTGAGCAATGCACCCGCACACACACTTATTCATCGCAAATCAATAACCGATAACCCTGTGTGTCGACGCTGTCATCCCCCTCGTTCGTTACCGTACGCCACCGCCTCTGAGTTATGTTCCTCTAGCGCTCATCCCTCACCTCTCTTTTGTTTCTCTCTCCTCACTCCTGAATCTTTTTTTTTTTCTTTTTCTCGGTTTTCAAAAAAAAAAGCGAATCGGAGCAGAACCTCGTGCTAGCGCTGCAGCGGCGTCTCCCCGAGCGTCGGCCTGGCTGCCGTACAGTATGGCAGGGCTGCGGGGTCGTATGCTGAACAGATGTGGTCCGTGTGGAAATCTCTGGGTGGCTGGGCGTGCTCTCCGACGATAAGCATCGGGTCTCGGGGCCCCACTCCGGACTGCAGCTTCCATTCGATGTGAATCTGCCTGATTTGTTTTGTTACTGGTTAGATGAGCTACACCAACCACCCCCGCACCCCCCCTCATGTGGAAAACATCTATGCAATATGTTCTGGAGAAGTGACTCAGACTTACCGAGTCATCAGCGGCCTTATAGGAATGCATTGAGTCTTACAGCTGCTCCGGCACCAAAGCCCTGCAGGCACTTTTATCTGAAGGTTTCTTTCAGACACTCACCCCTCTCCACCCCACCCAACTCCTTTCATATATTTCATAATATATTTTCATTCATTTTCTCTTTGTCTTAGCATGTTTGACTGCTCTCTGCAACCGCAAAATGCTGCAACACATCCTTTTTCATGTATTCCCACTCAATTTGCTCCTTTTCTTCTGCGCTGTACACTATTATTACTAAGTACTCCAATTTCCTCAAGGGGATCACTCGTGATCATTAATCATCCTATCTCATCCCATGTCTTTCTTTTCCCGTGATCGTTTCCGACGTGTACAGGAGCTCAGGGGGTGCTAATTGTTCTGCTTATTTTATTCTGTCTCTCCTTTACCGTTTTGCTACCGCCGTGCCAAGGAAAACAGTTCACGCACGCATGCAGTCAAACGCTGCAACAGGGGTTCAACGAAATGCGTCATTTTAAGAGTCAGGGATTAAAAATACAATTGCCTGAATCAACAAGGAGCGATTAAAATCACACTGCGAGGGAGGCAGGCCGGCGGAGAGTTTTAACGCTGCAACCGCAGACACTCCCAACAACTCACCACCAATGTCTCTCTCTCTCTCTCTCTCTCTCTCTCTCTCGCTTTCTCGCTCATACTTGCTCTCTCTCCCACACACATACATGCAAACCACCGAAAAACACATGCAAACTGCCAAATCATGTATAAACTACAACACCCGGGAGTGGCTGTCCTGTAGGGAAAAAAAATATTATGTGGTAAAACATATCAGCTTGTGCACACAACATGCTATTGTGTGAGTTCAGTATATGAAATGTGTGCTCAAGTTGCATAAAAATTGTGTGACAAGATAATACACATATTAATATATATTTCCCTGAGACATTGTGTTGGAGTGCTTTAAGTGCAGACTGATATACGTCCTTGCAATTAATGGACTATACAGTCGAAAATAACCGTCAAATCTTCGTATTGACAATGGTACAGCCGATTAGCTCTCAATATCTTTGGTATTTTTTTATCTTAATAATTCTTAATAATTAATAATATTGCCATGCTTGATTAACAAATCTCTATCCATTATAAATTGATATACTCAACAAAATAAGATAATTAAACTAAATCAATGTACTAAATTAAACTAATCATGCCAAGTGGATGAAATCAGTTGGGAATTTGCTGAAATGCTTTAAAAATATAGAATTTTTTTAATTTAATTGTGGGCACATGTTAATTAATTTGTTTACAATATAATGAAATAATGAAATTGAGCACAAAATAAAGACAGTGAGGTCTATCTTGTGTGCAATACCATCATACAAATCAACTGTGTTCTTTGTTGAGCAGTGTCTAATTAATAAAACAAAGTTGAAGTGAACCGTCACACACAGCGGCCTTTTTAATCTCCCATAATGCTTTGCATGCCAATGACGCGATAGGAGAACTTCCCTGTGGGTTGCACATGTTTGTATAAGCAGTGCTTCTGTATATGTATGTAATATGTTATAGGTTATGTTTGCTAGCAACATTAGCTAGCATAGCCAAAGCTGGGCCTTTGTAAGTCAGCCAGTAAGCCAACGCGGTGCGATGAACGCACAATATTGATTATGGACGATGTGAGGTTGTGTGTGTGTGTGTGTGTGTGTGTGTGTGTGTGTGTGTGTGTGTGTGTGTGTGTGTGTGTGTGTGTGTGTGTGTGTGTGTGTGGGAGGGGGTGTCTGTGACTGTGTGTGGCTTGGCTGAGTGTGTGTTTTGGCTTGTGTGCAGCCTCGGGCGGGGGGGCAGTATGTGTTTTGGGGTCACTCTAAGGGTCTCGGATGGAATTACCACCCCACTACAACACACACACACACACACACACACGCACACACACACACATGCACACAGACTGGTTTTGTACTGGGTCCAGTTTGATGTGACCACCACTCGGTTTAATCCATCACCCCATTCCGACGCTGCACCTCCATCGCCAGACCTTTTGGCTGTGTTTGTGTGTGTCTATGTGTGTGTGCGTGTGTGATAATGTGTTGTGTGTGTGTGTGTGTGTGTGTGTGTGTGTGTGTGTGTGTGATAATGTGTGTGTGTGTGTGTCCTGCCACCCAGGATGGAGACCAGTCCAAAGAATCTGCCTCAGGCCTATTGTGTGTGTGTGTGTGTGTGTGTGTGTGTGTGTGTGTCCTGGTCACTGCACCCTATCTCTCTTTTGTTCAGCACCCCCCTTCCCTGCTATCCATATCAGGAATTGTACTGTGTGTGTGTGTGTATAGGTGTGTGTCTCCGTGGGTGGGTGGGTTTATGTTGTGATGTTTCTGTGGTGTCTGTGTCAAGATGTGTGATATTATCTGCGCCGTTGTGTATGTCTGGAGGTGTGTGTGTGTGTGTGTGTTTTTCGTGTGTGTGTGTGTGTGTGTGTGTGTTTTGGGGCTGCAGGGCAGCTTTAGGATGACTGATGTGTTGTGAGCAGCGCTGAGGGACACCTGAGACAGCAAGGCGGATCAGATGGACATCACTCTATCAGTCAGAACACACACACACACACACACACACACCAGAGGAAGGGATAGGAAACACCGAGATGAGACGGGGCGAGTGAAGGGGAGAGAGAGAGGGTTGGATGTGTGTGTCAGGTCGGAATGTGTGTTAGGCAGGTGAAAAATGAGGAAGCTGTTTTGTAGACAGAACAAGTGTAATTAGCACCCCCCCTCCTCCTCCTCCACACACACACACACACACACACACACACACACACACACGTGCACGTTTACTTGGTGTGTGAATATCATGGAAGTCCCCGAGTTCGCCCCAGTTTTTTTTAATGTGTGTTTTGTTTCATTATGGGTGTGTGTGTGTGTGTGTGTGTGTGTGTGTGTGTGTGTGGTGTGTGTCGGACAACAATCCCCCCTGGCATAAAAATGTCAGACAACCCGAATCGGAGAACGAGAGGAGAGGAGGAGGAGACGGAGAGAGAGAGAGAGAGAGAGAGAGAGAGAGAGAGAGAGAGGGAGGGAGGGTTACAAATTCTCTACAAATTGGCTCCTGGTCAGGACACAGAAGCCGGATGCTGACGGACAGTCGGTCACACGGCAGATAGCGGCAGCGACATCCGACGCCACCTTCTCTCCACCTTTTCCTCTCGGTTTTCACTTCCCTCCCTCCCCCCCACGGTCATACTCATAAACACATTCTTCTTGTCACGTTTGCTGCCTCCCTTCCCTCCCTCCCTCCCTCCCTCCCTCCCTCCATGCAGTGATATTGCAGTGACACAGGCCCATTCACAGGCAGACACCTGACACTGAGCTGCTGCTCTCACACACGGATTAACGCTGGCATTCCTCCATCCATCTATCATCCATCCATCCTTCCTTCCCTCCTTCCTTCCCTACGATGCCTCCCTCGTTTTCCTCACGCCCCTCTGACCTTTACATCATCTCTACCTCCTTCCCCCTTTCCTTATTCCCCTCCCTTACCTCCTTCCCGCACTCCCTTTCATATTCCCTCCCTCATTTCCCTCCCTCTCCTTTCCCCTACCTCCTCTCCTTGCTCCCTTCTGTGTCCCATCCCACGCTCCTTTCCTTATTAACTCCCTCCATCCATCCCCTTCCTGGCATCCTTCCTTATCCCCTCCTTCCCTCACTCCTTTTCTTAGCGCCCCCTTCCCTACATTCTTTATTCCCTCGTTCCCTTCCTTATTCCCTCCCTCCTTCCCTTGCTCCCCCTACCTTATTTCCTCCCTCCTCGCCTTGTTCCCTTGTTTATTCCCTGCTTCCCTTCCTTCTTCTTCCCTCTTCCTCCCTTTCATATTCCCTCCCTCCTCCCCTCATTTCCCTCCCTCTCCTTTCCCCTACCTCCTCTCCTTGCTCCCTTCCGTGTCCCATCCCACGCTCCTTTCCTTATTAACTCCCTCCATCCATCCCCTTCCCTCACTCCTTTTCTTAGCGCCCCCTTCCCTACATTCTTTATTCCCTCCTTCCCTTCCTTATCCCTTGCTCCCCCTACCTTATTTCCTCTCTCCTTGCCTTGCTCCCTTGTTTATTCCCTGCTTCCCTTCCTTCCCTCCATTCCTTCTTCCCTCTTCCTCCCTTTCTTATTCCCTCCTTCCCACCCTTATTCCCTCCCTCCTTCCCTTGCTCCCCTTACCTTATTCCCTCCCTCCTCGCCTTGCTCCCTTGTTTATTCCCTGCTTCCCTTCCTTCTTCCTTCTTCTTCCCTCTTTCTCCCTTTCTTATTCCCTCCTTCCCACCCTTATTCCCTCGCTCCCACCATCTTCCCTGTGTGGACTTCATGTGAGGGTGGAAATGAGTCGGTTTACGAGGAGAATTAAATTTCATAACCCACCGTCTCCCTGACCTTGGTCACACTAACTAGAACAGCCCCACTGGACATTTACACTTCACACACACACACACAGACACACACACACACACACACACACACACACACACACACACACACACACACACTCTAGCGGGTCCAATAAGAGAAGGAAGTGTGCTTGGATGCAGCGCAACAGCAAACCCTCCTTTAGCCTCCCCCTGTGTATCCTAACAGGTTATATCCCACATCCACCCTCGCCATTCGGAAAACCATTATTCCAATTCGCACATCCGCTTTTCCCATTTCCAGAGAAATGTGTCGGAGTTGATGGGATCAGGTAATATCCGAATATCTTACACATATGGACCTCGACTCAACTACTCTCCCCTTTCATTGTTGTACACTCAGAAAAAAGAACACACACCTTCGTCCACTGCGTTGAGCCCTTCCCCGACAAAACCATTCCCTGAACTATTTTACAAAAGATCGGACTGCTCTTCCTGATTTCATGCTTTTAGATTTTAAATTTGCAACGTTGAGGGAATTTGGAGACCTTTCCGTTTCACAGTTACACGTGAATACGTTACAGTTACGTTCAGGTAAAGCACACTCAGAACGTTGAACTTACCGTGAAAGGAGACGAGATCCTGATTGGTTTTCGTGTAACAGCATCTGATTGGCCGAATGGCTGATTTACCGATCGTGCAGTGACATCACATGCTGGGAATTATGGGAAATAGCAAGCAGAATTGGCTTTGCTCACACTAATGACTAATGACACACTAATGACACTAATGAGCTGGTTGACTGTGTCTGATAGTAAAACCATGTATTGTTTCTTGTTACTCATGTTGGTTGTTTGTCTGTCAGGGTGTCTGGAGTTTGGAGGGAGACGTGGTTTAGCTGGCGGTCTCCCTATGATCCGGACTAAAGGTCGATAGTGACCTTTTTCTCTTTTTCATTGAAGAAAAACACACTAGTTACTCCATAATATTCAACTGGTCAACCGCTAAACCACATCTTTGTCTCTCAGCCTCACTGTGGTGTTCCTCACTGTGGTGTTCCTCACTGTGGTGTTCCTCACTCCTCTTCCCAGAGATCACCTGTCAATCAAACAGTGTGTCCAGTACTGTGACGTCTTTCTCCTTGGGTTTTCTGCTGATGGAGTTTCTGTAGGTGGCGCTCTTTCCTCCTCCCTGACAGCGGGTGTTCAGAACAGCAATTGGGACAAAATGGCATTAATGAAATTGAACAACCTGGCATGAACTAACAACATAATATATGATGATTAATGCCCCTAGTGATTGTTCTAGCATGCATGTGTGTGTGTGTGTGTGTGTGTTTGAATGTTGTCAGCGATAGTACCCGCAGGTAAGTGGGTCACCGGGAGCACACCTGACAGATGCAGCTACTGGAAATGGAAGAGTGGAACTGGGAACTCTCTCTCTCTCTCTTCTCTCTCTCACTCTCTCTCTCTCTCTCTCTCTGGCCTCATCTCCTCTCCGAGTGTCTGTCAGCACCCAAGCCTTCTGCAATGATCTTATCTCTCAATTACTGCACCCAGCACATTCCTGTTAACCACACACACACACACACACACACACACACACACACACCTGCCTGTTTAATGCAAAACATCTCAATTTGAAGGACTGCCTCACAACCCGGGTCTCACAACCACTCTTCAAACAATTAACTCACTAGTAAAAATGACCAGCGCTGAACACTTGACAGCCAAAATGACTTTGTCACACGGTGACAAATGGCTGTTGCCAGCGCTCCATATTTCATGCATTTCATTGAAATCGTTTAAACCATTACAACACACACACACACACACACACACACACACACACACCCGTCACATTCACACACTCTTTTCCTCCAATGCAAAAAAGCAAAGCAACGCCGCTCTCGTCCGCCGAGCTCTCTGACGAACAAATGAACACTCACACACTCATAAAGAGTTTTGAAATTCTTACCGACTGACTCATGTTAGTCTAAGAAATGTCACAGCGCTGGAAACACACACACACACACACGCACACGCGCACACACGCACCCACACACACCCACACTCAGACCTCGAAAACACATGTGTGCACCCAGGGGCCATTTTGACGAGTGAGAGCCCTCCAAACTGTAATAACACTCAGCTACTCCCTATGAATCATTAGAATATCCAGAACCGCTGCTGACGGCGTGTGTGTGTGTGTGTGTGTGTGTGTGTGTGTGTGCATGCCTACTGTGTGTGTATCCATCATAAAAGGGGCTGACAGGGACTTCGTGGGAAATTGCAAAAAAGTGGGGTGGACACCTTTAGCTCGCTGAAGTGAAACTAAGCAACATGTTGATATGAATGTCGATGCACGCGTTGAGCTCCCTCACACACACACACTCACACACACACACACACACACACACACATTTGACACACACAGTTGAGTTGCAGTATTATGGTGATAGCAACTCTTTATTGCTACCTGGGGTGAATTAGTCCCATGCTATCCCTACTATCCATTCTCTGCTCCAGTGGTACAGCGAAACGCCCCCGGGGCTCAAACAGGAACCGACTCTGCAACACAACCCTGGATCCCCCTCAACACCTCCCATCATCCATCTTCACTGGAGGGTCTCACACACACACACACACACACACACACACGCATGCATGTGCACATACAGAAACATATACATGTAGGCATAAACACATACATGCATCTGGGCCTGCACACACATATACATACACGCATGCATACACACAAACATGCACATGCAAAAATGCATGCATATGGACACAAACATGCTCACACATGCACGCACACACACACAGTCCATGCACACATATGCACACACCTGCACACCCGCCTACACACGCTGGCCGGTCTTAATGTGTATATTTGCATCGTTGTGTTTTATTGCACTTCCTCCTTCCACCGCAGAGTTTCCCTTAATAGGTGATCCCTCCACATCTCTGGAGAGTGCACACACACACACGTACACACACACACACACACACACACACACACACACACACACACACACACACACACACACACACACACACGTATACACACACTGGGAATAGGACTGGACAGGACAGGGAGCCCACACACACTCGTGGTAAGACATGCTGGAACACACAGTTAGGCTGTCACGTACATTTACGTTGTAGCCTTATGTAGAGCTGCTTACAATGAGCGGGCAGGTTGTGGGGTGTGTGTGTGTGTGTGTGTGTGTGTGTGTGGAGGGTAAAAGAGGGCAAATGAGGGAACTGTTACACACTAGAGCATCTAATTACCCCTTCCTCATACACACTGATAGACAAACTACTTCTCTCCATGTTTTTTCTCTCAACTCTTTCTCTCCCCTTGCTTTATATTCCCCTCTCTTTCACTTTCTTCAGCCCCCCCCCCCCCCACACACACACACACACCTAGGCCTCAAGGTTTTACATGAGAAAATGCCTCTGCCTCTTTCTCCATGTCTGACCCCGTGCCCCGAACAAATCCTGAATTAATTAAAGAGGGAAATCCCAATGGTCCTCGGGCAGGGACACACACACACACACACACACACACACACACACACACACACACACTCTGTAACACAAACACACACACACACACACACACACACACACAGACAGATTGGGTGTCTCTCGCCCTCATACGGTGGTAGGGGATTAGTAGAGCTTGTTCAATGATGGGAGTGTTTCCAGGTTGACAGAGAGTGACCGGACTCAAACATCCAGTGTTCAAACATTACCTAACGCTCCCCGGAGCTGCGGGACAATATCCACCCGTCGGTCTGGAAAAGGAGCGCTCCCATTCGCCGTCGCTAACACCAACCGGTTTAGTACCTTTAACGTCTCACTTCCACTGAAGCGCACATCTTTATCGCTGCATCTCCGTATCCAGACACTGTTTGTTTGTGTGTGTGTTTTCGAGCACGTATACAGAAACGTTTACTTATTTTTTTGGTGAGATATATCTATTTGTTAGTATTTCGTTTTTACCTTGCTCTTTCTCTTGACTGTATTTTGACGTGACATTATTGTATGTTGTTCGCCTGCAACGTTGATGTTTGTCTTGATGCTGCTCCCTTGAAAGTCTGCCTTGAAAAAAAGAGATTCTTAATCTCAGCAGGACTAACATGGTTAAATAAAGGTTACACATGATGAATAAAACTCAATTTTTACATTTTTTGATGTGAGTTGAAACATGAAATAGTCTTTGTACACGCTGAGTAAGTTCCACAACCTGTGAAGCCCTTAAACCCATTCTGCAAGCAAGCAGTGCAAGCTTTCGAAAATCACGTGTCTGTCTTGTCGGCCACAGAACTGCTGCTTGTCCTGTTTCTTGAAAACGCTGTCTCGTTGGAGGTGTTAGGGGTTCAACCTTTATTTAAACAGGGTAGGTTTGTGCCCTAATGGGACACTGGCATGCTTAATTTTTGAGCAGGCTCAAGCGCCCCTCTGGTCTGACCCTAGGGCAAACATGAGGTGTTTTTTTCTCCCATAGGAGCCCCCTAGTAGCACATGAGACCCTCACTTTTTTCATCCTAATGGGACAGTTGCATGCTTCATTTTAGCCCTCAGGTTTTTCTACCACAGGGGCACCCTAATAACTTGTTATTAACTGACTCGCTGTGTAACATGCAGTCTGTGCGTCACCCTGGGCTAGCACCCTACACGGACTCTTGCTTAATGGGAAAATGGCAAAATCAAAGTTGGTAACGTGTAAAGGTTTGCAGTGTAATTCAACTCACCTGTGACAGGTTGCAGGTGCCCACATGGTATCAATGAACCAAAGCACCAGGAATGGTTCAAGAGAAAACTGTTCTGGAGTGGCCAGTGATGAGATCTCAATCCCATTGAGAACCAATGGTGAGACCTGAAGAACCATTGAAGAACTGGAGGGTTGCACATGAAGAGTGGAAGAAACAGCAGAAAGATGCAGGAAGCTTATTGATGGTTACAAGAAACATTTGGAAGCATCATCATTACCAAAGGCTGCAACTAAGTATTAGAAAAGGGAGCCAATAATCATGGACATTCAATTTTGAAGCCATAAAATACATTTTTTTCACATTTGTATTCTTAATGTTTGACGGCTGTTCAACGAAGCAGATGAAATTTGTTTCAATTTCCTATTATTTCACAAGATATTGTACATTGGCCGCTCCTTAAGGCTTCAATAGGGGGGTCAGGGAGGAACCTCAATCATATGGAGGTGGATGATGCTGACTGACCGATACCCTTTCAATAAAAGGCCAATATCGGTCTAACCCCACTGCAAATCAAACTTATAAAATACTGGACACAGAGGTGAAACTGCTACCGAGCGTATCGCCTCATAATTGTAAGTCCATCAAAGCGTTTATTTGCCAACGTGTGTTCCTTTAGCGTTTGTCATTTGCTACGGTATTGATAGCCTCAGTCAAGTTCATGGAAACGTGTGTGAGAGTGTAAATATGCACAGATCAGTCGGTTCTCAATCCAATAGGCACTGTTGGTGGGCTGAGTAAGCACTGCCAGCGAGTATGCGTAGTATCTTCCTCTTTGGTGAAACTGGGCCAGTGACACTCATAAGTGTGTGTGTGAGAGAGAGAGAGAGAGAGAGGGGGGTTGGGGGGGAGAGAGGGAGAAGAAGGAGAGAGAGAAAGTGAGACAGAGGGAGAGGACGAACGCAGGCTTTGTACTTCATCATTTAGGACTGTTCAGCTTCCATTACAGAGTAAACAGGCTGCTGCTGCAGAGAACCCGCTCACGGGTGGCCGTGCCCCCACACCGACCCAACGGGCCAGCGAGTGTGTGTGATGGTGTCTAAGTGTGTGTAGTATCAATGTGTAAGTGTGTGTGTGTGTGTGTGTGTGTGTGTGTGTGCGTGTAAGTGTGCCCAACCAACCAATCCGGGAGGTAATTTACTCTAATAACAGACCTGACGACACTCCAAAACCGTGATTAAAAACCATTCCTATTCTGGGAGGTGTGTGTGTGTGTGTGTGTGTGTGCACGTGCGCCAACAGAAAGTCTATCACCAGCAAGCAGAGGTGTCTCAGTCAGCTTGCACCCTGCAGGACAACTTGTGTGTACAGTAACCCCAGGATCAGTGTGTGCTTGTATGTTTGTGAATGTGTGTGTGTGTGTGTGTGTGTGTGTGTGTGTGTGTGTGTGTGTGTGTGTTTGTGTATCTGTGGTTTGCATGTGTGTGTGTGTTTGCATTCAGTACTGGTGGCCCTAACACTGGTTTCCTGATCCAAAAACGGTCAGACGGTTGAAAGATTGCCGTTGTGACCCCCACTAAGCAAGACCCTTCCAATCACCCGTGAACACTGAGACGTATCTAGGTGTTGATGTTGGACTATCGTCTGGGAGTGTGTGTGTGTGTGTGTGTGTGTGTGTGTGTGTGTGTGTCAGACTATTTTGAGAGTACCATGGCAGTAGGCCCATATAAAACTCTGCTATACCTCCACTCAACATACCAAGTGGCTACAAAACTCCTCCAGAAAGTGAATAATGAGAGAGGGTACTGGGTATTTTCACCTCTGCTCCCAGCGGGACTGATATTCATCTCTTTAATGCATCGCATATAAACAGCGTTCCCACTGTGGCTCTGATGTAAAATTCCATGACTTTCCGTAACTAAGTCGACATATTTCCACGACCTAAACATTGTTTTCTGGTTTGTTAATGCTATTTTTCAGCTCAGAGAAGGGCTAAATAGTCTGGTTCCCACTACAGTACCATCTAATGCACTGAATGCGTGAAACACATGGTCAGGAACACACCACAACTTCCATAATATTCCAGAAATTCCATGATCAGTGGGAACGCTGTGTCAAGAAAATCATTGAAAGGTGCTTTGTGTAGCAGTTTAGCATCTTACCACATACATTTTGAGACATTATCAGCCTCTACACTGCATTTTACTTGGTGTGCAACAGGGTCAGATTTTGGCGGGAAACGCTTGACAGGAAGAGGGCGCTGTTCTTCCAGCGCTAACGGAGCTAAAGTGAAAGAGTTTCTGGCAACGGCAGAAAGGAAGGTGGAAAAATCACTTCCAACATGTTGATCCTCTTCAGTAAAGACAAAGACCCTGGGGAGGGGGGACAGGAAGCAACAGGGTTTGTGGGAAATGTAGTCTTGATTTGGAGAAGCACTAGCATTAACAATAGAACTGGTGTGAGATAGAGGCTACCGACCATCTTGACCACCGTCTCATTTGTTTTACAATTTGTTCCACAATTAATCTGACAATGACATATTGATGGTTAAAAATGATACACATAGAAGCTTGAGCAGATCATGTGAAAAATGTTAACAAAGGATAAGGTGTTGCTTCATAAAGACAGTGTAAAAGTGAAAGCCGTTCAGTCCGGGGCATAAATCATTAGAGTCTAGCTCAGCCGTTAACGTCTGAGTGGCTGTTAAACCGACGGCTTCAGAGCAGCAAAATGACTCAGTGATAAAACAAACAAGTGTCAGAGCCTGAGGAGCGCTCTCTCTGTAATCACACACACACACACACACACACACACACACACACACACACACACCAACGCACAGACCTACACATACATGTAGGCATGTACACACAAGTGTGCCGGTGTACACACACATGGACACAAACATACACATAGACACGAACCATACATGCATACACAAACTCACACATACACACATAGACAGGAACACACACGCTCTGCAATGAGTAGAACACACACTGATGCACAATGTGACATGCACGTGTACACACTCACACACAAATACACACACACTGTCAAACCATACATACAGACACATACAATACGTGTACACTCACCAACCAAACACACAGACATGCACGCAGACCATGCATACACACAAACACACACACACACACACTCACCAACCATGCATACACACACATGCACCAAACTGTACTTATGAACACAAACCATAACCACACACACACGCACAGACCATACACATAAACCATACATGTACACACAAGTGCACGACCATGGAGATCAACCATACAAACACTCATAAACCACACACACACACACACACACACACACACACACACACACACACACACACACACACACACACACACACACACACACTCCAGTGAGGGGATCCAGCTGTGCAGTGAAGGACAGAACAGGGGAGGAGACAAAACACAGCTGGAGCTCAGCACTTAGTATAGAGACTGACCAAACTATAACGTGTGTTATCACAATTTGAGGCTAAAATGTTCCCAGCAGAGACAGAGAGGGGAGAAAGGAGGTGTGTGTGTGTGTGTGTGTGTGTGTGTGTGTGTGTGTGTGTGTGTGTCAGAGAGTGAGAGAGATAGATCGAGAGCCATATAGACTAGGTTAGCATGCTAGCACTATGCTAGGCTGAGTATTCTCTGAGCAGCAGACCTTGACGGACAGGAAAACACCCTCTGAGATCAGTTACAGAGCTAATATGTACCTGTCAAGGGCCCTAATTACACACACGTGCACACACACACACACACACACACACACACACACACACACACACACTACAACACATAGCTGTCAGTGCTCCCAGTTAGTCCTACAGATTAGCAGCTGTGAAGCTAGCAGCGTCCAGGGACCGTCGCTAACTGGTAGCAGGAGTCCGTCCGCCTCGGTTTGTAGCGGTCCAGCTATCAGGCTAGCGCTGGACTCGTCTTTGACCCAGTTAAAAGTCATGGCTGGGCAGACTGGGCTGCAATGGGAGCCAGCTGGGATAGACTGGCCTTCCTCTGATCCAATACAGCATAGCTATAGGTTCAGGCTAGCAATGCCGCCTCTGTTTGGACCAGCGCTAACAGCACACACTGGCTACGGTTATTTGCAGAAGCTTTTAGCATTCTGAACCAGTGTTGGAACTCTTTACTCAGAAGGTAATATATTACACATTACTCATTTCAAAAGTAATATTCCTCCCTGGGAGTAGTAATTTGTTACAATACTGATTCTATTACTTTTCCATTACGCCTCCAAAATTGGCAATTGCATGCTCTTTTATCTTCAAAAACCAGGATAACTCCGTTTACCACTCCTGTGATCAGGGTAACGAAAGAGTGGCGATGTGCAATCTTCTTGTCATCCTTTTGCTCAATGAAGTCAGTGGGAGAACTTATTAAAAGCTGTATTATGTAACGTTCTGTAATGTAGTCGTTGGCGGCCCCCAGTGGCAGCGAGAGGTAACTGTTTAGAAGACTTCACTACCGTTAGCTTTCTGTAGCGTTAGCCGAGGCGCTAGCTCGCTCACTGCTGTTCCAGAGCTGTGTGCGTTCAGCTTCGACACTTCCTGTGTGTCAGTGTACCTACCGACTCCAAAACTTGATAGGGGTGAATGGAGCGAATCAACAGCGGTTCAAATAATTACATTTATTTAAATGTAATTCATTTTAAAGGGTAATTCACACCAATTACCGTCATTACTGTTGCCTAACTGCAAGTACAGCAAAGGATGATTAGGAGACTTAATGAATGTTGGCTATGGTTATTTTATTGTTTATAAGTGATGTCAGAGGCACCATGGTTCACCACAGTAAAAATGTTAACAGCTGTACCCTACTAAAATAAACACTAAAAACTAAAATAGTTGGTTTAAATGTTAACATGGCTATTAGCTGCTAATATTCTCATATATTGTATTATCAGATTTGAAGTGGTTATATGAGGCATATTTATTATAACTGGGCTCTTATCTTGATTATTAATGGAATATTAGGCTCCATGTAAACCCAACTTTTGTAGAAAAAATAGTTTGGCTTCATTGGGACAGTAGGTTATTGTGTTGGGCAGTGATTCACAACCTGGAGGACTGATTCGGGGGCAATGTAAAATAATAATAAATGATTCTAAAATACACATATTTTATTTTCATGCTTGTAATCTTTGTGATGGATGCTTCTCTCATATGAAATAATGAATATTTGCAGCCTCTAGGCTTCGTCCAAAAATTCATCAAACTATCCTCAGAAGCAAAAACAAAGGGTCACATGGTAGGCATGGCTTTGTTTTTGTGGGTTGCAGGCCAACATGTTTGAGAAGTACTAGGGAGGGTTTTCTGAGCTGTCAAATCTAGTCTATGGGGGGTGAACTGCTGTTGCAAAACACTGTGAACAAAACCCAGTACAGGAGTGTGTAACAGTTGAGAAAGATGGTTAAATGTACTCCTACATACTGAGCAGTTTCATTCCAAAATGAGACAGCTGCCAATTGAAACGTGTGCACACAAAATGATAAATATATAATATAATAATAATATAAAATGATAACAATAAAACTTGTTGAAGATTATTATTGAAGGCATGTTTTCTTCCTAAGCACAGAACTGGTGGGGTTAAGACTAGAGAGGCATTGCATTCAA
Source organism: Hoplostethus mediterraneus (assembly GCA_034670385.1). Classification (NCBI taxonomy): domain Eukaryota; kingdom Metazoa; phylum Chordata; class Actinopteri; order Trachichthyiformes; family Trachichthyidae; genus Hoplostethus; species Hoplostethus mediterraneus. Next base: position 5,651,217 of record JAXDDW010000013.1, read on the forward strand.
TATGATCAGCATCTATTATCATGATGCTGGAGTTTTGGCTTTGATACCAATACCAACTCCAGCATCACAATATTTGATAGCACAATGATGTTATTATGTTTTATTATTAAAACTCTTCAGTCCATCACTAAATCGCAATAACCAATGTGTGATTTTATTCACTGAGAAATAAAAAAACAATCTATATTAGACCTAATAACATTATTTATTTAGCCTTATTGTGAGATTACAAGAGGTTAATTGCATCAAGTAATTTTTTTCCCACTGTGATTGAGAAGTAACATGCAGCTACACAGCAGCTACTCACTGTGGTACTACTTTATAGTGAGTTTATAGTGATTTTTATCTAATTGTACTACTAGTACCTGGTATTTTTATCCCCTATGATATTACTATAATCACAGGCACCATTTACACTGGGGATGCAGTGGGCATGTCCCCATCACTTTTCAAGTAATGCGATCAGCCGTGCCACTGATCGCATCTCAGCAAATGTGATTGAATCCTTAATGATGTTTGTTGTTGTTTCCCTGTCAAGAGATATGAAATGTGATCCATATCACAACTGATAAAATACATGGACCCTATCACTCGACATAGTGTACACAAAAGAGTTAGGATGGACCCTACTATCACTCAACACTCAACATAGTGTATACTAAAGAGTTAGCATGGACCCTACTATCACTCAACATAGTGTAGCTAAAGAGTTAGCATGGACCCTACTATCACTCGACATTGTGTATGCTAAAGATTTAGCATGGACCCTACTATCACTCAACATAGTGTACGCTAAAGAGTTAGCATGGACCCTACTATCACTCAACATAGTGTACGCTAAAGAGTTAGCATGGACCCTACTATCACTCAACACTCAACATAGTGTACACTAAAGAGTTAGCATAGACCTTACTATCACTCAACATAGTGTACGCTAAAGAGTTAGCATGGACCCTACTATCACTCGACATCGTGTATGCTAAAGAGTTAGCATGGACCCTGCTATCACTCAACATAGTGTACGCTAAAGAGTTAGCATGGACCCTACTATCACTCGACATCGTGTACGCTAAAGAGTTAGCATGGACCCTACTATCACTCAACATCGTGTACACTAAAGAGTTAGCATGGACCCTACTATCACTCGACATCGTGTACGCTAAAGAGTTAGCATGGACCCTACTATCACTCAACATCGTGTACGCTAAAGAGTTAGCATGGACCCTACTATCACTCGACATCGTGTACTCTAAAGAGTTTGCTTCAAGTCTACTATCAGTCAACATAGTGTACGCTAAAGAGTTAGCATGGAGTTTATCAATGGGACAATCCCCCAAACATTGACATCTTCCTTCAACCTTTCCCATCTCTTGCAGCATCCCTGATCCTCTCTGCCCACCCCCTGACTTCTCTCTCGCCCTCTCTCTCCTCATCTCCTCCTCGTCTACCTATGTTCCACCCCCATGTCCTCCTCCTCCTCCTCCTCTTCTCCCTCCTTTTCTCCCAGTGAGATTGTGTCCCCTACATGTCTAAGCCTGTGCTCATTGGTGTTTGATGTCAGTTAATTTGCTGCAGTGTTGACAGGCGGATGGCCGCTCAGCACAGCATGTGTGTGTACGTGTGTACGTGTGTTTATGTATGTGTTTTGGTGCGTGTGTTTGTGCGTGCTTGGATGTACACATCAGCGTGCATGTGTGTGAGAGAAAAGGCAGACAGACAGACAGAAAGCAAAAGAGTGTTCATATTTGCACATTGCTATGTACTCATACCTGAGGGAATGAATGTGTGCATACAGTATGTCATGTTACAACAATAGTGTGTGTGTGTGTGTGTGTGTGTGTGTGTGTGTGTGTGTGTGTGTGTGTGTGTGTGTGTGTGTGTGTGTGTTAGGTTCCCAAGCCGTTCTCTCCTGGTGTAATTGCTGCGTCTGAATCCGCTGCCCTGGATTACCGCAATTTACTCCCCCGGGAGTGCCAAGCACTGTGGGAAAACCGTAAGCAAGTGTGTGTGTGCTTGTGTGTGTGTACCTGTATGTGTGTGTGTGTGTGTGTGTGTGTGTGTGTGTGTGTGTGTGTGTTTGAGCTCTGTGGGAAAAGTGTGCTCGTTCAGGGGTAGGGTACAATACACCCTTTTTCTCTAGCATGCACGTCCATGGAATCATATTCAACTCACTGACCACAAGCTCATGGTGTCCTGAAGCATGCGGGAGCCCCTACCTGTCTAGCGGTGTGTGTCGTTACGGTGGCGACACATCCGCGCAATTGCTTGTCAGTTGTGCAGTATGTGTTGACCAGTATGTGTTGCAGTATGTGTATGTGTGAGTGTGTACGGTAAAAATTATGGGATATGGTGGAAATAAAAAATGTAAAAAAACTATTTTCAATGAGGTCAGCGAGGATACACCTGAACCTACACAGCTTTTTCATCACTGACTGACTGTGTGCAGCTTTTGTAAGGTGATCTTTTAAAGCTGCTACGTGTTGCATTTTTAAACATCAATATATTATTGTAAAAATGAATTTCGGTGCCGTGGTATAAATTACCAAAACAACCGCCTTTCTATTTTAAGACTCAAGAAGTGAAAATATGGTGGTGTAATAATGTCAGGAGGAGATTCCATATCTCCAAGGCTCGTCACCTTTACACTGCTGTAACAGAGGGTCTCTGGCGGTAATGGGTTAGGGTGAATGAATGCTCTGAGCGAGAGGCTTTTCAAAATAAAAGTCCCGCCGTTAAATTGTCAGTGCGGGGATGGAGACAATTTAACATGCTATCAACAATATTGTGAATCATACGTATCATAAGTATCGTTTGTGTGTATTAAATTCAAGGCAACAACAGCACTCTTGCGGTGTGAGCATTGCACCGTTAACTGACGACAAGCAGTTTTAACCCTGCAGGACTGACTGAACTGTTTCTGGAGAAACGACTCTGAGCTGAGTCACTGATCCCGTTAAGATGCGTCCCGGGTGATCGGACTGTAATTGGATGGAGCAAAAACGCATCATATCCAGGTGTGAATGTGACCAAAACACATTGATGATCTGATTAACTGAACCCCTTGGTCGGAGACTCTCCAATCCATATACACCAATGACAGGGTTCATGAAAAGTCATGGAATTTCCCCCAAAAAATGTGTCTCCAGGCCTGAAAAAGTTATGGAAAATTGATTTTCTTTTCCAGCCAGTGAAATGTTTAATGTCAAGCTTGACTGCTTGCTGATCCCCTTACCGTTGAGGAATAAAAACCTATATTAGGACTTGTAGTAGTATCTGTCCTAAGTGAATCTTATTTCTAGCCAAAAATAAGACATGGGACATTCACATCACACATCATAAAATATTTTGGAAATTGTCCTATATGTCGTGCAATAGTCTTGAAAAAGTCAGTTTGATTAGCAAACGAAAGCAAACAAGATCTAACACAAAGAAGCAAAGAGGTGGCAGGCAGCTCTGAGAGTGACTTGACACCATCGTCATCCCAGCAAGTGGTGACAGACAGACAGTGATGTGCATATGATATGATATTATGGCACGGTAAGGCCGAATCCCAATCTCATTTTCACCCCTACAGCTTCGGCTTGGCCCTTCGGCTTGGCCCTCAGAACAGAGTCACAAAGGGTAGTGGTAGAAATCTCTCCCTAAGAATTGGGACAACCCTTCAAGACGCTGATACGTCATTGATGACGTTTACAGGGGCGAGTTTGTTATCGGGGATTACTATGGCAATAATGGTATTATCACAGTGACATTTGCCGTTCATCTGATGGAGATAGAAAAGCATGGACGCTCGCGATTCGTTCACAATTTATACTTTTCACGCTACCAATCAATCAAACAAGTCATCAAATAAAAAAGACCACTGCTTCATTACCAGACCACTTCATGACAGAATAGCGTTAGCAGTGCTCTGTAGTCTGCACTGATATTAGAGGAGCCGTAACAAGTGCAGCAACTTCGCTGCTGGACTTTAGTTATATTTTGGGCGTCATATGCCAGCAAAGGGGGAAAATGTTGATCTTCCAGTTGATTCGCAGGTCATTCTGGGAGATTTCTCCTAGCCCTCGGTTTGTGGTGTGCCCCTGAAAAATCTCCGTTTGGAGGGCCATGTAGCCCTCGCACTTGGCCCTACCCCTCGATCACAAGAGAATTGGGACACCCCTACCCCTTCACGTGAACGCGCAAAACAGAGGGGAAGGGCTAAGGGGTGAATTGGGATTCAGAACTAAATCTCATCTACTCAACGTCAAAATGTTGGCCATGTGAGTTGGCAGTCTGGTGTGCTGAGGTCAGGTCTGGTCTGCTTTGGTCTGGCTTCTGGCTCAGGCCCTTTCTCCCGGTCTGGACTGGGCAGGGACAGAAATGTGGTGGACAGAAATGTGCCTGTAGCGCCTGAAGGGGATTTTTTTTTTGTGAATGGGGCCGTCTATTGTCTTTTTGGCAGCGTGTGACCGGGGGGTGTCAGTCCCAGCTGTCCATTTGTATTAGAGCTGTAAATTTCACGTGAATGTAAAGCACAGCGGCGCTGAACCCCACAGGACAAGGTCATAAAAGCCCCGGTGCAGAGACGACACTAAAGAACCATTGAAGAAACGCCTTGCCCTCACTAAACCTGCCATCTCTCTCTCTCACACACACACACACACACCCATATACTTGCCATTGTCCCCTGGGATTCCCGCTTGTTGTAGCCAGGTAACCGGGCCCTAGCTGGTGTGTGTGTGTGTGTGTGTGTGTGTAGGGTGTGCCTCAGCGTCCATAAGACCAGATGTGTTTTATGAGATATGAGTAAAGCCGTCTTTAGGCCTGTCTCTCTTTGTCTGCTCATTCAAACAGCATTGGCCACTGGAGCAGAGGTAACCGATGGTGACGACCGCATTCCATCTCCTCCATCACCCCTCTGGAGGTGAAGGGAAGCAGTAAAGACACTGACAGAGTACATGACGTTGCATTGGACGAAACTTGAATGATCCCTGTGGGGGAAATTGGGCAAATAATAGGTTACAGCAAAGAAAAATAAGGTATAAATAGAGATAAATAGCAAATTGTGGGTATTTCAACAGTTACAAGGCTAGAATGCATTAAGTAAAAGTGCAGGAATATATATAAAAAAAAAAAAAATAAAAAAAAAATGAAGATGAATATATACTCATATATGCACAAAATGACAGCATATGAAAAATGTTGAATTGTGCAGAATGAAAGTAAATTAAATTATAGTGATCTATGTAATAGATCAGTATAACAGATGAGACTGTCACGGACACAGACTGTCATGGATACAGGATGTGCAGCTACAAATGAGATTTGGACCAGTTGTTCTGTCTGTAGAAAGTAAAGAAACCATGTGTCGGATTTTCATCGAACGCACCCTTAAGAAGAGGGAATGTTAAAAGCATCATCGTGCGAGCCGCTCTCCACCAGACAATTTATTTTAGAAGCATCATTTACCAGTCAAGGTAATTGTTCCAGTGGCAGCGAACCGGGCCCTGCAACCCCCGCCACCAACGCAAACTCCGGTAAATGCATCGTGCTCGGCCAATAAAGGGATTCTTAACATCGAGCCCAAAATGACCCCAAAGAAATCCATCGTGTCACCTTTAACCTGAAAAGCTTTGTGTCATATTCAAGATGAGCAACCGCCCGCAACATCAATCAAGATTTGCTTGTTTTGCTTTATATATAAATTGGATTTTTATTTCAGCGACTTGGTGGTATTTTGGATTTCTGTCCGCGCGTGAGTCAGCCTGTCCCGCGGCGTTGGTTTCTCTTTACCCCATGGGAAAGTCTCCTCGCTTGGCAGTTCCTCTCCATTTATCTTCCCTCTCTGGTCCTCCACTCTGAGCCGCCATCTTGTCCAAACAGCCCAAGACCCCCGCTGTGGGTCTGGATCATCAGTACCTGTACGAGCCAATCATAATGTGTGTGTGTGTGTGTGTGTGTGTGTGTGTGTGTGTGAAAGCCAGGCCAGGCCATCTGTGTGCCCACGCTGAGCAGTCAAACCCGGTGGCGCCTGGTCCTAATGGATTCGTTTAAAAGGACTTTGACAAACACAAGAGCATAAAGGCTGCCGCCGCCTGTGAACGCAACTCGGAATGTTTCCCAAACCTCCCTCGACTCCTAGGCTGAGAGTTTGTGTGTGTGTGTTTCTCTGTGCATGTGTGTGTGTTTCCCAGGCTATAGCTCTCCATCACATGTCTAGTTACTATGTTGGGTACACAGACCCCCTGCAGTGGCCAGGTAAACACTCATTCGCACCTCCATGTGCACAAACACACATGCCGCCATGCACCATTCACATGCTACTGTCAGCTGCTGCCACCCGTAAATGATGAGGGTGAGTGTTAGGACTGACCCACTGGACTCTTTTGAAGTGTTAATCTGTGACTTCCTTCACTTCCTCCAATCCACTTCCCAGAGATCACCTGTCAATCAAACTAGTGTGTCCAGCACTGTGACGTCTTTCTCACAGGGAGTTTGAGTTTCTGTAGGTGGCGCTCTTTTCTTTGTCTGTTCAGCCACGGTGGCTATCGCTGCTCATGCTAACTACCCGGCTCTTCTTCTACTGATTCCAAACAAACGAAAAGTAAAACGCATCACTTCCTGTCTCCACTAGGATACTGGGTAGAGGCTGGATCACTGTTGTGTTGACAGTAGTCAAAACATGTTTTATATGAAAACGTTGCAGATTCATACTTTTATTACTTATTACTTTTAAAAAACCATCCTCTCCCTTTTTTCTCCATTTTTCTTTGTCTTTCATTTCCTCAGGTTGCACTCTGCAACCTTTCAGTTCATTAGTGTTATTCATCATCGCTGGATTCTGCAATCAGTCTCTCTGCACACCAACACTCGCCAAGCAACACATCGACCGACAAGTAGAGGCATGAGTGTGTGTGTGTGTGTGTGTGTGTGTGAGATAAAGAGTACGTCCACACTAAGCCTTGTAAATTTAAAAACGGCGTTTTCCGGTGTAGCGTTTTCGAAAATCTCGCCGTCCACACTAGACCACCAAAAACCCATACCTCCTTCCATGGGCATGCGCAGACCACTGGGCTCGCTCACCGCTGGATCAAGTGACAGTCAAGCAGTGAAGCGTTAGTGAAACATCACCGCTTTTGAACGTCTCTGTTTCAGGGGGGGTAAAAGTGCCGGTAGGCCAAAACAGAGAGATAAGTACGCATTTTCAAATGTACCCGGCTTAGTGTGGATGTAGCCTGAGAGAGTGAAAGGGTGATAAAACTATCAGTGACCTCCAGAATGCTTGTCTACGTGTACATGCACTAGTGTGTGTGTGTGTGTGTGTGTGTGTGTGTGTGTGTGTGTGTGTGTGTGTGTGTGTGTGTGTTTTGAAGTGCCTGTATCTCATTGCAACCCTCAGAGAAGAAATAATACGTTATTTGCTACTTTATTGCCAACAGCAACATTCCACTCACCTTCCTGCACACGTCCACAGCTTGTCTTCTCCCAAGTGTCGAGGCGAGGATATTGGGTGACCCTAGACGACGCTACACCGCGGCACATGGCGCAGCAACATTTCCCAATCGGCCAAGGCTTACATTTATTTCTCCACGATATGGCATTTGGAAATTGTTTCAAATCAGCATCTTCTGGCGATGCACGCCAGTCTGCACATCTAATAATGTGCAGAGGCAACAGTGCACATTGTGCACACACTTACCCATACATATGCTGTAAATTGCAGCTCTGTAAACTTTTATATATGTTTTATATTTATTATTATTATTTGTTGTATTCAATACTCGTATCTATGTCCTAGTCTGTGCTGCTGCAATGACAACAGGTATTACAGTTTCATCTAATGTAATCGATCATCTTTCAAATGCACCGCAGTGCACGTGCCCACAGCAAAACAGTATGTGTGTGTGTGTGTGTGTGTGTGTGTGCCTTCATGCCAGCCGTGCCCTGTCGAGACCATTGGTCAGCTACTGTGTGTCAACTAGGGTTGGTGCCCGAGGTCCTCCCTGGTGATGTCATCCTTCCTGGCCATGGGAACCAATCACGCGCGATGACAGGAGCGTACTTCCTGCTTCCTGTCGGATCGGGCGGGGCAAAAATGCGAGAGAGGAAAAAGGGAAAGCGAGAAAAAGCTAATATGTATCGTGGTGCGTTCCTCCCCCCCCCTCTCTCGCTCTCGCTCTCGCTCTCTCTCTCTCTCTCTGCTTCTCTAAACTTCTGCGTACTTGATAGGTGATGCACTGACATCCACCAGTGCAATACACACACACACACACACACACACACACACACACACACGCACATTCACTCCCCTGGTGCATATTTCACTCTTGATGGACAAATTGGGTTGCGAGCCCAAGCGGAGGGGTTAACAGGCCTCTGTGGGGGGGAAGGTACTAAAACACTGTTCTGTTTCCACACAGCCCCCAGGAGGGCCGTTATCCAGCCACACACACACACACACACACACACACACACACACACATCCCTTTCTCTCAACTTTCCTTACGTAAAGTTTTGCTCATTAATCATCATGATGTGATATCAAGGTTACATTTTGGGGTGCGTGGGCCAAGTTCAAGTCCACCAAGATGAATAAATGTGGTTTATTGTCACTGGAATCACTTACCACGGAGCATCTGTCGGTCCATACATGTTTCCCCGTCACCCAGCGTGTTGGTGAGCGCTTACCTGTCAGATGAAAACCACTGATAACCGGCAATAAGAGGCAAAATCAATTATATTTACATTTGATACTACTCACTGTGATGTATGCTACATCATATACATTGATATCAGCCTGAAAATGTCTCTACATGTTATCGTTGATCCACCTCTCTCCATTTCTTCTTCTCTTCCCCCTTGTGTTTTTTTTTTTTTTTTCCCGCCGCCTCTCTCTCCGTAATGATTTGTGGAATCTCCGACATTTGAGGAATCAGACGAAGACACACTATACATCACCGGGGGAGAAAAAAAACCCCCAACCCGCAAGCATGTGTTGAGGCGTGTGAAAAGTGTGTTCTTCTCACCCCTCCGTGCGCACGCTATTCGAAAAGAAAGATTTTCGCTTTGACACGGGGTCCACCGTGCGCGCACACACACACACACACACACACACACACACACACACACACACACACACACTTGTATTGCTACACTTTCGAGTGCCTTGAGAGCCCCTTGTAGACAAGAGGATCTTTCTATCCTGGTGAGGACATTTGGATCTCATACCTATAGAAATGAAACACACACACACACACGCTCCCTCAGACAAATGTGGAAGAAAACTAGTGTGTGTGTGTGTGTGTGTGTGTGTGTGTGTGTGTGTAGTTTGGGTCTGAGGAGGATGATGATGGATCTTGCTGTGTGTCAGTGAGAGCTGTCAGCCTTCTCTCATGCAGATTCCCAGAGAACATGAGCTGGTTGTATCACTCGGTCCAGGCCGGAGTGTTCCAGAGTGAAGCCAGGACCCGGGACGTCCGACTGAGGCCACATCCTCAAGTGTCTCAGTGTTAGTCCACCGTAATTGTGTGCACGTGTGTGTGTGTGTGAGTGTGTGTGTGTGTGTGCTCGTGCATCTGTGTGGATGCATGGGAATGTGTTTGGGAATGTGTTTGTGCATGTGCACGATTTAGTGTGTTTTGTGTCTTTGTGCATGCACATGTGTGTTTGTGTGTGTCTTTGTGCGTGTGTGTGTGTGTGTGTGTGTGTGTTAGTGCATTTCTTTGTGTGTCTTTGTGTTCGCGTATACACACAGGCACGCAAACACATCCGGGCACCCTCGTGCACAAACATAGATGCACACACACAACACAAAGACACACACACACACACACTTTCACACACATATGTGTCCTCCATATAGCAAGCAGCAATCATGAGGATGCGATGCTTTCTCTTGGTATTTACGAGTGTGTGTGCGTGTGTGTGTGTGTGTGTGTGTGTGTGTGTGTGATGATGATTTGCGTAGTTGGCCCATTTTTTAACTAGCTTTATTAGCATGTGACAGGCTAATTGAAGCCATTTGCGGGCCGTGATGCCTCTTTAGTGACGTTCCAGAGGGTTTTACAGCCTCACAGCTGGATCCTATTGTCTCAGGACTTCAAGTAAAAGTCAGTGGGGAGAAGAAAGGCAGTCGGGGATAGACAGAGGAGGTGAGAGGAGAGACAGGAAGAGTGAAAGCATTTAAACCTCCTCAGTATCCTCCCTAACCCGCACCAGCACAAAACACCACAAGACTAAATCACATACCATATTGTTTGCATGTTGGCATTTCATCTGTGATGAAGACTAATAAAACAATCGAGATATTTTATTCTGAAAAGCCAGCTCTCTTGTGTTATGAAACCAGATGTTTGCGCATCAATCATTTCCCCCCAGATTCAAGCTGCACGAGGCAATCTCGCACGTTGGCGGCTCCAAATACCAGCAGATTTGGAGGACTTCAATACCCCGAAATCATGTGAGGTGAGGTTGGTGAACTCCACACAAGCATGCTCATGTTTGCCAGCCTGCCTGGTCTGCGATGCTTCACACCAAAGGGATGAGAGAGAGAGAGAGAGAGAGACAGAGAGGGGGAAAAGATCTAACGTCGGTGAGTGCAGCTTTCTCTGGGACGAAGCGGCACAGTTGTTTAGGAGACACTTCTGAAGTTTTGATTTGTCACTTCCTGTGGATGGAGAAGTGTCCATAGCCGACACCAGAATTTAATTTGGGCAAGTAGGGTGACTCAGCGTCTCATTTAGGGAGGGTTGGGGGGGAGGTTGGGACACACTTCTCTGTCGCAGACCCACTTTGTGAATCAAGCTGGTATATTTGCATATAGAAATCTTGCCTAGTGCACCGTTGAGGAGTACGAAATAAGAAATATTGCCCCATCTATGGATTTTACTGGAACAATATTACAGTTTGTCTTGTCTTGGTGTCTTTTTTTGCATCATGAAGTGACTGACTAGATAGATTTGGTTAGTGATGTAATGGTAAATCAATCAAATGGAGGGCAAACTATTTTGATCATCATAAGGAAAACACAAATATGAAAAAGAAGCCTTAATTGAAACTTTTCTTCATATAACTTACATCCATTTGATGCTACTTACTATGATGAATTCACATCAGAGAGTTTCATGTCAAGCTATAAAGGTGGTAAACTCTATTCACATACGTGCGGGCACACACACACACACACACACACACACACACACACACACACACACACACACACACACACAAATAACTCCCACCACACCAGGTTTCCCTTATGACCGCGCGTGCTATTGTCCCAAAGGTCAAGCCTTAGTTGTTACTAAAGAAACAAGCCACAAATCCTGAATTATGGGATGGTGCACAATGCTTCAACTGACAAAACGGTTGTCCACGGTGATGGAATTCCTGTGTGTGTGTGTGTCTGTCTGTGTGTGTGTGTGTGTGCGCGCGCTACACCAAATAGTTTACCTTCCCATGGCTGAAGACAAGCAGTCATTTGGGGTTTAATGTGTCAATGGTAAATCCTGCCTGACACTGTTTCACCTACAGGCTGTTACAGTATATCTCCCCTCATCTCTCCATGAGGATCTCCATGACTATTATAATCTTTGCTGGAATGGAGTCTAGTTCCTACACGCTCCACACTACTGACAGCATTTAAGGAATTTTTGGACTGAGTTCCTTCTACCTGCCTTTTTTCCATTCTTTCTCAATTCTCTGTCTCCTTTAACTCCTTCACTCCTTCTCCCGTTACGATGGGGTGTGTTGACCCTTTTCATCTCACTTTCCTCTTTGCCCTCCTCTTCCTCTCCTCATCTCTCGTTCCCAGGTTTTGGGGGAGATTGTCTCGTCGGTCCATCCAAGTGTTCCCGGTAGCTCAGCGATAGTTTGGTCGTAGTAGAAGAGTAAGAACACTGACCTTGTAGTAATAAACACCATTAACTCAACATACCACCACCTTCACTTCCGCACCCGTGGTCAGGAGCTCCGGGCAGCAACTGAAAGACTGAGATCGTGGACACAAGCGGCCGAAATGAGCTTTCTCCATTTCAGTCAAGGAGGTTCAGCCACCTGGTAAAGATGCCCTGGGGTCAGGGCATGCTGGAAGTACTACATCTCCCAGAATGCCTGGGAGGAGGAGCTAGAGGGACTACATTTCCCAGCATGCCAGTAACATACTCAAAAATGCACCGTCAATTTTAAAGGATGGAAATAGAGAATCACTGCTAGCGACGCAATCAAAAAGTCACTATGAATTAGGGGTTGGCGATATGACTAAAAATCAATATCGTGATTATTTCAAACTTTTACCTCGATTACAATTAATGAACGATTATTTTATTTGTTTTGTTTTATTTTGAAGTTGACCGGATGCTCTATGCCGTTCCTGTGTCTGACTTCCTGCCCGGCTTGACACATTCGCTCGCGGCTCACAAAAAACAAACGGTCCAAACCTGTCTGAACACGGCGTTACTGGACGGGGCGGAGGGACGTGACTGAATACTACGTAGTATTTTTTAAGGGGACAGTTCATGAACGCAGTATTGGGGAAAGTATTTGGCCCATTCATTCACGGGAAAGTGATGTTACGTCTGATGCACGCGCACACACACACACACTGGTTGCTTTGCTAACTGGCGCTTCTAGACGTTCCTCGTTCTTGTAGCCTAAATAACAATCGAAATCAACGATTACATAACAATTACAATTACATAATTAAATCACGATTACGATTATAAACACGATAATTCGCCCCCCCTACCGTGAATCCATTAATTTCTCATGTACACTCATCCGATGTGTGGACAGTCAACAAGCTTGAGGGCTGAGAAAAGTTCGCCACAACTGACAGCCCAATCAGATTTCCAGATTTCATTTCATGGAGAAATAGTTATATCTGATGCAAAAACGAGAAGTTGGTTACAACCATTCAAAGAAGACACATTTTTCTGGTGTAAATGTAATCCAGCTAAATGATATCTAGACGTTTAATACAAATTCATGATCCAGGCAGAAAATTGATCGGAATCAATGTAATTAGCTCACCACAGTATAACATATAGGCTTTTCATACTTGAATATGTTAGCCAAGGGTTAACTTTAACCCTGGGTTATAATAGCCCTGGGTTAATTTATCTCACGTTTCACACTAGTTTTCTTTAACCCTGGGCTAACAATTGACCCCGGGTATTCAGTGTTCAGGATTTCACACTGTAAGCTTGTAGACCCCGGGTTAACGTTTAATGCTAATGTTTAACTCGCTGTTGCATTCTAACCCTGTTACATTCTAACCCCTGTTACATTCTAACTCTGTTACATTCTAATCCTGTTACATTCTAACCCTGTTACATTCTAGCTCCTGTTACATTCTAACTCTGTTACATTCTAACCCCTGTTACATTCTAACCCTGTTACATTCTAACTGTTACATTCTAATCCTGTTACATTCTAACCCTGTTACATTCTAGCCCCTGTTACATTCTAACTCTGTTACATTCTAATCCTGTTACATTCTAACTCTGTTACATTCTAGCCCCTGTTACATTCTAACTCTGTTACATTCTAACCCCTGTTACATTCTAACCCTGTTACATTCTAATCCTGTTACATTCTAACTCCTGTTACATTCTAACCCCTTTTACATTCTAACCCTGTTACATTCTAACCCCTGTTACAATCCAACCCCACAACGTTTCACACTATTGTTCTTAGCACCGCATTTTGGGGATAGCACCACAAAAACGGTGCTATCCCTGCTTCATAGCAGGGTTTGTTAACCCAGGGTTAAAAGTGGTGTTAACCCTCTTTCAAAAATGCAAGTGTGAAACGCTGCTTAGCCTGGGGTAAAATGCGTCCTTAACCCAGGGTTAAGAAAGACGTTAGCCCGGGGTTAAGTGTACTGTGAAGAGTGTAACAGTGCTCAACACTACACAACGTACAGCACTCATACATCCAGTCTTTGGATTGTATTTGATTTGAAGGCTCCTCCTCCGTGGATGACAAAGTCCCGCTCTGTATTTGTTCTGTTAATCATCTAGCGTTGAGTCTGATGTCCAGATAACAGAGGTTCGGTCCTCACTTTCTGACACACACACATACACACACACACGCAAATGCACACTGTACACCCCAACAGATGGAAACCCCTGTGAGGTCACACACTTTCCATCTCTGACATCCCGCTCCACTTCCTCCCTATTGACGCATCACTTCCTTTAAGGGAAGCTACTCCAGCAGGTACTCTACCATGAAGCAACCACACACATACTCACACATCTCTGTGGACGCAATGAGTAATATCCTGGTGGACTATACGTGTGGAAACGACTGGACAAAACTTTCAACTCATTCATTGAATTCATAACAGCGACAACTTTCTGCTTTCTCTTTCTCATCTTCTTCTTTATCCCCCACTTTCTAAGTACTTTCTGCACCTCCGCTGGATGCAGACTGGCTGATTTCCACCCTGTGATAGTGTCGACAGTAATGTGTTCCCATAGGAGGCTCTGTGTGCGTTATCATTGTGTTGGGTGGCTCCTGGTGTTGCCTCTGAGCCACTGGGAGGCTATTTATACTGCCGCTGTCAGTCCCATTCCCAGACCCTGACCAGCAGTGACATCGATTACATCATCGCGGCAAATCTGCCAAGCAACGTCACGATCAACACCGATGACAGCGAGGCCACCAGGGTGACCCTGTGTCACGGTGGACCTCAGATAAATCTTGGATGAGCTTTCGCTCCTCTCCGCTCCAGCTACCCGTTAACCGGGAGGGTGGTGGTAACTCTCAAGGGCGATCCTTTTCATCGAGGAATGTAAGCAGCTCAAGTGCTGTCATGTTCTGAGATGGCAAATCAGGCTAATGACTTATCTCTGGTGCCGGATACCTTTCATCTATGTCAGCCTGTCCTCCACGGGTTAGGGCTTCGGACTTCTTTGTCCAATGGGGCGAGCCGGTCAGTGGTGGTAAACGGCAGTGGTCAGATGAATGATTTATAGATGGGCCAGATGGGGAGAATGCTAAGAGGTTGCGCTTATTTCTGGCCAGGGATGTCTTTCTTAAACTTTCTCTAAAGGCACAATATGTTCATACTTAGCTTATCCTCCTTGTGCGATAGGTATTGAAAGCGCTCCAAACTTCTCCTCTACCTCTCCCAAGGAATCTTTCACCTGAGTGCTGAAATGTTCGACATCCGCATCCATGTTGAAAAGGTCGCCTGCAGCTTTGGTCTCATCCAGAGACCATGTCTGCTTCAGAATTGCTTCCTCTCGCCTCCACACATGAGGTTTGTGCAGCTGCAACGTATTTTGCTACGTATGTCTTCAGAGTGGTTTCAGTCTTCTCGGGTAGACTGACTGCGACAACCACCTGCATTGATATGGAGGCTGCAGAAGCTCGCCTGATGAGTGGACTTTGGTCATGATGTCATACCATACTAAGCAGATTGAGAAGCGCCATGATCTCCAAAGATCTCCAAAGATCATAGTGCCAAAGATTGGGCCTCGATCTTTATCTTTTGCATCTTTGTGTGTGACATCATTCTTTTGAGTCAGGTTTACATGGCTCTTCAGGACATCTCGTGTGTGCTGAGGCTGAGAAAAGGGCGTACAGCTGTGTCCTATGTGAACAAATAGAGACCTTGCCTTCTTTTCCAGCAGCCTAGCTTGGACCCGCCTTGTTTTCGCCAGTCGTGTTGGCTCCGTTGTCATATGACCTCCCTCTGCAGTCTTTGCAAACTTTGGCCAGTGGACTCCTCTACCTCCACAGTACTGAGTTGTACCTTTAAGGATACAATGACTTGCCACTGGGGCAGTACCCTCTAAGGTACACCTATTGTACCCCTGATGGGCAGGAAGAGAGGAAGCAATCACCAGTTTTGAGGGTGTATCGGAAAGTAATATCACAAGCTGCTCTCAGGGTGTAATAAGTAAAGTAATCACATTACTTTTTAAATGAGTAACAAGTAATATTTTTGTATGCGTGTCTGTATGTGCGTACTGTATATCCTGCTATGTGTGAACAGAGCAACACTCCACGTTCTCAGACGAGGGCTTGGCCGCCAGGACTCATGGGAAAGTCTACGGAAAGTCTACAAGCCACGCCCCCCGCACCCCCGACCTACGGCCCCCGATGATGGCATGATTCAGATGTGATGCCAGGGTATCCGTGGCAACTGAGGGCCAACAGCAGCGGGCGATAAAGAACAGGAAACAGGAAGTGGAATACAGTAATAGAGTCAATATAACTGTCACTGGGTGATACGGTAGTCGTGATCGCACACTGATGCATTGGAAAAGACCAACTGAATACAACACACACACACACACACACACACACCTTTTCCTGTGGTGCCAAAATGTAACAAGTTCCTAATCGGTATTTCAGAACATCAGTGTGTGTGCTACAAGGAAAACAGAGATCTGCTGCAAAACAATTTGTGTTCATTAAGTGTGCAATGTGTTTATGTGAGTAAGCCATGAGTCATGTGAACTGTGTGTGTGTGTGTGTGTGTGTGTGTGTGTGTGTGTGTGTGTGTGTGTGTGTGTGTGTGTGTTGAGGGTTGTCTCTATTCAATATCATTCAATAGAGAGAGAAAGGAAAGACTGGGACAGACAGAGGTCCCAGGCCGGACCCGAATCCGGGAGGTGGTCTGTCACATGGTCTGGTCTGAAAGAGAAAGAGATTTTTAGTTGCAGGAGGGCTTACGTGGTTTAAGTCATCTATGCCTTTTAGCAATCTCTATCGGTGATCGAGCAACTGCAACAACATTTCCAGGTCTGATCTCTGGCTCAGCTTACAGGTGGCCTGACAGACACATTTTCACGGGGACAGAGTTCATCCAAAACAGAAACACGGGCTGGAATAGGGGTGTGCGATAATCGTGTTTATAATCGTAATTTAATTATTTAATTGTGGCAAATTTTCAAAATCATTCATTTTGATTATTATTTAGGCTACAAGAATGAAAAACGTCTAGAAGCGCCAGTTAGCAAAGCAACCAGTGTGTGTGTGTGTGTGTGCGCGCGCATCAGACGTAACATCACTTTCCCGTGAATGAACGCGCCAAATACTTTCCCCAATACTGCGTTCATGAACTGTCCCCTTAAAAAATACTACGTGGTATTCAGTCACGTCCGTCCGCCCCGTCCAGTGACGCCGTGTTCAGACAGGTTTGGACCGTTCGTTTTTGGCGAGCCGCGAGCGAATGTGTCAAGCCGGGCAGGAAGTCAGACACACACACGGATGGTCAATTTCAAAATAAAACAAATTTCACAATAAAACAAATAATCGTTCATTAATCGTAATCGAGGTAAAAGTTTGAAATAATCACAATATTGATTTTTAGTCATATCGCCTACCCCTAGGCTGGAAAATTGAAAGCCAAGAAATCGCAGCACCTGGCCGAGTAATCGTCGACTCACTGGCATTGATGAACATCCTTATCAACCCCCCTGCGGATCCATTAGAGCCCATTTTGCTCTATACAGGGCGATAAAAAAAATCATACGTATTGCCCCTTTAACCAGAGTTTGACAGCACTACGGTGCAGTAGTGTGACAGAGCTGCGAAACACCAGGGGAGGTAAAAGAGTGTCTGCTCTGTATTTACATTCCCGTGGAGTATACTGTAAATATGACCCTGAGCAGATACTTTATAGCTATTACTGAATATAAAAATCCAACCCCCCCCCCCCAACTGCATCTAATCACCTAGTCCTGGAGTTGTCCTGGTACCTCTGGCAACGGTAATGTAATCTATGTGATTATCTTTAGCGAGGAGGCTAATATCTCCAGTCCGGGTGAGCGCTGGACTCCTGGTAATAAGGCTGAGTGAGAGTAGTGTTTAGACAGTGGGAGAGTGATCACTCTCTGGCACTGCTCCCTGTGATTTATGACCTCCTTAATGAGTCTTTTTTCCCTGTGTGTGTGTGTGTGTGTGTGTTAGCTTATCACCAGTGTATGTGTGATTTCGCTCAAGTATCTCCTTGAGTTTCACCTCTTGACGGATGCGTGCAATCACACTCGAGGGACCGGTGCGCGCACAAGTACACACCCCGAGCGCCACCGCACCACCTAAATGCGAGGTGAGGCTTGTGAGACACACACACACACACACACACACACACACACACACAGCGACAAACAGAGATTCCATTCACTTTAACTTTATTTTGAAGAAAAAAAAAACTTTTTCTCGGAGGTCGCGGTGCATTCCAATCAAGAGCACAGATAATACCAAGTTGTAACAGCGCGAGTCTCTCCGCATTAGTAGTATTCGCAGTATTCAGGTAGCAGGGACTAGACAGACCCGACAGACAGAGAGAGAAGTAGAGTAGTGAGACAACAAGGTGAAGGGAACAGCTGAGCTGGGCTGCAGCAGAATCCAACACCCGCAGATTGAGGAGAAATCAAAATAAGGTCTAAATTAAGACTCAGTGTGTGTTTGTGTGTGTGTGTGTGTGTGTGTGTGTGTGTGTGTGTGTGTGTGTGTGTGTGTGTGTGTGTGTGTGTGTGTGTGACGGTAGAGCGGGGCTGTTTGGCTTGGCTGCCACCCCCCCCCTCTCTCTCTCTGCAGCACAGCAGCCAAGCGAGGCGGCAAGGCCGACCTCCGCAACCGCACAGGCTGAATATGCAGCGCCCGCCGCTTTCCCCCGTGCCCTGCTGAGCGGGCCCCTGAAACCTTTTCCCAGAGCCTGAGCAGCGACCTGGCCCCGTCCCGCAGCCGAGGCCCCCGTCTCTTGCATAATCTTTTCCCTCCGTCATAAAGGGCTTACGCCGCTGGCTCGGGTCGATCTGCTGTATCTCTTTATTTCACCATAATTACATGGAAATGAGAGAATTAGATGATCTGCTATGACAAATTTTCCATGCGGTAGGGAAGTTGCAGCGCTGCAGCCGCTCTACAGATTTTAGGAGACACATGCTGGTATAGGCTGTTTTTTTTGGGGTTCTGCAAAAGACACTGACACTGTCCTCCATAGGGGACACAACGTGGTGCAGCTCGTGTTGCTACCTTAGAAATCGGACCGCTGCTTATCAGCGGCTTGGCACAAACCCCCCCATCCCCCCCCTGTTGTTTTAAGATCGGCTTTTGAATGCACTACGCCATCTAGCTTCACTCACCGGAGCTGCACGTCAACGTCATTACATCATGTGTGTGTTTAATAGATGCAGTATGTGTGTTGTTGTGTGTGTGTGTGTGTGTGTGTGTGTGTGTGTGTGTGTGTGTCCTTGTGCAAGTACAGCATGTCTGCAGATTATCCTGGTAACTGAAATCCATGATTCAGTTTTTCTGGGTCAGGCGGAGAGACCAGCCCCACCGTATAGACCTGCGCGCTGTATTTCTATCCTTCTTTTATTATTTCATCCCCTCATCACGTTGATTTATGTAGCGCCTGTGCTCACGTAGAGATGGATGTGTTTGAAGAGAAATCTAAGGTATGTGGCTCGAGTCCCCCATCATAAATTCTCCATGTGGCTTGGTGAGCTTCTGGACCTCACACTAAGGAGGGCGTAAGAGAGGAGAGAGACCAGGATATCCCTGCAATAGATGCCATTTGTTCTGCCAGGCTATAATCTAGGTATAAATTATTTGAACAAAATGAAAACAGAAACTTTCGGTTGCTCTGGGGACCAAGAAATATCTATTCCTGCACTAGTCTGCTGATATGAGCCTCTCGCAGCCTCGGCACTCAACAGATCGCCACAAAATAAATGATGCACTCATCTGTAATTGTCAAGATTGTTTAAACAAGAAAAATTACATAATTAAAGATATAACCCAAAACAGGCAACTCATTTATCGCTCATTTGTCACTCATTTGTTTGTCCCAAGGCAGAACAGGGCTGATAAAAAATGATGTATAACATTTTATATCAAATTATATATACTGCTCCATCACCATATCGTATGCTAGAACTGCTTCTATCTCTTCAGCCCTCTTAGGCCTTTCCACTGCCTTCAATACTATCAAAAACCATTACTGACCTGAGGATCTCCAGGTCTCTCGTGGGTTGCCTCCCACCTGTTAGACTGCACTTGTCAAGTATCCGTGGAGTCCCCCAGGGCTCAATCCTGGGCCCCTTCCTACGTACGATTTCTCAGCATTAGCTCATTTGGCCCTGTCATCACACCCCATAACAACCACTGCTATGCCGATGACACTCTAGTTTTATTTTCGTCCTCTGATACACAGATTGAGGCACATATTTCTGCTTGCCTTGCTGACTTCTTTATTTGGACGTCTGTCCGCCACCTCTAAACTTAAGCCTATTAACATTAGCAATGCCTCATATTTGCAGAGCAGCATGCAGCAATGTGCAGCGTCAACTTATGCTGTTCCAGATATTTGAAAAAAGAAACGCGCAGTTATATAATTAAAAATATGTAATCAGCTATTGTCCAGCCCTACGCCCTCATACCTCCAGACCATGTTCCAGCCCTACACCCCTCATACCTCCAGACCATGTTCCAGCCCTACACCCTCATACCTCCAGACCATGGTCCAGCTCTACACCCTCATACCTCCAGACCATGTCCAGCCCTACACCCTCATACCTCCAGACCATGGTCCAGCCCTACGCCCTCATACTCCTCCAGTATCATGGTTCTCCAGCCCTACGCCCTCATACTCCTGACCATGGTCCAGCCCTACACCCTCATCACCCTCCCAGGACCATGGTCCAGTCCTACAACCCTCAAAACCTCCCAGGTCATATTGACCATCAACACTCCTTTCCTATGGGTTGCTTGTAATTTTGGTGATCCATGAAGTGAAGCTTGTTCTGCTGTTGCACTCTTTTTAAGTTGTGTATGGATGAGTGCGTAAGCTGAATGCCCCGAAGTGCCAATGTGCATGCAGGTCTATTGTCCCTCTAGTGTGACTAACATGTGACTGTTATGAAACAGCTGGTGGGAGAGTCTTCCCAGCATTAGGTCGCCAGATTCCCCAGCATTGGGTCTGACCCTGACCCACGAGAGCCTATGATCACCTAAACAAACTGTTACTACCCACTTAAGACGTAAACCCATTATGTCTAGCCACCTTCCCTGCCCTCTCTCGCTCTCTCTCTCTCCCTCTCTGCAACACTACGTGCCTCATCTATTCTCTCTGCCGCTATCTCTCTTAACTACTTTTCTTCTATTCTCATCAGCCTCTACCTTCTTTGCCTCCCCGCTAAAATAAACTAACTAACCCCCCCTTGTGAAACCCAATCCTCCACAGCACAACACTGAGAGAAGTACACCTCATAAAAGGCCCTGGGGGGGGGGGGTATGCACTTCAAACAGGGGGGGGGGGGGGGATTAAAAGGCTGTGT
>JAXDDW010000013.1:5675000-5682500 GCA_034670385.1 Hoplostethus mediterraneus
TCCTGGCTAACTGTAATTTCACGTCGGTTTTAATCCCGGCGTGTCAATCTTCATTCCAGGGTAACTTCGACTGGAAAGTCAGCACATAGCTCTCTTAAGTAAGTGCCTTCGCTGTGTGTGTGTGTGTGTGTGTGTGTGTGTGTGTGTGTGTGTGTGTGTGTGTGTGTGTGCACGGGGTAGTACTGCTTTCCTAGGTTGTAAACAGCACCATTCCTCCAAGCAGTAAAACTTCTCTGAGTGTGTGTCAGAATTGGACCTCTGCTTGAACAGCCAGCTCCGCAGCCCATAATGTAATACGGCGAGCCCAAAACATAATAACTGCGCATAATGGAATAAAGCAATGGAGCCAATAGAGTAACACTATGATGATGAAAACCTGAAGCTATACCATAATAACCCCCCCCCGCAAAAAAAATGTAATAACTTATTCCACAATTGACTGCTTATATTACATTACTGAGTGGGTTAACTAAATACTGTAATACCATCAGCCCATAACACAACACTTAAACCCACTACATGTCTGACAGAGTGAGACAACTTTCCGGGACCACTTCCGATTCTGAAATGTCGTAGAATGAGGTGGTATTTATTTATTGACTACCTTATTAAGTACACACTTTAGCACACACTTCTTTTCAACACACATTATAGAAATGTGTGTATCTTATAATTGCTTAAAAAGCAGAGAGTGCTTTTCAATAAAAATCTACTGCTTCATTTGGTTGATATAAGTCGAGTCCCTCTGTGTCTGTGGAAAATCATGGAATTACCTCAAATACATGAGTGTATTTTTTACTGCTTTAAAAAATTACAATTTTAAGAATCAATATGAGACTAAATGACTTAAAACTGCATCATGTAACTTTTTATCTAAAAATAAAAGCACCTTATCAGTCTAGTTCATGAAGTGGGGCTGCAACAGAGAAGACTGGCCCCTCCCCCTTCATTGAGGCGCTTTAGATTCGCTCCATTCACCCCAATCAAGTTTTGGAGTCGGTAGGTACACTGGCGAGAAAGTTTTCTCTGAGCACAGGAAGTGACAAATCCTAATTTAGGAGCCGAACGCACACAGCTCCGAAACAGCAGTGAGTAAGCTAGCGCCGCCGCTAACAGTTACCTCTCACTGCCACTGGGGGCCGCCAACGATTCAATTACAGAAAGTTGCATAGTGCAGGTTTAACATGAACATTTCGCAGTGTAATAAAAAGTTTTCAATATCCCCAGACTTGGACACAGCCACCTGCTGCGACAATATTTACATTTAGTTTTATTATGTTAGCAGTTATTACAATATGGACAGGTATTATATTTTATTGGCTGCTATGCACACTTCCTATCCCTGACTCATAATGAATAGAAGGTCCCAAGCCAGTACAAGGTGACAGTAAAGGGTGATTTATTCGTCTCATTTCAGGATTGCTATTTGGCTCTGTGTGTGTGTGTGTGTGTGTGTGTGTGTGTGTGTGTGTGTGTGCGTGTGTGTGCGTGTGTGTGTTTGTGCGCATATCCTCAACCTGGCTTTCTTATTTCCTCACTCATTGAGATGGATGGCCTGGCGTCAGGCCGAGCTCTGAGGAGCGTCTGGTACTCTGATTGTTCCTTGCTCATCTACTGCAAAGTGAAAATGGACGCTCTACTCTCCTAGGAATAGAGTTCCCCCCATGGCCCTAATGCAAAATTTCATGACTTTCCATGACTAAATCAGAGCACTTGTTGTTGGTTTTTCAGCTCAGAAAAGTTAAAAGGGCTAAACAATTTGGTTTCTACTATTCTTGTGCTGAAAAACACCATCAAATGCAATGAAAGTGTGAATGTATAATTCATTCTGGTATATCCCTGTAAAGTGATCCATTTGTACACTTCCCTGACAATCTCTGACTTCCCCAGGGAATTTATCAAATTCCCTGTCTGGAACATATTTCTCAAAATTCACTGATATTCCTGAAATTCCATGACCAGGAAAAGGATATACAGAAAAGGATACTTCTCTGTCCTCCACATTCATCACCAGTTAGAAAACAACCACCGTCACACTGAGGGGGCTGAGGATGGAGGACCGGAGTCACGATTCACATCAGTTGTGGCCGGTCAATAGAGGGTGCCAAAGCGCTGCCCTACCTAAACTTGTATTAAAAAGTTAGAAAGTTATTAATAAGTTATGTTTAACATTATTCATTACATATTTTATGGTTCTAGATTGTGTGCCAATGCATTATCTCTGCAATAAAAACAAGATAGATAGGAGTCCTCGACACCCACGGACTTCCTCTTGCACGATCGCTGAATATCTGCAGCCACTAGATGGCAGCACTGAGCGAATGATAAACTGACTGAGAGACTACAGACGCCAGCTGCCCTGTTAGCTTATTACGTTGTTTTGTGGTGATGCTGTATTGTTCAGCAGATCAGTAAGACTCAGTAGTAGGCCTGCTACATGATTATCTAAATTTAGCATTGATAATTGTAGAAGCATTACAATTACAGATGGGGACCAACATGGAAATTCCATATTGATATATATATATATATATATATATATGCATATATAATATATGTTTCTTATGTAGGTACGGTATGTCGCTGGCTGGTGTGTCCTCCATACAATGGCATGGTTCAAGGAATACACCAGGTTTTGGTTAGCGTGTTAGCATGTAGCACCAGGGCCAGCGATCTACCGGGGACACGTGGATGATTTCGGTGTCCACGTTCTCGCCACTTAGCGGATAAGTCGGCCAGCAGGCCAATCTCCCAAAAACCCAGTGTGTTCCTTTGACGTAAAGGGGCAGTTCCTACGAGGAAATTAGATGAATTGCAGCTATAAGGAGCTGAAGAGATTCAGTCTGAGGGTCTCAGTGGAATGTGTTGCTGAACATGAGGCGGTGTGATGGAATCTCATTCCCACCGTTTAGCGCAAATATGTCGACATACCGTGGTTGACCAAGGTTGTTTGTTTGGCAGGGGGATGTGTGTGTGTGTGTGTGTGTGTGTGTGTGTGTGTGTGTGTGCTTTACAAGAGAGAGACGTTATGAGAAAGCGTTATGATCAGCGTTATGATCTCTGAGTACATATCAAGGATGTTACCTCTTGTAGACGTATTGCTAATTGAACCATAACAGTAAGTGGGGAGTGCTCTACGGGGACGATGCCCTGGGGTCTGGAGTCGAGTAATCTGCTGAACACACACACACACACACACACACACACACACACACACACCTACAAACCCAGACGGAGGGTAAAGTGGTTCATTCATGAGGGGGTCCTGGGGGAGATAGGTTGTGCCCCGCTGCCTAATAAAGGAGGGTTTATAGAGTAGCCTGCAAGACCCACCTGTCTCACTCTCCCATCACAACCCACTCTATAATCAGCCTGTCTCACTCTCCCATCGCAACCCACTCTATAATCAGCCTGTCTCACTCTCCCATCGCAACCCACTCCATAACCAGCCTGTCTGTCTCACCTCTCCTATACTGTCCCATCACAACCCATGCACTTCTGTAACGGTATGTTAGACAGGCTGTAACTGACAGCCTGTCTAACATACCATCTGTCTCTTTAGACCCACTCAACAGCCTGTCTCCCTCTCAGTCACAAGCCTTGCTTTCAAATGACCCCCTCACGGTCCCACTCAGAGTTGGGTGGTAGCTCTTTACAGTAATATCATAAAGTAACGAGCCGCGTCGTTCTGTCACGCTAAACCTGTGGTCACATCATATTGGGAAAAGTTGGGAAAAAAACCTCTACAACTTGGAAGCGTACGCATGTTTAACTCATTGGAACGCCCTTATCAAAAATCATTTGAATTCAACGAACTACAGCAGATATTGCTCGTTGATTGTATTAGTGTGCATATAACTGATCATTTAGATTTTTCTTAGCTTGGACTGTCAACATCGGTGGATTTGCTGCAGTGTTTGGAATTTGTGATGCCAAGTGCAGCGGGGGGATATCAGAGCAAGAAAAAACTCCCACGTCTTACTTGTAATTACCACCAGGCAATTGGCAGCTTGTATTTATGGGTAAATCATGACATGATACGATCATGGCATGAGGTAGTTTAGATGAGAAATGAGACTTAGATGAGGCTTTAGATGAGAAAGCCGACTTTCTCTGGGTGGAAGTATTCCCAATAAGATGTTATCCAGCAAAAGGACAAGGAGTTTAATGCATCACTGATTCCAGGGAGTGATAAGTAAAGTCATATTTAATGAGAATATGTGATATATAACCTTTTTTGAGTAAAGAGCCCAACACTGGTCTACTCCGGTCATTAGAGTTCACATATCAGAGTTCAACCAGCAGAGCCATGACGACTGATCAGCATGTGTTTGTGTGTACATGGCTGTGTGAGCGTGCAGGTGAAAGGTATTGCTGTCACCAGGACACGCTCATTATGAAATGACCTCAACTCCTCTGTGTGTGTGTGTGTGTGCGTGTGTGTGTGTGTGTGTCTGTGTGTGTGTGTGTGTGTGTGTGTGTGTGTGTGTGTGTGTGGGTCGTAGGGTCATCGTCTGAGTCCTGTCCCAACAACACAGCGCCTGTGTCCTCCACCCTCAATAAATAGAGACAGTCATTCATACCTACCACCCATCCATCAGAGCACTCAGCATATCGCCATGGAAAGAGAGCGAGACTGAGAGGGAGTCTCTGTGGACAACACCTTTTCTCCGACAGGTCTCCTGGTGTATGTCCTGGCTTGTTATTGGGCCTGACTGAGACACATGAAGGACTTTTTACAAGATATCTTTTCTCCCTGTTGGTCAACTTACCTGTTAAGTGATGAGAACATCGGCACCAAAATCATCCATGTGTCCCCGGTAGATCACTGGCTCTAATGCACTATGCTAACACTTTAGCATACACTATGTTTAGTGATAGTGTTAGCATGGAGCCTACTATCACTCAATATAGCATATGCTAAAGTGTTAGCATGGAGCCTACTATCACTCAACATATTGTATGTTAAAGTGTTAGCATGGAGCCTACTATCACTCAACATAGCCTATGCTAAAGTGTTAGCATGGAGCCTACTATCACTCAACATAGTGTATGTTAAAGGTTAGCATGGAGCCTACTATCACTCAACATAGTGTATGCTAAAGTGTTAGCATGGAGCCTACTATCACTCAACATAGCCTATGCTAAAGTGTTAGCATGGAGCGCTGGAGCCAATGATCTACTGATGACTTATGGTGTCTATGTTGTCATCAATTAACAGGTAATTTGACCAACATGTGGTTTCTTTTAATATAATAACTTCCAAGGTAGGTATTTGTCAAAAGTGGAAGTTCTTGGTTGTGATGGATCCAGTTAGAAACCTTTTCGAACCTTTTTCATCCTCTCTCTCTCTCTCTCTCTTATACACACACACACATTCATATACGCACAAATTACTATTGTTTACAGTACTAATGCAGGACAGATGCATGAAAGTGGACAATGGCTGTAGGTATAAATACACTGTCCTTGGTTAGGAAAGGTCTGTAGCTCACACGCTCTCAATCTCTTTTCACCCACACGCAGATGCATGCACACACACACACACACACACACACACACACACACACACACACACACACACACACACACATACGCATGTACAGGTTTTCCAACTTAACAAATGCAATTCTCAGAAATGTTTTGCAGAATCTTCACTTGCATAGCTAAAAGACCACAAGAATTACAGGTAGGGAAACTGTGTGTGTGTGTGTGTGTGTGTGTGTGTGTGTGTGTGTGTGTGTGTGTGTGTGTGTGTGTGTGTGTGTGTGTGTGTGTGTGTGTGTGTGTGCGCGTGCGTGTGTGTGGTGAGAGCTGGATAGGGAAAACTCTACATTAACATTAGAAGACCAACCAGCAACCAGCCAACCAGTGATTCTTACCCTTTTCTGTGTTTTAAAATGCCTATATTTTTGTTTAAAGACAAAAAGTTTACAAGGTAATAAACATCAAGACAAAATCTATCAAACCTCCGACTGAAAAGGGTATTTAATATGTGTCTCTTTGGGCATTGATACCTGCCCTGTCTGACAGATCAGTCGAGTTGAATCTAATCTAATCTGATTTAATCTACTGTGTTGTTGTAAAATCAACCCAACGAAAAGAGGAGCGGTGAAACTGATCCTGTTGCAGGTTTAAGGGGTGTAATAAAACCTTGACTGTTCTGGTCCAAGCCAATCGGTCAAGACATAAGTAAGCTGCCCTCCTCTTCCATTTAACTCCTGGTGTCTCTGCCAGGTACGACTTTGCATCTCTTCCCTCACGTATCGCAAACACATGAATTACTGTCTGACTCACAGAAGCTTTTATTGCAGTCATAGGAGGAGAGAAGCCCCATGGGACCGCAAACCACTTCGATATCTGCAGCAAAGCGGGATGATAACAACTACGCTTTTATTGCCTACGAATGAGGTCAGCGTAACGTGCCGGGCTGTAACACGTCAGCGTGGCACCGTTAACGAGGCCGTAACACACTACGATTTCCTATCGCACAAACTTCTAAATCATTGCACGGGTGGCATGGGAGGAGAAATGGACTGGCTTTACCCCAAGGACAATTAAAAGAGGAAGAATGAGTTCAAAAATGTTATCCAGTTATCCAGATGCAGTGGCTATGAAAAGCTATGAAAACCTTTTGGTCCAATATACATTTATTTGGTATTGTTTGTTCAGATACTCTCACACTGTTATGTATCATCAGTATGTGATGTTCAATACATCCCAGGAGTTATTTTGTGATGAAATGTGGTAATTTACCTTTTTGGTTTACCCACTGTCCCTCAACCTTCCTCATCTACTTCCTACATTTCCCAGAATGCCTCTTGACAATGCGCAGAGAAGGTGCATGAACTTGTGGCTTTCAGTCAAAGGTGGGCATATGGGCAAAATAAATATTGCTTGGCAACTAGTTCATGAACATTAGCGGTGTGTCTATGATTACTCAAAACACATGTCTTGTAGCTGCATTGCATTATGGTCAATTGAGGCTGCAGTCAGTGGAGACGTGGTGCCTTTTCTACGATGGATTTCTCCCTGTACGATTGTTGAACATCGATGCAAAATGGTGACGTCACATCATCTGTTTTTGAAATACGAAAAATACACCACCAAACAACAACGTGGAGCCAGAAATGCAAGGTACATCACCAAGAGTGTTCAAGTGTTTTAGGGATTCTTCTTGTTTAAATATAGGCAAAGTAATCTTTTCTATCACGCAGGTGAAAATTCAACAAATGTAATTTCATGCTTTATCATGATTTCTCTGCTTTGATAGAAAATACTTCCTTGCCAGGATTTCATGTTAAAAATCCCCAATAAACGTATTTAAATCTAAATTGTAACCACTGTTAGAGGGCAGGTCACGCACTGATTTTCTGATCTGTGTTTGTGAATAAACAAATGTCTCAGAGTCAACTTTGTGTTCATTCATGCATTCATACGTGTTACTAAGTTTCAAGTTTCGATCACTGTATGGCTCTTGATTCTGCCGATCAAGCAATT
>JAXDDW010000013.1:5687500-5697500 GCA_034670385.1 Hoplostethus mediterraneus
GTAAGGTCTGACAATCACCATTTTTCACCGTTTTCAAAGCAACAAAAAGGCAGCTAACAAAGTCACAAGGAGGCAAAATAGTCGGTGCTTGAATGAACCGCATGAACTTTATTTGTACTTTATTTGTAATTGCCGTTACAGTTTCAAAGGGCTTAACGACAGTTCACATAACGAAGCAATACATTAAAATGACACCCCTCGAGAGCCTCATTGAGAACAAGGAAAAACTCTGCAGGAGCTATCAGTCACCAAAACTGTCAAATCATTTAATGCGGCGAGGGGAACTAGCTTGAAAAGCGTGACAATATATGCTAAACTCAAAGCAAACTGCACTGGCAAAGACGAACGGCGGTCGCAACTTGAAACTCACCGAAAGGGAACACTTAACAGCATAGTGCTAACACCTCAAAAAACTACCGCAGTAGCCTATTGAATCAACACCTCTGTGACACAGCGGTGGAAAAAGCCATCTGGTCGACGACATTTTTCCCCTACATCCAGACGGGTCTGCGTTTGGAAAAAGCCAAAAGGACGCCTCGAACCCGCAACGCCTGCCACCAGCTGTTGGATCTGCGATGCACGTCAACATCTACTGGGAATCAGCAGGTCTGATGATCGCTCTGCACACCCAGGGGAATATGAGGCCGCTTTTACAGGACCGGTCTGGGCCCCCGACGATGTTCCCGTATTCTGAGTTGGTAATGCATTGCACTGATTTCATGGTCACCAGTCACCAGATCTAAACATCAGTCAACCTTAATGGGAAGTAGATCTCCACTTCCTTCCTTCCTTCAAGAACTGGAGGTTTTCCTTCTTGAGGCAAGGATGCAAGATGACAGCAGGACGAGGAGAAAAAAAACGTGACAATAGATAGCATGACAATAGGACAAAGGAGTGGTAGGATGACAAATTAGTATCAAAATAATATGTTTAACAAAGTGACATAGCAAAAGGCACAACACACACACACACACACACACACACACACACACACACACACACACACACAAACCTCTATGGGCTCAGCAGAATTTAGGCTTATCTCATTTGACTTCGAGCAAACAGGTTCCAAAACACACACACACACACACACACACACACACACACACACTTACACGCACATTGCTTATTCACTTCAAAGGTGTTTATGCTGGCATGATTGGTGCCCGTATAGGTAACAGAGCCGCAGGCCCTCATTGCTATTTCCCCACCCAATAAAACACTAAACTGTTGACATGGATCAGGCCTTAAGTGCCCCCTTGGAATGTATACAAACACACATATACACACACAGAGTCCATAGAGCCTCCCATGTTATAAAAGTCTTTCTGAATGTGAACAGACTCTATTACAGTAGAAACATATCTTCAACACAATATTCT
The DNA here is from genome assembly GCA_034670385.1 of Hoplostethus mediterraneus. NCBI lineage: Eukaryota > Metazoa > Chordata > Actinopteri > Trachichthyiformes > Trachichthyidae > Hoplostethus > Hoplostethus mediterraneus. Next base: position 5,688,883 of record JAXDDW010000013.1, read on the forward strand.
CAAAACTGAATCAAGATTAAAGTATCAGTGTGCATGTACAGTACTGTGCACCCCATTTTTTTTGGGATGTTTAGAAACTTTTCATTTCATTATTTTTGAAGTGCTGGTCCTCATCTTCATTGTCGATGAGTTAGAAAAAATAATGCATACACTGACAAGGTGCTGACCGTAAGCAGTGAAGATTAAAAATAATAAATTATGATAAAAATGATACAGCTAAAAGTAAAAGGAAAGTAAATTCATCTGTAGGACAAGAGAAAACTTGATCCAACGGTTTGGAGAAGTGGTTGAAAAAGTGAATGTCGACCCCTGTAGCTGCTCCACAGTGCGCTTTTATTTTGAAAGAGCAGCAGAGGGGGGAAAGCGTCTGGCCCAGCTTCATTAATAAGTATAACTTTGATATTTATATGTGCACAAATGTAAACTTCCCTCCATAGCTGATGGCTGACGGCGGGAGTGAAGCTGGGAGAAGTGAGTTGTCATCTCGCCTCTTGCCTCAGCGGATTGACACCGGGACACACACACACACACACACACACACACACACACACACACACTCCGTCCAACTCCATCGGACCCGGCAAGCCAGCCAGGCCATCTGAGGAGGCTGAGCGCTGCTGCTGCTGGCCTGTCCTGGTTTCCCATGGTTCAGTGTTTTTACGAGCGACTGGAAGCCATTATGGAGATGAGGGTGCTGAGCAGAGCAGACCAGTCCTCTCCCAGTGATGACAGGCCTCTCAGCCAGCATCGCCAGTCTGGGTCCCCGTCCCTCCCCACGGCAAATTAAACACAAATGTCCACACACAGACACACACACACACACACACACCGTACAAATTGACATACACATTCTGAAATATTATAGACATACTGTAAGCATGAGAATACACACACGTGCACACACAATAACAGAATACACTTGACTCCACCACGGCGTACACGTTCACTGACAGGGTCTTCCCAACTTGCAGTGCATGTTAACGTTTGTATAGCATGACTGGATGTCAGTGAGCAGGTTGAAAACATAACTGGACGGAAACATGGTTGCAAAGCACTGGCCTTCTTTCTTCTTTCTTTCTTTCTTTCACTCCTCCTGGTCTGGCCTTAATCATCAAAGCATCCAGAGTTATGATTCCCCACGGAAGATAGTTTCCAACCATCAGTGTGAAGATAAGAGAGTGAGTGTGTGTGTGTGTGTGTGTGTGTGTGTGTGTGTGTGTGTGTGTGTGTGTGTGTGTGTGTGTGTGTGTGTGTGTGTGTGTGTGTGTGTGTGTGTGTAAAGGCTTAGCATTTCTCTCTGATCTGATCACAGGGAGAGGTGAGTATTTTTGGACCTGGGTCTTTTTCTGTCCGTCATTTGTCTCCATGAAAAAAGGCCTTCCCTCCTCACAACCACGCACACACACACACGCACACGCGCGCACACACACACACACACACACGCGCACACACACACAGAGCAGATGTGCTCTGTGCAGATCTTTTATGAGTGGCGATCACAGTCGAGCAATGACATGCTTCTTTAACGTGTGCCTGTGCAGCTGTAGCCCGGATCGCTTCACGCTCCGACGAAGGAACATTTAAAAACATAAATGTACTGTTGCTGTTGTAACGGAGTACCTCGCTTGTGTACTTGAACTTATTTGAGTACTTTTTTTATATCAGCAATTTTAGCTGAAGAATCATCGATGTCATATATAAGTATAATCGTATTACATTGTTGTGTTGATTCATGCTTCACCTTGCAGCGCTTTATTTTCTATTGTATTAAACTACTCTGAACTCTCTCCTCTTGCCCACAACGTCTCTTAGTAAGTAACTCAGCAACTTTTACATTACAGCAGCATTTTTGCTTCTACTTCTACTTCATACGGCCAAATTAAACATGAGGTCTGAAAGTATAGACACTGTACTACTACTGTACAGCCACATATGGATAGTTACCTATCCATGTTACCTGACCTAGCATAACCTGACGGCTATGATATTATATAGCATCACACAATCACACATTCACACACACACACACACACACACACACACACACACACACACACACACTGGAGGCTGAGAAAAAAAGTACATTCCTACTAGGGTTTGACCAATATGGGTTTATGAAGTCTGAAACCGATACCAATATATTTGGATTGGATTAGTAGCTAATATTTTGTGCCATTATGCAATATCTTTATGCCAAAGTAAATCCCCAAATTACAAGTATTCAGTGTTTCCCACAGAACTGTATTCTTGTCAGGGTGGAAAACGACATCTAGACCATCATGGGACACTAAAACTAACCACTGAAAATAATGATAACAATAATAATGACATATTCAGGCATACTTGCTTCCCATAGACAACCAGTACTGATCAATTCTACAATAAATATGTCATCAATCAAACTGCATCATATCCATCATATCAGTGGACCCCAATATCGGCCCCATGAATCAGCAAACCAATATATCGGTCCAACCCCAATCCCTACTGTTGATATCTTGAAAAATGAAACGTCTCTCAGTATTTTAAACCTATCGCAGATCGGACTGCCAGAAAAGAGGTAAGTTTTGGCCGGCTGAGAAACTTTGTTGAAGATCACTGGCTATGATAAAGCGATGGGAGAAGAGGTGAGACCGAGAGAGTTGGCTGACGACTGGGGAATGCGTTTCCATCCATCACGGTGATGAACAGGTCGAAACAAAACAAGATGGACGCTGATAGCATTCCTGAGAGGGAAGGGGGAGGAGGGAGAGGAGAGGAGAGGAGAGGATGCAATGCGAAAGAAGAAAGGAAAGGAGACGAGATGAGAGCGAATGTGAGAAGGTGAACAGGAGGGAAGAGGATAGAAGGAGAGGAGAGGGAAGGAGAGGAAACAAGAGTAGATGGGAGGAGAGGGGGGGAACAAAAAGGAGCCGAGAGGAGAGAAGAGGACATAGGTAGAAAGGGAAGGAAAGGAGACAAGAGTAGATGGGAGGAGAGGAGGGGAACAAAAAGGAGCCGAGAGGAGAGAAGAGGACATAGGAAGAAAGGGAAGGAAAGGAGACAAGAGTAGATGGGAGGAGAGGAGGGGAACAAAAAGGAGCGGAGAGGAGAGAAGAGGACATAGGAAGAAAGAGAAGGAAAGGAGACAAGAGGAAGTGACTAGGCAAGGAGAGGATGCGAGAATGATCTTATTCAAGAAATAAACATGCAAGTGAGTCCTGTACACACACACACATACCTCTTCTTTCTCCTTATCTGCCTTTCAGTCGCGCACACAGACACACACACACACACACACACACACACACACACACACACTGCTGCCTCCAGTTGTTGCGGCGTGTTAATAAATTTTGAGGTGTTCCAGGCCTCTCTAATATCCTGCCCTAAAGAGGCAATGGGCGCTATGCCACACACACCACTCTTATTACTCCTCTCTCTCTCACACACACACACACACACACACACACACACACACACACACACACACACTCACACCAAGTTTTATTAGCGCTGTGTAAAGATAAGGCATTCCAGGCTGAAGAGTGGGAGTGCAGAGACGAGGGGGAGGAGGAGAGTCCAGAAGATTATACTGTATGCTAATAAAGACGTTGTTTGGGAGCAGCGAGCCCTCGTGTCTTGTGATGGATTACGCAGGAATGTTCAGTCATTTCGGTGCAAAAGCAAATACACGCCGCGCCGTGATGAATGCCCGGCGCGAGGACGTCGAATTGATTCGCCTCCAAGCTACCTCCGCTAAATCTCAGCTGTCCAGGAGCTCCGCCGTTTATCCCGGGACGGCAGTTCACGACTCCAGTTAAAGTTCACGTCCGTCTGTCTCGTTCCCGCGGTGATTACTGTCATGCCTTGTGTTGTTTATACCTCTGACTCAGCGCACACCGCAATACACACAACACCACGCCGAGATGATGAAAAGCCTTTTTGAACCTAATTAGCGCAGAGAATAAAGTACTTTCCTTCCATGGTGAATTTGAGTGTTTAGATTGCACATTTGTGTGTCATCTATTTCTTCTGCAGGAGTGATGCATGTGTGTGTGTGTGTGTGTGTGTGTGTGTGTGTGTGTGTGTGTGTGTGTGTGCCTGTTTGTGTATTCATGTGTCTACTTGTATCCTTATGAAGACTGAACCGAATATGTCCTCACAAGGATAGAAAGATGAGGAAAATCCCCCAAAGTGAGGACGATTCTCACTACGACAAGGGGTTAGTATGGGTTAAGACTTGGTTTGTCCCATTGGTGATGAGAACATAGACACCAAAATCATCCATGTGTCCCCAGTAGATCACTGGCTCTGGTGCTCCATGGTAACTTTAGCTTTTGACAGGACTGAGAAGATTGACCTAATACAACATTGTTTAGTTTTTTGTTATATGACCTGTAGATTCATGTATTAAAAAAAAAAAAAAAGAAATATCATTAACTGAATATACATAACTGATGTAGCCAGGTTTGTTTTGTTTGTTCAACATAGTTTATGCAAAAGTGTTATCATGGAGTCTACTATCACTCAACATAGTGTACGCTAAAGTGTTATCATGGAGTCTACTATCACTCAACATAGTGTACGCTAAAGTGTTATCATGGAATCTACTATCACTCAACATAGTGTACGCTAAAGTGTTAGCATGGAGTCTACTATCACTCACCATAGTGTACGCTAAAGTGTTAGCATGGAGTCTACTGTACGCTAAAGTGTTAGCATGGAGTCTACTATCACTCACCATAGTGTACGCTAAAGTGTTAGCATGGAGTCTACTATCACTCAACATAGTGTACGCTAAAGTGTTAGCATGGAGTCTACTATCACTCAACATCGTGTATACAAAAGTGAGCACCGGAGTCAGCGATCTACCAGGGACACATGGATTATTTTGGTGTCTGTGTTCTCATGCCTTAACTGGAAAGTTGATAAACAGGCTAATCTCCCCCAAATTTGCTATCTTCCTTTAAAGTTTGAATTAGGATTAGATTAGATTATGGTTAAAGTTAAGGTTAGTTTAGGGTTAGGAGTCAGGGAGTGAATACAGTCAATTTAAGGTCCTCGCAAGTATAGCAATACAAGTGTGTGTGTGTGTGTGTGTGTGTGTGTGTGTGTGTGTGTGCAAGCCCATTGTTAGCTCCACTGCAAATAAACAGCGGTAGTGGTGGAGTGTATTCATTTAGTTCTCCCTTTTGAAGTGCATGCATATTTCGTTTAGCTGCATGGCCGCTCTGATGGCTTGTGTGGACTGAGTGGATTTAGACTTGTGTTGTGGGTTATGTATGTGTGTGTGTTGCCATGTAGTGTTTTGATGCTGTGTATAATTTGTCAAATGGGCTAAAAATGTGTTTATACCTTCATTCGTGACAGTGTCCAACTCACGTACATATATACAAATACACAAAATAACCTACACTGAAACATTAACAGACTATTTCAGCTGATACACTGCAGATGTTATAGATTTAGACTGGATGTAAATTATATGATATTATATTAGTTTAGATGATATTTAAATGATCCCCATGGAGAACGTGGGTTGTTGCAATAGTAATAGTAATAGGATACAGCAAAGCACCCTCAGATACTCTGTGACACTGTTAGATATATATATATATATTACTTATGGTGGCCAAATAGGAAATATTTATCGAACTTTAATATATATACATCCAAATTAATATACTGTATATACATTGGAATTAATACATCGGACTTAATATATATATGGGACTTTGACTTTCGATCAGGCACTGAACTGGCCAGCTGAAAGTTAAATTATCTTTTGACAGTAAAGTTAATGGCTGAAAGTTCAAGGGAAATTTGATATATTTATATTATGAATTTATTGGCTACTTTGAACACTGTGTTTCAATCAGGCATTGATCTAGCCATCTTTTCAACACCAACGTGACGGTTGAGTGTTTATACCCTAGTGGAGCGGAATGGCTGAGAATGGAAGGAAGCCTGTACGATCGCTGTTAAATGAGTTTTCTAGAAACTACAGCGATCGCTTGCTCCAGGACACCAAATGTTACGTGCGTAATTCCCATGTATATATATTAATTCCCATGGATATATATTAATTCCCATGTATATACATTAACTCCAATGTAAAATTTATATTAATTCCCATGTATATATATATTTATTCTCATGTATATATATTAATTCTCATGTATATATATTAATTCCAATGTATATATATTAATTCTCATGTATATATATTAATTCCCATGTATATATATTAATTCCAATGTATATATATTAATTCCCATGTATATATATTAATTCTCATGTATATATATTAATTCCCATGTATATACATTAATTCAGTTATGTGTACATTAACTCCGATGTATATATATTAAAGTTTGATAAATATTTCCTGTTTGGCCCCCATAATTACTTAACCTTTTAGATAATACTAGTGGCCTATTACCACTCAACATAGTGTTTGTTAAAGTGTTAGCATGGAGCCAACATAGTTTTGGAATTTCTCCCTGTATGATGGTTGAACATCGAAGCAAAAGGGTGAAGTCTGGAAAGAAGAACATTCTTCTTTGATTCTCAGGGACTGACACCAAAATCTGACATTTACTGTTAATCTTTTATGGATCATTGACATTTTTCCCCTATTAAACCCCGTTGTAGCTGCACTGGAAATAGCTCAACATGACAGCTCATCGTTTGGCCACTTTTCTAAAGGAATATGAAAAATACATATAAATTGATCTATTGGACACAGTAACCCTTGCCTCTTATATTGTTGTTGCATTTTAGTTGTGCTCCAGACCCAACTGGTACCAGTATGAAGCATGAATACAAAATATGTACAATATGAAAATGTATGGAAAGATATATGATATATATTTATTAGATGATGTAGATAAGGAGAGACAAAGGCAGACGATGCCGAAGACAGAGAGGCTGTGAAATATGGATGAGAGGAAAAGGGGAGAAACCATACTGTTGTGTCGGCATGTTTCCCAGATGGCACAGAAAAGAAAATGGGCAGAGGGAGAACGATCGAGAGAGCACTTGAGTAAAAGATAAAATCCAGCGATGAAAGGGCGGACATTGGACGGCATCATCACAGATCAGCGCTTTGCGTGTCACGGTCCCCAACCGTGGTGAATTTAACCCAGCAGGGAAACCAAACGCTGGTTCTGGTTTGACTGGAGAACAACAGAGCCAGATGTAGCAGGGAAGCACCGAGTCAGAGACAAAGACAGATCCGCAGGTTTCACAGAGATAAACTCAGGACTTTGTAATGCTAGCTGGAATTAAATTTAAGACCAATTGAAAACCAAAATAAAGAAACAAATATGGCAAAAAAAACAAGACAGACAATTTGTGATTGAACATAGTTAATGGACATTCTGAAACTTTAAATGGGCAGTATAAGAAAAAGGACACTTTAATTAATTTAAAATTAATTGGGACATAAATTTAAGGGACATGATTTCAAATTGTGTTTAGTAAAGCAGATATGATTCATATTATACTACTAAGCCTGTTCTGTATTAATCTAAGAGATAATAAACCTGATAATAAACCTGGTGAAAAAAAACAGATTTAAGACATTGTAATACTTTTTAAGGCCTTACACTTTACTAATTTAAGGCTTTTTTCCATGGATACCAAATGGACGTTAACAGTAAATCAAATAGCGTGCTGTGGAACATAATGTGTGTTTGTGTGTGGGAGAGAGAGAGTGTGTGTGTGTGTGTGTGTGTGTGTGTGTGTGTGTGTGTGTGTGTGTGTGTGTGTGTGTGTGTGTGTGTGTGTGTGTGTGTGTGTGTGTGTGAAATAAAGGGAATAAAAGGATTCAAGCATTTACAAAACAGACAACAGAACAGAAGCAACAACAACAACAACACAGCAACATGCACACTCAATAAGTTAGAAAATACAAGAAGTAAGAAGTGTGTGTGTGGATTTGTACAGTATGCACGTGTGTGTGTGTGTGTGTGTGTGTGTGTGTGTGTGTGTGTGTGTGTGTGTGTGTGTGTGGGTGTGGGTGTGGGTGTATCACAACATACCAGTCTCCTAAGAAACCAAATGCGAGGCCACACACAGTCCAACACAGACACATACATATTAATGTTGTCAGGCAAGACTGAACGCTGTGTGTGGATGTCTGTCAGTGTGTTTGACTGCTCGTGTGTGTGTGTGTGTGTGTGTGTGTGTGTGTGTGTGCGTGTGTGCGAGGGACATTCAGAGAGGATTAAGCTTGTCATCGCGTCGGGTCCATCCATCTGCGTCCGTGCGACTCTTCCCCTCCGCAGCCTGACCCTCCGACGCCGTGGACGGGGCTTCACGATTGGACCGAGACCAGGAAGTCCTCGGGAAGGTTCGTGGGAAATGTTCTACATAAGCGTGGTGTCGTGAGATCGGCAAAACCTCATTGGACCGGATTCCCCCGAGTCTGCATGAGTGTTCCCATTTACTCCCCTTAATTTGTTATTCATCCCAGGTCTCTGCTGCCTTCAGTGATGGCAAGAAAAGCCACAGTAAGACTAAATACTCCCAGACGACTGTAACCACACACACACACACACGCACACACGATGTCATACAGTGCACACACTTACACACACACACACACACACACACACACACTAAACACGCAC
>JAXDDW010000013.1:6920000-6952500 GCA_034670385.1 Hoplostethus mediterraneus
CATCACAAATCCCCCCTCTCCTTTTCACCCTTTCTCCAAGCCACCGCTCCAGTGTGTGTGTGTGTGTGTGTGTGTGTGTGTGTGTGTGTGTGTGTGTGTGTGTGTGTGTGTTTGCACGTCATGGACAAGTGGCCTCGCTGTGTAATGACTCCTGCAGAGCTGCACCTCAGGTTGTCAGTAATGACAGGCTGGCCACTGAAATATGGACACCATTTCAAGCAGGCGACAGTCTCTCTCACTGCAACAATCCCCACAGATAGCATGCCTGGTTATGAGAGGAACATGTGAGAAGACCCCACCCCGTTCAATGACAACATAAAATCAGCCTGGAGAATTTAGCTTTGAGGAATATACCATCACAGAAACACGGGGAGGCCCGCAGAGCCGCTGCAACGATGCGGTTCAACGCTCATCTCCGTTTGTCCGCCATGAAGATCACATTCAGCCAGATACTTAAATCCTTTTTCACTCACACCCGCTCACATACACACCCAGGCATTTGTCTGAGTGCTGCAGAGACATGGGGGGGAAGAGAGAGAGAGAGAGAGAGAGAGAGAGAGAGAGAAAGTGGGCCATGCAGAGGCAGAGGCAGAGGCACACAGGGAGGGGGGACAACTCAACACCTCAGCACAACAAACCGCCGCAACAAGAACAGCACAAGGGAATCAGCCGGGAAAAGACTCCGTGTTCCTCTGCAGCGCTGTCGGGCCTTTAGCTGTCTCCTTTCATATGAACCAAACTCTGCTCTCTTTAAGTCCATCATCACGCGGACCACTCAGATCACTCAGATTATTCATTTCAGGTTACAGCCTTTCCTTTCAGACTTTACAACACAGCCCCTTATTGACTGATATAGTAGGTAAAGTCGGTAAAAGGAGGAAAACTGCCTCAACTAAATGCATAGGACAGTTATTATGAGCTGAATCTGAGTACACTAGTTTCAAACACTATACAGTCAAACTTCATCAACAGAAAGTGCAAGGAAAAACAAACACATGAATCACTCAGAGGAAAACAAAACTTGAGCTTTGCAATGATTGATGAAAGCATCATGCTCATCACCAAAGTGTTGGCAAAAATCAAGAAAAACAAGAATCTCATGAACGATCACTTTAAAAAAAACTCTGCATGCAAAACGTACTTCAGACAATAAACATAATCAGGCGGGATCTCGGGGAGGTCATTCATCTGACTCTGTTTTTAAAGAGCACCGAGTTTATTTGGAGCATTTGCATTCACAGTAATGCTGACTGGGTGAACCTCACTCTCTCTAGAATTTGAGCTCTATATCCTATTTCGTCCTAACAGGATTGAGCTCCAGCACAGAGGCGCTCTATTCACAGCTAAACTTCATGACGTTGCATCGGGGGATTAGCCCTCCGCTGACCAGCTATTGCAAAGCGCAGTGCCCGGGACCTGCGCAGAGACGTCGACTGCACCGGGGCAGCGGTGTGGTGGGGGGAAAAAACACAGAGCAGCGTTCTACTTTTTCACGCATCGCTCCGGCTTGGCACCGTCTCTGACACCGCCTGTAAACAATTAAGCGTCAGAAAGTGCAAACCTGAGTCGAGCAGGAGTCGGTGTGTGTGTGTGTGTGTGTGTGTGTGTGTGTGTGTTTACTTTTGTTTCGAAGAGACGTTTGGCGGTTGCTTCAACAAGAACATTTTTTATTGCACAATTGAATCAATGTATTGGTAAGCAGTTGAGGCAGGTTGCTACATCGCAGCAGTTCCCCATATAAAGGCAAGTTTGTGTGTGTGTGTGTGTGTGTGTGTGTGTGTGTGTGTGTGTATGTGTGTGTGTGTGTGTGTGTGTACACTCATTTACTGGTTGGGGTACTTCAGTCTGAATTAATCTCTGCAGCAGGGGCGAATCAGGGTCAGTTGGAGCTCACTGCCCCAAAAACACTCTCTCCATATATGGCTCTATGTGTGTGTGTGTGTGTGTGTGTGTGTGTGTGTGTGTGTGTGTGTGTGTGTGCTGGGGGGGAGGGGGGGGTTTGTCTCTCCCTGCAATGCAGTTGCACTCAATGAAGCCTTTAGCAAATCTTTCAAATCCTTGGAAAGTAAAAACTAGAACGGAGGACCCTCTAGTCATTGAAGGGAGTCGATCAAAAGAAACTACTTCTCCCAGAATACCCGGAGCTAAAGGTGTGACGAGGGGGAGGATGAGTGAGAGGAAGGCTCGCCGGGGGAGAGACGCTCGCCGAGAAACCAGACAGTTCTTTCCTCTCCTCCATCACCTCACCCTCTCCCTCTCCCTCTCCCTCCCCTCTCCACCCGCCTAACATGTTTCTGTGGAGGAGACTGCGCGGTAGCCGAGGAACTAGGGGTGGGCGATTATCGTGTTTATAATCAGAATCGCGATTTAATTATGTAATCGTGGCAAATTTTCAAAATCGTTGATTTCGATTGTTATTTAGGCTACAAGAACGAGGAACGTCTAGAAGCGCCAGTTAGCAAAGCAACCGGTGTGTGTGTGTGTGTGTGTGTGTGTGTGCGCATCAGACGTAACATCACTTTCCCGTGAATGAACGGGCCAAATACTTTCCCCAATACTGCGTTCATGAACTGTCCCCTTAAAAAATACTATGTGGTATTCAGTCACGTCCCTCCGCCCCGTCCAGTAACGCTGTGTTCAGACAAGTTTGGACCGTTCATTTTTTTGGAGCCGCGAGCGAATGTGTCAAGCCGGGCAGGAAGTCAGACACAGGAACGGCATAGAGCATCCGGTCAATTTCAAAATAAAACACATTTCAAAATAAAACAAAACAAATCGTTCATTAATCGTAATCGAGGTAAAAGTTTGAAATAATCGCGATATTGATTTTTAATCATATCGCCCACCCCTACTAGGAACACCCTCCGCACACAGTGAACACGGCCTTTATGCTGCTCAAACACACACACACACACACACACACACACACACACACACACACACAAACACACACACCCATTGTTTTGCTTTCACACACATAACTGCCTACTTAGCAAGCACCTCATAGCACCCGCATGACTGTCCCTACAGCTCAAATGTCACCATCACATGGGTCATAACAGGCACCTTCACAGTCTGCTGATCACCCTCTCAGCTGAGGAGGTGCTAACAGCTAACAGCTAACAGCTAACAGCGCTGTGCTCCTCCCGGCCGCAGCCTGACCGACACCAGGACAGACTGCTGACATACCACTGGATGAGCTGCACCCTGACTAGCCTAGGATGAGCTATGAGCGGGGTCACGTAGGGTTCAATCCCCCCCCGGACACCAAGCATCCACCCCGCTGAAGTGTCCTTGAGCAAGACACTGAATCTCTACCTTCTGCGGGGGCGCTGCTCTGTAGCTCACCCTGTGTGTTTTGGCCCTCCCAGTGGAGTTGGGAAAGTGATAGGACAAATTTCTCCTTCAGGGAGCAACAGAGTATGAGAGACAAACTCCTCCTGACATCCCCATGGAAGAGCCTAGGGCTAAGCCTGACTGCTCTGAGCTAGGCCTGACTATCAGCCTGTCTGCCGTTTGACGCCATCAGAGCCTGCTGTCTTGTGACACATGACACAAGAAAAGCTATTTGTCTTCAGGAATGGACAGCACTGATACCACTCCTGTCCTAGAATGGAACAGGGTGTGTGTGTGTGTGTGTGTGTGTGTGTCAGAGACGAGGACGTGTCGGGAGTCAGTGCAACACAATAGAGTGCTGCAGTGTGGGCGGCCACACCCTTTCCTCCCAGCTCCCCTCCATGGCCTCCTCTCCGGCCCCTCAAAGCTGCCTCAACAAGATTGGAAAAGGAAAAAAAAAAAAAAGGGACAGAGGAGGGAGAAGAGAGGAGGTCGAGGCAGAACCACCAGGAATGAAAGCTCTGATATTACAAAAAGACTGGAGGAAGAGAGAATGAAAAACAAGATGGAGAGGAAAGGAAGAAAAAAAAACAAGACACAAGACGAGTGAGAGGGAAAGTGATTGCTCTGACAGATTCACAGCTCCGGTCGTGGAAAAATGACAACGCGGGGAGCTGAGAGAAAGAGAGAGAACGACAGAGTGGGCAAAAAAATAAAGGAGATGGGGGGGGAGGAGGAGAAACAAAACGGGGGACATAAAAATGGTCTAACGGGGAGAGAGATAAATTCTGGGTGGAATCTAGCGGGAGGGGAGAGGGAGAAAAGGCGACGCTGCGTGCAGCATTGTGTTCTGCAATGTGTTGTTGAATTATTGATACTGCTTCAGAGCTGAAGGGTGAGAAGAGAGAGAGAGAGCACTTTCACATGACACACACACACACACACACACACACAAGGCTGTCAGGCGATGGCAAATAGATGTACGAGTGGGCAACAATCTGTCACCTCAACAGCGTTGGTGAGATCATGAGTGGCTCCCCGGGGGGGGGGGGGGGGGCGTATGTGGCCAGCAGGGAACAGCAGGGGTCAAGGGTCACACACACACACACACACACACACACACCTGTCCTACTGGACACACCACAGAGCACTAACCTGCCTCAGCGCTCTCACACACAGGCTCACATCAAGACGATGACAGGTCAGACACAAGCTACGGCCTGCGACGAGGTAATCAGTCGTGTTTGTTGTTGTTCTACAAGTCTTCTCCTAGTTGAAGGACTACAAAGAGCTTTCTTCTCCCTCGCCTTTATTCCTCCCTCCCTCTGCTTTTCTCTCCCTGCCCGGCTCCCTTTCTTATCCGCAGAGGAAGCCTGTTTGATCTCGCCGAGTCCTGCTGTTCTGACTGTCCGGCTCCCAGACATGCAGCCTACACTCCTCTCTCTCTCTCTCTCTCTCTCTCTCTCACACACACACTGACTCCCTCCCTTTCTTTCTACGCTCCCACTTCTCCCTCACCGAAGAAACACAGACTCTTGCTGGAAATCAAGACGGCGTCCTCCCTCTCGCACCAAAAGACAACAAAATAATTCATGAATTCAAAATGGGCCTTGTCGCTGCAGAAGCCGAGGCCAGCGGTACTGGGTGTGTGTGTGTGTGTGTGTGTGTGTGTGTGTGTGTGTGTGTGTGGAACCACGTGGAATGTAAGCTATGACATAGTGATGTATTACAGCCGGAGGACAGTGGCCGTCATTGTCATCTGCAGCGAGAGCGTGGACACAATGGAGCGAGATACAGCCAGGGACCTGACGCACACGTATACTGCACGCTTCCACCAGCCGGGCTCTACGGGACCCGCTGGAAACACGGGCCGTGGAATGGCACGCGGCATCAACGTGATGTGATGTGTGGAGAGACAATAGCTGCCTTAATGCATTGTGAAAACATCACCGCTCCAAAACCCCGTCGGTGTGTTTTTCTTACAGGTTTTTTTTTTTCTTTTTTTTTTCCTGGAATTGAAAGTTTGCGTTTCCTCTTTACGCGTTGAGAAAGTTGTGTGACCCCGGCGCCCAGGAAACCCGTTCAAAACTAGAACGCGTGAGAAAAATCTGTCCCGCTTTATCTCGGTTCCTTTAATATCGGCTTGAGATTTTCACAAGCGATGACAGATGGAGCCGTAGATGTGTGAAAGACGAGAGAGGGGACACAGTCATTCATGAAAAGGCTTGGTGGCTCAAGAGCCAGCAGTGGGAATCCACCACTCCAGACTGGGAATCTCTCTCCTCCACATTCCTCCGAGGGGATACCACCAGCACATGACAAGAGCCCCACTCACACTCAGCCACTTAGCCTACTGCCACCCACTGCAACCTTTACACACAGAGAATGCCTGTGTGTGTGTGTGTGTGTGTGTGTGTGTGTGTGTGTGTGTGTGTGTCCTCAGAAAGAAAAGGAGAGGGGGATGGGGGGGGTGGGCAGGAAAAGAAAGGAGAGAAAAGGAGTGATGGGCGGCAGCAGAACATGCTTGTGTCAAGCGGGTATGCCATGATTGTGATGAAGTGATTGATGGGAAGATGCTTTGTGCTGGAGGGCATCCTCCTCGTCAACTTCACCCCCGACACCAGGGGCTCGTCTTCTTCTTCTTCTTCTTCTTCTTTCGGTTGGTCTTACTCAACTTCCAGCTCGGCATAGGTCGAGGCAGAACAGTGGTCTTTACAAAGTGGCAGAGAGCGAGTAGAATCTATAAGGAATGCACCTTTCAGCTCTCGACACAACCCCGTCCTGCACGGGCCACTGCACAACAGGAATGTGTGTGTGTGTGTGTGTGTGTGTGTGTGTGTGTGTGTATGTATGAGGGAGGGATGTTCCCATTTCCACTCTGTTTGAAGCACATGGACTGAGTCGGAATGTGGAGAGAGAGAGAGAGAGAGAGAGGAGGGGGAAAGGGGAGAGGCAAAGGGGGGTAATCTGAGAGGGCTATCCCACCGTGCAGCTCAGCACATGGTCTACACATTCTGCCGTCGGCCTGGCGGAGAGGCAGAACTGACAAAAGCCATTTCACTCTCAGTCTCAGACGTGGACAGAAGCTCGCGGAACGGAGGAAACGAAAGCGATCGAACCCGCTCCCTACCCGTTGTGCTGGAGCGTGACAAGCTCTGATATGTACGTCCACGGTACAGAGCACAGCCCCGGGACGCGCTTAAACATGCATGAGGCAAGAGCACATGTACCTCTCTCACACACACACACACACACACGCACACCATTCCCCCTGGCCACAGTGAGAAGGAAAAGAGTTTGCTAACAGGCGCCTGCAGAGCACTAAGATAAATATCAAGCCTCAGGTATGTGCTGCTGCCTCCAAACGGTCTCAACACAATAACTGCTACAGCAAGACCGCATTCTGAGGGTGGGTTCATCAACACGCACGAGCAGCAACATGTCTGATCACACACACACACACACACACACCCTCCAACACCTTCTGACATGAACCTATCTGTGGGATATTTGTATTGCTCTTGAACTTAACTGTGTGTGTGTGTCTGTTGGTGACCTCTACATCTACTTCCTGCTCCTAAGTAACCAGTCAGCAGTCACTTCAATAACTCCCAGCTCAGGTTAACATCTTAGCGGGACACAAACCCAGCCACCACTCACACGGCTAACATGCTATTTAAGTGATTGTGTGCATGTGTGCTTGTGTGTGTGTGTGTGTGTGTGTGCGTGCACGTGTGTAGTTAGGGTACATCTGGTTTGAGTGAGAGGTGAGGGGATACCAGGGGCCCCATGCAGGGGACGAAGGGCTAACTCTCCCCCTTGCTGAGGGGCTCCTTCAGTCTCCATTCGCTTACATTCTCCTGCACGTTTTCCCTTATTAGGGACCCAAAGGCATTTTACCTGATGCTCTTGTCCAGAGGGACATACACTGAGGGCCTCAGAAGAATAAAATCATCAACATTACAAGCTGACTGGACTATACTATGACCACAGAATGGTCCTGAAAGGTCCAGATAAAGAAATGAAATAAGGAGCTAAGGAGAGAGATAAAAGGGGATGCAAGGAAGCAAATATATGAGGATATGATTGACTGGAGAGAGAGGGGGTTCAGAGGTACTTCCTGAAGATGTGATTCATCAGCCTCCATCATGAGACGGGGAGTGGCTGCTGCTCTGAGAGGAGTGGGAAGATACAGTGTGAGTATTATTTCTCATTACCGTCCATGATAAGAGAGCATGTGTGATGACAGTGGAGAGAAAACTACAACTTCTGCTACTACAAGTTCAAAGTAAAGCCAAGACTCAAGAACTCCCTTAGAGACGACACACACACACACACACACACACACACACACACACACACACACACACACACACACACACACACACACACAACACACACGCAGCAGCAAACCCTGAGTGGCAGCGGGAGAAACCTCCTCCAGAGCAGCTTTGATGATGGGACTAAAATAGCAGAGATTCTCTCATTGGTGCATCCAAACAGCAACAAGGGGGAAGAACACTGTGTCCTCACACACATTCATACCGAAGAACACATATTAGCCGACCACTCCACAGAGAGAGACGGGGATAGAGAGAGAGTGGTGTACGTGTGTGTGTGTGTGTCAAAGTGATGCAGATTCAGCTGAGAAGTGGTGATGAATGGCTTCATTAAAACAGCATTAGCAGAGGTATGAACCCAGGATGGTGTGCCAGTGCACAGCGACTGCTCTCTTCCAACACACACACACACACACAAACACACAAACACACAAACACACATACATACACACACACACACACAAAATGTTGTCTTTGATACAAACACATCTCCCGACACACTTTCGCACTCATTTATGTTTGTTTGATGTTGATGCAAGTTCAAGATGCAACCACAAGCTTCCATAAACATCAAGCTTAACGCAAGCGAGGCCAAATTATTTAGAAAGAATAACAGCAACAACTTGGAGTTTAGTTTTTTTATCATAATGAAACACTCCAGTGCACCCTACATCCCACACACACACACACACACACACACACACACACACACACACACACACACACATACACACGACCTAGCACCCCACAGCCTGAGGGAGATGAGGAAACAGCAGTGACACCATGGAGAGAGAGAGAGGGATGAGAAGGAGTCAGGGAGGAGGCAGAGGAGAGTGGGTTACAAAAACAGGAATGCAGATAGCGGCCCAAAAGCTAAAACACCTAGCTTCTAAGGTTCAAAACAGAATGTGATCTAAGTGTGTGTGTGTGTGTGGGGGGGGGGGGGGGTAGGTAACCTGATTAGCCAGCCAGGCCCTACAGGAGAGACACATCTACATTATTCTGTCTCCCTCTCCTCTTTACAAACCCAGAAAAATGGGGGCAATTCAGTAACCCTGGCAACCGGTCTGCCTGCCTGCAGAGAAGCCGCTGATGGAGGAGGGGGGGGGGGGGGGCGGGGACGAGAGAGAGAGAGAGAGAGAGAGAGAGAGAGAGAGAGAGACACTAGTCGTGGCTTCTTCCCTCCTTCATACCTCTCAAATATTCTCCTCTATTCAGGTCTCCACTTCCATGTTTCCCAGATCCCCTCCTCCCTCCTCCTCCTCCTGCTGCTCCTTTCCTCTTCCTAGCCCCCCCCCCCCAAAAAAAGAAGAAAAAAACCCTCTTTCCTCTTTTGCCTCTTTCTTTCTCCTCCTGCTCTCCGGCCACGTATGAGGGCTGTTCAAACACAACCTGTTTCCTCTGATGTCCCCCGGGAGCGTTATCCAACCTTTCTACTGCTGTGTTTTCTCGCTCTCTTCTCTCTCCTGTTTATTTACAGCTGGACGTCTGTTCTCCTATTGATTGTTTTATAGAGGATATGAGTGGGCTTTGTCTCTGCCCTGCCTAGCTTTATATAGACCCCTCTATCCTCACACACACACACACACACACACACACACACACACACACACACACACACACACACACACACACACACACACACACACACACACACACACACACACACACACACACACACACACACACACACACACACACACACACACACACACGCTGGATGTGAGTCACTTACTGTGTAGACACACACATGCACACACACACACACACACACACACACACAAAGGCTGTGTGGTCACACATGTTGAAATCATAAAGTGGTGATTATTGGGCTAAACTGCCTGAGGAGGCGTGTCTAAACCTAATGTGTCCGATTTCATCACAACTGACAAACATCACTAGAGAGAGAGAGAGAAAGAGAGAAATGAAAGAGAGAGAGAGAAAGAAAGAGAGAAAGAGTTTGAGTTGAAGACTAGTGGTTTTGACAATGGTCTCATTGTTCATCTGACATAGCCTGAGAGAAAGAAAAAGAAAGACTGAAAAAGAGGGAGAGCGAATAGGGGATGGAGAGAAAGAGTGAGGGGGCCGGCCAGCCAGCTCGCTTTTCACATTCTTACACACTCTCACAGGTCGCTCTGCTGTTGCTGTGTGTCACAAAGAAGGCAGACACTTGAATGAGGCTCCAGAGGTGGTGGTGCAGAGGTCATGACCTCTATACCAAGCCTGGGCTCAGGGCGCGCACACACACACACACACACACACACACACACACACACACACACACACACACACACACACACACACACACACACACACACACACACACACACACACACACACACACACACACACACACACACACACACACACACACACACACACACACACACCAACTGTCTAGGTGGAATGCTACGGTTGACATTATGCAAAAATCCCACAACAGGTAATAACAAAGGCTACAACACTGGAGGGCTCTGTGTGTGTGTGTGTGTGTGTGTGTGTGTGTGTGTGTGTGTGTGTGTGTTTTGCATGAATAAAGATGACATCTCAACTTCACTCTGTGTCAAAATGTCAGTGAAAGAGGCAATCCTTTGACTGGGCATCTATTAAACAAGTAACACACACACACACACACACACACACACACACACACACACACACACACACACACACACACACACACACTTCTACATCAAAGCGGCAGCACCTGACTGGAGGGAGGGGAGGTATGAGCCAATCCCAACATGCCTCTGTGTTGAGGGCCTACTGAAGGGGGCGGCGGCTAAAGCGTTAGGATTAACCAACCAGAGCAGACGGAACATCTGTTGCCCAATCAGAGGCTCCGGAACATCTGGCACCAATGAACAACAGTCGTCTAAAAGCTGACCTCTGACCTTACCCACTTGGCTCCACCGGCTGTCTGCTTCTCTACGCTGGCTGTCTCTCTCTCTCTCTCTCTCTCTCTTTCACCATTTCTTCAGCCGTCTCTATTCCCGCCCGTCTATTCATCTCTCTCCGTGTCTGCCGTGAATGACCAGCTTGTCCCGGCCGCTGATTGGCTGGCTGGTGCCATAGGCCTGTACCGGTTCCCCTGCATATCATGTTGCTAGAAGCTATGGTTATCATAGCACACATTCTTCTCTTTATCTGGATCTACAACGTAGGGCGGTAAGCAGAAAGGGATGAGAGATCTCAATCCAAACCACAATAACACACTCGCTGATTGTGTGTGTGTGTGTGTGTGTGTGTGTGTGTGTGTGTGTGTGTGTGTGTGTGTGCGTGCGTGCGCAGTGAAGGAGGCCAACTCAGCACTTAGGGCGTTTATATATTTGGCAGTGTGTGTTCCTCTCAGGTGCAGCGCTGTAATAAATCGCCCCGTTGAATATTGAAGCGCGAGGAAGCAGACAGATCGAAGGGAACGGGGAATCGATGCGAGCGTTTTCAGCCGTGTCATGGATGGTGCTGACACAGCGACCGCTACTACATGCACACACACACACACACACACACCAGTGTAGTGTGCACAGTGGAACACCCTGCCTGGAACATACTGTTCTAGTGTGACTGATCAAAAGAAAAAGAGGATTTTCTTCCTTGAAAAACCCTCTGCCATCATCTGCTGCTGCATCAATCCCTCTCCTCTTGGTTTTCTATCTCTATTTCTATCTATTCTACTGTGTGTGTGTGTGTGTGTGTGTGTGTGTGTGTTTTGTGAGAGGCAACGCGAGTTCAGAAAGTGCACTTGATTCCTTTGCCTAGGCATTAAGCCCCAAACAGGAAGCGCCACACACACACTCCCTGTGCGATCTGTGTGTGTTCCAGCCTGACTCCTGATCCACGGCTTTACACAAACATCCTTCCTGACTGATTATTTTAAGCACCGTCAGCGTTTTCTATTCAACACGCATTACACACAAATGTACACACACACACACACACACACACACACACACACACACCGTTCTTTCCAACTCTACCTACGCACTCAGACACAGACACATCCACACACACACACTTGTGCTATAGCGGGTAAACAGTTACATTCAGCGTTGAGTGATTGAGCTGTGGTCACTGCACTACTGCAATCACTGAGTCAATCAATACAGTCCAGCCCTAATTGACTAGGGGTCGTTAAAATGATCACACACACACACACACACACACACACACACACACACACACACACACAGAATAATTGAGCGTGGGTCATCAGAGATTGTATTTAAGTGGACAACAGGAGATTAGTTGGAAAGACGTCTTCCCACAGCCTCTCACATGCACACCGAATTCTCTCAGGATTATCATGGCCGGTGTTTGTTTATCAGAAGGCAACTGCAGCCGAGGGGTCGGTGTTACAAAAACAATCACTCTACCTCCATCCTCCTTCAGCTCCCTCGTTCTCTCGCTCGCTACCGACAGGGTCCCATTTGATAGGAAATTAACAGCAGCACACAAGCCCGCCGCCTCCCTCCCATCCATATCAGAGGACCCCTCTACGACCTTCCCGCTCCCCATCCTCCTCCTGATCAAATATACATCAATGAAGCACAACACGCCCCCACAAACACAAATATTCAGCCCATGCATAACGCCACACACACACACACACACACACACGGACACACACACACACCACACAAGAAACCTCTTGCTGTGTGTCAGCTCCTCTTCTATTGTGTGCTCGTGAAAGCAGCCATTTATCCTAAATCATATGTTTCTCTGGCTGCCTTGTAAACACACAGCCTAGTCATGCACACGCAGGCAAACACACACTCAGTTAACAGCCACAGGCATGCATCCCTCTTCAGCCAAACATATAAATCATCATCGCATCTGCATTGCCGTCTGGGTTCCCTGGCCAGTCCGGACCAGGCCTTGGTGATAGTGGACGGGGACTGTGCACATCAGTATGGAGACACACTCTGGCAGACACCGTAAACACGCCGTAATCAATACTATTTATCAGTAGCAACACTGGGACTCATTTACACTGGGAGGCATTTATCAACGTTTCCAGATGTGTAAAACGTTGAGAGATGCTGAAGTGCCGGGCCAAGACGTCCTTGAAAATTGAAACATATGCCAAATGTTTTTAAAGACTCAGTACTGCATAATTTTCCACTAAGATGTTTTTCATTGCGTGTATTTAAAGAGCTTCCCGTATAAATACTACAGCGGGCTCGCTGATTGCTAAACGAGGAGCGCTGATTGCTGCTAGACGCGCGTCGCCTAGATAGAAGGGCGTGTCGTCTGATGCGTCGACACAAGATGTGTTAATTAGGACATAAGTTGTGTTAAAACGCATTTCCGTGAACGTGCGCTGTGTTGAAAAGTGACATGAGTGTGTGTTGTCCCAAAGAAGACACACCAAATGGGTGCTCTGTAGACCGTGAACGCTAGGTGACAGAGCTCGTTGCTTAATCCCGTTTCAGCGCCGTATAACCATTTGCATCTGGGCTGGAGCATTCCTGTCCCTCTTTTACACACTCTCACACACTCACACTCACACTCACACACACACACACACACACACACACACACACACACACACACACACACTCTTCCTGAGCAGCAGGAACATTCCTTGCAGCAGCCAGGATCTCATATTAAAATATCAGCCGTACTCTGCCTGTGTGGAATTCCCAGGCTTAGAAATGGATGGTGGTGTTTAAGCTTTGGTGGGCTATGCTAGCGTGTGTGTATGTGTGTGTGTGTGTGTACACATTCTTCAGCCCCTATGCCACCAGGTGATAGTGCCAATTGACATGGCCATAACCCATTTTATCGCCCATAACCCATTTTACCTGCGTGCACAGTCTCAGGCTGCAGAGCTGTATGAATATAAGCTATGCAGGCTAACATCCATCTTCCCGGACAGGCTCTATGGTTGCAGTGTCTAGTGAAGCATACTGCTGTTAGCCAGCGCTCAGTTAGAGCATAGAGATAGGAGTCTGATTCACCAGCTAGCTGGTGTCCTATCCCTTGATAAAGGGCTCTAGTAAACACACCAGACTGTAACAGCCTAGTGGGCTGATCTAAAAGATTAGACGAGAAACTCACACGTTAGTGCGCACGAGAGCTATGACCTGTAGCTGCTTCATGCATGTTGACACCCCCCATTAGAGAATCTCTAACTACAATGTACAGGGTAATGACAGACTGTCTGAGTCTCCAGGAGCAGGCAGACTGCTAGGATTGTCACAGCAGACACACAGCATCTGATGGACACACACACACACACACACACACACACACACACACACACACACACACACACACACACACACACACACACACACACACACACACACACACACACACACACACACACACACACACACACACACACACACACACACACACACACACACACACACACACACACACACACACACACAGTTACGTGGAGGCACAGGTTGAACTTTTCATCGGTGCACTCCAGATAGGGAAGATGGTATGTGGAAGAGGGTGTGGAACAGAGTTGTGCACCAGGGAGCAGTGAAGTGTCTCTGACAGGAGGAATCGATGCAGAGGGTCGATGGACAAACATTAAGTCCATAGCCTGACAAACACGGCAGACAGCCCGCACAATGCAGCACAGACACACAGCCTTCACGCAGCCTGCCAAGCACAAACAGCTAGCTACTGGGACATTGGGACAAAGACGCTAATGTCACTATGGTGACAGCCACAGGGGTTTGCAGATGGACAGGTAAACACGAGGAGCGGGTTTAGAGAGAAATAAGTGGTAGTTAGTGAGCTGAGCCGGGGCAGCCTGGATTACCGTGACAGGACTACCACTGGCCAGAGTGATACCTCAGCCCCTGACACTATAGAGATGTTTGACTGTGACAACATATGGAGATGTATGATAACACCGTTTCTCCAAAAAAACCCTGTTCTCGCACCGACTGGGACTGATGCCACTCTCTCCAAGACACCGACAGGTGACGGCGGGGCTCGAGGAGAACAGGGGGGCCAGAGACGACGGTAGTGGAAACAAGGCTAGGAAGAGAGGATCGGTGTCCTGCTCTCACATGGACATGAGGGGAAGCGGAAGGAGATAGTCCGTCTTATCTGGTCATCTAATCACCGCAGGAGAAGTGGAGGCGCGCCGTTCACCAGGAGGGCAATATCCCATCCTCTCTCTTCCCGCTTCCCCAACACAGCTCCCCGTCTTAACCCCATTACCACCACCACACCTACACCGGATCTGATAAGCCACTGCACTGACCCTGTGCAGCTGAATGTCGCGGGGCCTGACGACACAACATACAGCCAATAAACAGTTAACAGCTAAACACCCCCTGCTACAAACCTTGAATCTGCTCTCTCCCTCTCTCTCTCTCTCTCTCTCTCTCTCTCTCTCTCTCTCTCTCTCTCTTGCCCACCCCTGCTGCACTCCCATATCCTTGATCACCGGTTCAGGCAACACCAATGAACCGTATAGTCACTAGAGAACCCCAGCCCAAAAAAAAAGTGATCATTTGATTGCAATCAGCGTTTAACCCATGCATGCATCTTGCACACACACGCACACACACACACACACACACACACACACTATGTTCAATAAGCTGCTCGGAACGGCAGCACACACCAGCACACAGGAGAAAGGGAGAAAACGCCCTGCCTTGTTCCATGTCAAAACCCCAGCCCTCCGGGTACACAGCCTCCACATACACGCACCACCGTCACGTTATACATTTGTTTATATTTATACACAAAAAAAATACGCCGCAAAACAGATTTTAAAACACGTTTCCTGTCTTTGTTAGCCATATGCGTGTTGCTTTAACGGCGACTGATCAAACACGCTTGATGACACACTGATCATGATGTTTTAAAAAAATCACCAAATCGTTTGGTCTGTCACCGCCGTATGGTGACAATTTCACATTCGCAGTTGGTTGATCAAACACAAAAGGTAAGCGACGCGTTAGAAATAGTCATGTAAGCCTAATTGGAGAGGCGAGGATATAGAAAAGCATGCAATCAGACAAGAGGGGGGAAACACAATATGTAACAAAGCGCTGGTTATGGCTAGGTCGCTGGTGTGATAGAACAGCAATGATCTGTTTTAACAACCTGAAAAGCAAGAAAAGTTATACCTTTAACTTGAGTTTCATATTCGGCCACTATCTCCTTGTCCTTTCGGAATTTGGCCGGAGACGTCATGGCTGAGTTTGGAGATCAAACCACTTGCCCTCGCAGAAAAAAGTCAATTTTGTATCAATGAATCAATGAATCAGTCAGTCGCAGAGGCAAAAAATACAACTCTGTATCTGATTTAGAAAACGAGAGCCCGGTGAAAGATCGCAGCCTCTCAGTCTGCCCGCGGATCAGTATTGTCTCCCTGCCTCTGTTCACTCAGGGCGCATTGTGAGTTTGGCGCTGCTGCTGCTGTACGTTTCCATCCGTGTGGCTCCGTCGTGCCTCGCCGCCTCCTCAAAACCGGTTATGTTGCAAACAACGTCAAGAGAAAGGAGATTCATCCCCCTCTAAAACCGAAACCAGCGATAACTTGTCACTCAGCACTCCTACAACTTTTGGTCTCAGTCAGTGACCGTGAGCTGCATGTCCGCTTGTCCGATGTGCTGCTCTTCCCCCTATGGTGAGAGGAGGGACGGGGTGTGGGGGGGGTGGGGGGTCTGGCTGCTCAGGCCAATGCGCAGGGCAGGCATGGATGCTCTCATGCATGAACTGTATTCATTTGGGAACATAAACCATTAACTGCATGTAACAGGTCCAGCAGATCTTGGACTAGGACGTGCAGTTGGCAACCATAATGAGGCAAACGCCAATAGAAACAAAACTGAATTATATTTTCAGGAAAGCACTGATTGGTGTCTTTTCACTTAAGATCCTATCCTCAGTTTGATGCTACGGGGATGATGTATAGGCCTATCAATTTACCTCAGCGTAAAAGGGTTCAGGTGGCTTTACCTTCCACTACATCCCTGTCTACAGTTAAATCACTTCAGGAATTTACAATAGTAGCTACAGTATCACCATCTAAGGTGACAAGTTGTCACCGGATCCTTTTGATATTTTAAGGGAAATGTCTGTGTGCACACTGGATGTGCTGAGGATTTAACTCATGGCATAAAAGAGTGATAGCACACTGATAGAAGAAAACAGCAAAGTAGCACCAGCGTTTCTTGGGTTTACCCCCAAACGGCTGTCTGAAAAAGCCCAAAGCTAATCTTTAGCCTGTTAGCTATCATTTCCAACACTATTCTCTCTGAAGTTAATGTTTGATGCAATTAAAATGAGTTAACATTGGCTTCTATTTAAATAATAACACACTTTACTAGGGAAAAAAAACGTTTTTTTCATTTAAGTTCTATACTATTCTCGCATAAACCTCCCTCCCTTTTTCTTTTCCAACTTTTCAGACCCAAAAACGTAGCTCCGCCTAATTTTATAGGACAAGGGGTATTTTTCCCACACCACGATTGGTCAAACAGGGTTTGAATGACATACACGCAAACAAATAGGTTTTCAGGACCGTTGAACGTGGGCTAATCAATTCTTATTTTTAACTAATCATATTTAGACTTTGTGATGAAGTCGTCCAATGGCAGCAGGTATTGTAGAGTACATCCAATCAGAGTTAGTTATGGGGTCGTTTAAAGAAAGTTTCAGGAAGTGTTTTTAAATACCAGGAAGTTGTAAACAACAAAGCTGACAGCTATATAGCTGTTAGCTTCATTTTGACTGGATCCAAAGCCAGTCGTTTAAAAATAGACTCGTTAATCGCCACCGTTGTTTGCTTATTAAAAAGACAACTTACCAAAGGCTTTCTTATTAGAGACGGTACCACGAAAACCGACTTTGTTCGCCCGTTTCTCTGACAACCTTTGCTGCCTTCCGTTATTTCGACAGGAAAAGGCTAGCACAAGGACATATCAGCTAGCGTTAACGTTTGCCAAGTTGAACGTTGAATAGATTATTATTCTGAATTGGACGGATACCAGCGAAGGGAGCAAAGTTGATAGTGCCCGAGCCTCGTTGCTTTGCACGTTTCTATAGTCGGATTGGCTGTCTGAGGCTCACAAACATTGAGCAGAGAGTGAGAGACCGTCCATTTTAGTAAGACAGCCATGTCTACTTCTAATGCTAATTTCAAAAACAAGTGTGTGACTCAAGTGAACTGCATATTCTGTGATAGTCTACTTTGCACGAGAGGCATGAAAGCAGTGCTTCTTGCAGATACAGAGATTGAGCTTTATTCGACCGACATACCACCCAACAGGTAAGTGCAACCTAGCTAGCTAATGCTCCTAGCCATTGTTTGTTTTGATCTGCTGTTGTTGCTGGCCACACTGCAGCCTTAAATTATCTGATTGTTGACATGAGTGACAGCACGTAAGACACTCCAACTGTGATTTAATATGCTATATTTTATTAACATGTATTGGTTTTTATAATTTCATGGCCGTGTTTCTTTCTCATTACACGCACCCCCCCCACCCCCTCTCCCAAGAACTGTTGACTTTGTGGCCAGCTGCTACTCTACTGAAAGCTGCAAATGCAAACTGAGAGACATTGCCTGTCTCAAGTGGTATGTAGAGCCCTTTCATACCCTCCAGGCTTTGTTTTGGTTGGACCATCTGCTAATCCAAGATGCTAATAAAGAGCCTGGCTAGGCAAATTGGCACAAACAAGGAGCCCTAAACACATTTTTGTTTTCATAGGATGGACCTGCAGTTTATTTTAAAATCCTGTCAGTTCATTAATTTCCAATACAAACCTTTGGTGCTACAGTTAGGTCTTTGTGGAACCTCTTTTGTATCCCCAGGCCTTTGTTGTTGTACACAGACAAAAACATCTGTTAGATAATAGACACCCACTAGTGGAGTTAGCACTTTTCACAGGTGCTCCCAATAAATGCTGACACATTTTTTCTCCTT
Organism: Hoplostethus mediterraneus; assembly: GCA_034670385.1. Taxonomy (NCBI): domain Eukaryota; kingdom Metazoa; phylum Chordata; class Actinopteri; order Trachichthyiformes; family Trachichthyidae; genus Hoplostethus; species Hoplostethus mediterraneus. The sequence continues at coordinate 6,938,593 of JAXDDW010000013.1, forward strand.
TGTTGTCCCCCCTCCCCTCAGTGGTAATGTTGTGGGCTATCATGTCGTGGCCCCATGTAAACCCTGCCTACTGTCCTGTAACAATGGCCACTTCTGGATGTTTAATAGCGATGCTGTGTCCACTCTCAACAGACTGGATGCTACAGGTCAGTGTAAGCTCCCATTGTTGAAATTTTGTTTGTCAAACTTTTTTGAAAAGCTATTGTCAGCCTGTCTCCATTGTCTCTTCAGGTCTGAATCTGCTGCTGTGGGGAGATCTTCCCGAGTTGGATGACAGTGAGAATGAGGAATCGGAAAGCCTGTCAGAGGAGGAGTGTATTAGGTAGACGGGAAGATGGACAACAAGGAGAGAGACCTGGAAGGCCAACATCTGAAGGTGGAACTAGAGTGGACAAACTCTTGCTTGAGGACAGAGCGCAGTAGGAGAGAAAAAGAGAGGCCTTAACCTGTGATCATGCCTTTTCCCACCATTTTTCACTGTTTAAAGCACAGACATACACTCTCACACACACTCTTTTCTGTCTTTTTATCTTTTTTGTCTTTGTGTGGGCTATCATAAGACATTTGGCTGTGGTACACTGAATATAATAGAAAAGTAGACTCCTTATTCTAGTGCATTCATCAGTCTCCACTAAGCTCATGATTTTGATGGCCTCATGAGTTGTCGTGCATGTGGGATGACAGACAAGAAAATAAGTCCAGTTTTCTCATGAGGTGACCACATTTCACCTATCTCTCCTTTTTAATGGCAGTAATCTATCTATGGGTATGCTGTAATGTTGCTGCAAACAGCAAGCACCTATTGACAACCATATTTTAAAGGCATATATTCTCTCTGTGTAGCTGGGTGCTGACTGAACGGTTGTGTGCTTTTTGAATCCTGTGTATTAGAGAAATAGCACAGTTATTGATTGATGATATTAATGAGTTGCTTGCATTTAAGGGCATATTTAACATAGCTTACTAGCTGAGGTTCTATCAAAGATGCATTTTGATATTCTAATACACTGTCTGTTGCAAACCAGACAGTCACAGTATGTGTTTGGCACCCAGAAGAATGACTGTAGCAGTATCTGATACTAACATGCAAACACAAATTTGTAGAGCAGTTCAGTTAAAAGCCCTGCTTTCGTTTTTGCTAAGAACCTATGACTCAATAACATAGTCATAATTTGCCAGATTGATAGCGTTGGAGGAAGGCTAAAATGGAAATGAGTAAAGGTGCAATTCTGGCAATAGGCAAAACTCAATGATTCTTCACTGTGGATCACTCAGCAGAATTACCAATACAGGACTTGCACATGAACTCCAGGGTTGATGTTCTGTTTCTGTGACCGCACTGTTCAGTTTTATGTAGCAGCATCATTGTAGCACCTGAAGGAAAAAACACTCCAGTGGAACATGGAACTCCTGGACTGGCAAATCTTCTGAACCAGATGGGTATAGACTTAAGTCACCTATGCATCTTGGCCAGTTTTCAGTATAGCATTTAAAACTGGCATTTTTCAAAAGTATCTGCTGGGCGGAGGCTGGCTGAAACCGTGTATTTCATTACTCTTTGACTAATGGTTTATGAAGTAAGGCTTTCAGTATAACTTCCCCTTTGTAGGCCCATAAACCGCTAATCCCTGAGTATTGTATTGGGCTTGCTGGTAGTGTGGTTTCTGATGATGAGCTACTGTTAAACTGTGGAGTTGGGTTTGGTGTGTTCGTTGGAAATCACCAACTGACCTATCATCCTCAACCTTTTTGTGCCTGTTGTCCCCTTCAAGATCCTCCAGTTACAGGGGGCTTTACTGTTGAGGCAGCAGAGGGAGTTAGACAACTAAAATATGTCCTTTTTGTGGAAGTGCAATCATCAGCTCCTATTGCTTTACTGACGAGTTCTGCCAAAACTCTCGTCCTATCTTAAAGTAGCATTGTTTCTGTGAGCAATGAGAAAAGTTTTGCGTGTATTGTTGGCAAATGTTGCTGAAGAAGCTAACATAGAATGTTAGCACACTTGTATTGAAGGACAAAGATAAAGGAAGTAGGTCTTTCACCTGTAATTGGCCTCTATGTTGATATCCGTGCTATAGCCTATCGTGAAAGAATCCACTTAGTGGAAGGGAAACTTTGACAAAAACTCCAAATCATTTCCAGGTTTTTACATCCTTCACTTATAACTGACAGTCTGCTAGACTTGCACACCAAATACAAATGTACTCTCTCTCCTCTTTGTGTTACATTATGTGATCAACTTGTATGCATCACTTAAGGATACAATTTAAGTAATACATCAGCTGCATATTTATTAAATCCACACACCAAATATCTGTAACCACTTAATTTACTTTTTGTTTACAATCTTTGTTTACAAATGCATTGTTTTTTTTATTGTGTATAGCACAATACATAAGTACTATACGTATAGTACTTATGTTTTTGTTCATCTATTTGATATTTCATTTGCGATGTAGTGCTTTGTTTTGTATGTTAAAGATTGGATGTGTACAGTTTTACCTCATGAGGGTATCACTCGCCAGCTTCCTCTGGCTAGGACAATTATCAAAAGATAATCAACAAGAATATTTAAATGGCTGTTTCTGATGTGAATATGATTAACTTGCCCTGCTGAAAAATGTATATTTTGGAATTGCACTGAAACTGCATTGGTAGTTTGAAAAAAATGATTTGTTGTTTTTTATGCTTGTGTAAATTAATAAACTTTTTTTTTTCCAAAATATGTTAACTCCATTGCAATTCTGTTGATATCTGTTGAAAATCTGTACACTCACAACTTGTACTAGGGACCATTTTGGGGGAAGTTCCAGCACATATCATTGTACATATCACAGAGGAACAAAATATCCATTATGTCAATGAAGAAAAAACACAATCCCAGTTCCATAGACTGATAATTTTACTGATGTGCAATCCCCTACTGTACTCTAGATTCCATGTGCAATTTTCTCATTAACTGAAGTCTCTGATGTCTCTTTTTTTTCTCTCTTTTATACTGTCAAACAACAGATGCCAAGTTTGATTATGTATTTATCAGAGATTGACTCTCACCCTTTAAATTGGCAACGTCTGTCATTCGATAGAGCATTTTTGTCATTTTTTTCAAACAAGTATATCAGTCATCAGAATGACAAAAACATAAATAATCTCACTGGAGAGAAGCATTGATGCTCTAAATCCCATTATGATGCTATACAGTATGTTTACTAGTGGCAATACACATACAGTGTGTGTGTAGTCCTGGAAATGAGTGGTGATTAAACATTAAGGATAAAGAACGTGGGTAATCATTTTGCCAATAATGTCACAAAGCATTGCAACTGCTGCCAACACTGTGTGTGTGTGTGTGTGTGTGTGTGTGTGTGTGTGTGTGTGTGTGTGTGTGTGTGTGTTAACTGAACACAGTGTTACTGTGTGTTCATAGAGAGAGAGGAGGCAGCCATCCGGATGTCATGACACTGCAGTCTGAAGCCCTCTGGCAGTGTCCAGATCTCAGTGACAGTCAGCGTTGCATATGAGTGTGTGTCTGTGTGTGTATATGTGTGTATGTGTGTGCTCAAGGTTAATTGTTTGTCATCAATATCAAGTATCTAAATTGCTTTACTGGCAAGAGGAGAGGAGAGCAGTTGGCAGTCGTTTCTGGCCAGACAGAGAGCCCTGAGTGGAGATACAGCTACAGTATTGCGGTGGACCTATTTAGAGGCTGTATGTGTGTGTGTGCATCTGTTTCTGCTGGGGGAGTGTGAGTGTGGTGTTATTTTGAGTCGGGTCATTTCATTTATACAACATTCCACTAAAAAAGACTGTCAGTCAACCTGAATGAGGGATGAGCAGGTCCTTGTAGGGGCAGCACTTCTGTGGATGCACTGGAAATTCATGAGAGGGAAGTGTAGATGGGAGACAGCAGTGAAGCCAAAAGCAACTACAACACGGAAAATTCCTTGGACATATAATGCATATAATAATTCTTATTATGTTATTATATTCTTATATTGCAAAACGTGTTCTTGCCAAACAGAAATGTTTCCTGGCCTGTGGTTGTGTGCTTTGTGTTGTTTTGAGAACGGTGCGCTTGTGAACCAAGAAGACCAGACCACTTTTAGAATGACCTGACTGTAGTGGATCTGCTTCTCTGGCATTCAGCCGTTGTTGGGACATGCACAGGGCAATTTAGGTAGTAATAGCAAAAAGTCAGCAGCAAATAGTTATGGCATGTCCTGTTTTCACATGCTTATGTAGACAGAGCATCCACCCAACTTACGAATCATGCCTATATAACATCACTTCAACTTCAATTCCAATTCTTGAACTGTATCAGTCTGTTCTTTTCTTATTCACTGAACCCACCTACTTGAGTGGTGCAGGATCTGGAAAGACAGTTATCTGGATGTGCTTTGAGGGCTTACTCCAGACTGTAGAGGCAATGGTAGGCTAGAGGTTAGTAGAGCGCTTGTGAAAATGCTGAGTGAATGGTGGTAAAAATGAATGACAATCTCTGCTCCCTCAACCAACTACTGTCAAGGTGCCCCTGAGCAAGGCACTTAAGTCCCAACTGCTCTAGTGGAGCTGCTCACTGCCCAACTGTAGAAGACTGTGGTTGTTCTGGCGTCCAGTATGTCAGTATGTGTGCCAGTACTGTGTGGATATGAAGCAGGGTGTTGCTGAATTAGAGAATGTATGCTCAGTGCTCACTTTCCCTAGACAAATAAAGGTTCAATTAAATCTCAAATACTGTCTTTCTGTCTCAGTGACAGCCAAGCTGGGTCATCAAACAGAAAATCGGCCTTCAAGAACAGCATGCTAATACATGCAATGCAATGGATCAAGTTGTGTCACGTCAACCAAGGGATTCAAACTGATAAAACAACACAGGGGAGCGTGATCAAGTGGCTTAGCGTGGCCTACTAAAGTGCATGACCTGTTGATGATAAATTAACTGCTATTTTCGCAGTGCACAACAGGACAACGTGCACATGCACAATACATGCACAGTATCTGTTCCTTAGTGTGGAGAGAGTCAAACTTTCACTCAATGATTTTCCGGTGTACAAATAATGGTAACACAAGTAGGAGACAAATAAGGAAATACAGAGCTCCATTTAGCGGCTTTATCTGTCGTGATGTCACAAATTTGCTTTCATTTTGAAAAAGTCACAAAGGTCAACATATTCAAACTACAGAAATATAACCCTGATTGGACCTTTTTTCTGTAATCTGCATTGCCTTTATTGATAATTCACAGTGAAGACAGCCAGGGAAGAGAGAGAGGGGGATGATGTGCGATAAGGGTCCCAGGCTGGATTCTAACCTATGATGTTGTGGTCACATGGTATGTGCCTTACCAAAATGCCTCTGACAAATTTTGCCTGTTTACAGTTATGTTATCAATAATGAGAGCAATGTGGTAAAAAACAGTACAGATAAATACAGATTGTCAGGCCACCTAACGTCAGAGGCTGAGGTTAACTTTGAGGTAGGCAGGAAACCAGGCAGACAGATATGGAGCTAATCTGGCAGGTGATTGTGTGAAGTGTGTGTTTAAAGCCTGGTCAATGTGTGTAAATGGTGTGTGTGTGTGGAGCATAGTAGCTAAGTGGGCAGGTGCAGTGCTAAACTGCCTGTTTTACATAAACAGCTGCCAGGTGATACATGACACACAGAGGTAATAAGGCTTCTTCCAGTTGAGAACAGCTAATTCAGTGGGCCTGTAGTATATATGGGCTACTTACATTAGTTTAGTATTGGTTTCAATATAGCACATATCACATGATGAGCTCAGGTGTGCCTTAACATTTTGCTTAATTATAAAACAAGGATTGAAGTTATTGGGTTAATATGGATAAAACTCAACATCAGGCGTCAGGCAGCTGCCCCCTCCTGACTATATGATGTGTCATATAACTTCATAAAACAATCAGTGATTTGGTGTGTCTTGGTCCTGCTGGTCCAGGATGTCATTAATCAGGTTAAACCCCAATCAATTGATTATTTGCTTTTCTTTGTTCTGAGAACTTCAATGCACTGTGTTTGGATTAGTCTGCTGTTGCCTATGACCTGAATGGAATAGGGCAGTCTTGATACTTATGCTGTTTAAAACTGTGGCACTACAATGATGATAACAATGATGATAACAATAATGATAATAATAATAATGATAACAATAATGATAACAATAATGATAACACTAATAATAATAATAATGATAACAATAATGATAATAATGATAACAATAATCACAACAATAATCATAACAATAACAATAATGATAATAATAATGATAACAATAATGATAATAATGATAATAATGATGATAACAATAACAATAATGATAACAATAACAATAACAATAATGATAATAATAATGATAACAATAATGATAACAATAATGATATAATAATGATAACAATAATGATAATAATGATAACAATAATGATAACCATAATAATAATGATAACAATAATGATAACAATAATGATATAATAATGATAACAATAATATAATAATGATAACAATAATGATAACAATAACAATAACAATAATGACAACAATAATGATAACAATAATGATAACAATAATGATAACAATAACAATAACAATAATGATAATTATGATAACAATAACAATAACAATAATGATAATTATGATAACAATAATGATAATAGTAATGATAACAATAACAATAATGATAATGATAATAATAATAACAATAACAATAATGATAATAATAATGATAACAATAATGATAACAACAATGCAATAATGTGCTCAGCTTCATTAATATTTAGGAGCTTGACTGCATGCCCACAGACTCATTATCTTTTCGAGCAAACTCAAACAGAGTATTAAGTAGAAGTAGTAGTAGTAGTAAAAGTAGTAGTAGAAGTAGAAGTAATTCGTCAATTATACGTCTGAGCTCTTGTTTATTGGCTCTTGTTTATTGGATACACTTATTTGTCTTAGCTCTTGTTTATTTGATTCTCTTATTTGTCTCATTTGTTTAAGATAATGTAGGTTGCTAACTTATTGCACTCTTACCTTAACACTAGTTCTGCTCTTAGTTGCTTGTTTAGGAAGGAAATGCACTTACGATTTCTGGTGACTAGTAGTTTTCTTGCCTACCTATGTTGAATGCACTTATTGTAAGTCGCTTTGGATAAAAGCGTCTGCTAAATGACTGTAATGTAATGACTGTAAAGTATTGGTTCAGAGTCATGTTCCATTATAGAAAAGAGTACTTGTTTTTAAAATGACTCAGGTAAAAGAGTAGCTCACTTAATCAAAAATACTCAAGTAAGCAATTACTTCTGAGCAAAAACACCATCACAAATCTTGCAAATTAATGGATTACACATTTTGGTTTGGACCTTGCAAATTATAAAGCCCCCAAATTTGTGAATCCTTCATAATTAGCTCATATCAACATAGCTATAACGTCCAGAGTTACTATTTAACTGTAATTGTCAACTAAAAGTAGGAGAAAATCCTTAAAATCTATCATGTACATTACCTCCTGCTGCCTAGGGGAGTACCTGGCTTGACTGAGGTATCTGAGGTTTCCCTCCATGGTGCACTCACAAGGCCAGATCACACTGGCGCTCTCTGCTGGACGTGATATACAATTACACAAGCGTGAGGCAAAACACTATCCATACCTGCTCTTTCATATGGACTAACTGCCAATTTAAGGTAGGACCTCTGTTCCCATTGAGCACATTCTTTTATCAGTCACACAAACATAAAATGTGCTTGACACTAAAGATACCCTACATAGATACCCTACGTTTAGGCTTCATGTTTGACTGCACAAAAAGTATGTTTACTTGGCCTAAGTGGCAGCAAATTGAATAGTGATATTGGAAATGTAGTTAAGTCATGAATGAAAAGTGTTACTTTGAATATATTTGAAATGACTATATAATGACTGAACAGCAAGCTGCAGTGTGCTAAAAATAGGAAATTGACGTACATTGTGTCTATTCCTTGACCTGTCTGATGTCATGGCACATAAAGCATTACCAAAAATATGAGCTCTATAAAATTCATCCATCCATGTGCACAGTACACTGCCGAAGCATTCACGCATTGCATAAGCACATAAGCGGAGAATCGATTTGGCGACTTCCACATTACACCAAACTCAATCTTAATTGTGGCGATATGAATTTCATAACACTGCCACTACCAGTAACACATGCTGACTGTCATTTTTAAATTTATTTTCTGTTGTGTATCTTCTGACCATATCTGGGTATTAAGTGTGCCACCCTTTACATAGGATAATCAGGGGCTATTCTGTAACCCTACTGGTCTCTGATGTCATACACACAGCTCGTACTGGTTCCTGTTGCTACGGTGGTGATAAATTGTGGAGAAATATGTTATTATGTTCTGTATGTGATATTGGAATGTATGTGGTTAGATAATAGGACTTAACCTACTTCAACCTTTTATTTGCTGTAATTCAGGCAACAGTGATATTGGTAGAATTCAGGTTGTCATGGTTACACAGGACCAAAACCCCAGAAAACCACAAAGTCTTTGTGGTTTTCTGGGATTTTGGTTCTGTGTTCTAGAAGGTTGGAATCAATTGAGCGCTGAAACAGAAGAACTGAAACCTTTCAATGCTCTGAAGAGTTGAAATAAGTCAGCTGTGAATTTCTGCTGTCTGTTTTGTTCATGTCCTCTCTGTCAAATAGAAAGCGAATTTTGACTCAACAGCAACATCATTGTTTTTCCTGTGCTGTAGTCAGTGTTAGGGAAGCTACTAGTATAGTTTTACAATCTACCAGAATGGGAGAAAGAAATATAGCAAAAGCTACCCAAAAAAGAAATACAATTATGTTAACTTAAGTTATATAGTTCAAATTAATCAGATCTACATCTGAAATGTCATATAATACAAAATCACATGCCTGAAAAAATAGGATTGACTAGGATGTTAACAAAAATGGTATTTTATTTGAAATAAAGTGCATTGGTAATGCAACAGTCCAACTTAGCAAATCTTAGGATAAAACCTTTTTCTATTATAGTAAGAACAGAAGAGAATAGTTGCGGTAGTTAACTATGCCTCAAAATGACATCAAAGTAATCAAATTACAAAAACACTATACAAACTGGAATTTAGTTGAACTACCACCATGATGAGTCACTAGTGTTGGATGAGGTCCTAGTGAAAAGCAGTCGGCTGGGGACAGAGGAGTGGAGGAGGAGGTGTGAGAGTGATGTGACGATGAGGTGGCTGCTCACCTTGAGCCTGCAAAGGGGAGAGGAGAAGAGAAGGGAAGAGCTACACAGAATAAGAAAGACGAAAAGACAGGAGGAAGAGGAGAGACGAGAGATATGACTCGCTTGATAGCATAACATCCAGAACTTGACTTTACAGATGAAGAATGGCAGAATAAGTTGCCAAACCCATCTGGGGAGCAGACGAAGATCTACAAATGGAACTAAAGTTAATCCAGAATTGGTACAATTTCCTGAGACTCGGAATGGGATCATGACAGGCCGAATCCTTCTTGGGAGCTGGAGGCAATTACAGAAATGGAACTGCAATGACATTTGTCACGGAAATTGAAAATGCAGCAGATTGGGCTGTTGGTGGTCGCAAAAAAAACATTACCAATGAATTTGGAAGTGAAGAATTCCCAAGAGTTGATGAAATATTAAACTTTATGGAGGAAAACTACTTGTTTTGGGAAGAATATGTGTTCAGTGTTGATTGTCTGAGAGATGATATCCAAAACCAAGAGGGACAGGGGTGAGAGAGGTGCCCTCTGCCAAAGTGATTTGGACACTGATATTAGTGATGATGATTGGGCAGACATTGCTGATTGCTCAACAGATGAAACAACAGAAATGATGGGAGAGGAAAACTGGAATATGGAGATGGAAGATGAATTTGAGTCGCAGACTTGAAGAGAAAAGACATTCACAAGATACAAGACAAGATACAAGACACGATACAAGACACGATACAAGACGAGACACAAAGTCAAGAGGGAGACAACAATCTGGAAAAGAGAAAGGGGAAGAGAGAGGCACATGAATCAAGGTCTAAAGCCAGCACCCACCATCTGCAGGACACTGCTAGCTTGTGTTTGGGGTTATGCAAGGATGGCCTGCTCCAGATGTCAGACTGGAGACCAGAGGGTGCTGGTAGTGGCTTTGGAGAACCAGGAAGGGAGTACTTGTTCCTCTGCTCTGGGATAGACCCCAGTGCCCCAGGGTGGAGATTTAGACTTTGTTCTGTCAAAGAGTGCTGTATGTAGGAAATGTAAAACTGAGGTCTTAGGAGATATAAAACTAACATAGGAGATATAAAATGTACCTCCTCTTTAGGATGATAGAGGACTTGGGAGGTCTTATCCTAAGACAACAGGACACTAGCCTCCCTGGGTTGTTGGCTAAATCCCCAAACAAGCCTTTATTCCATCCTGGTCAATCTATCACAGCCTACTTGTTTGGTAGAGCCCTCGTCACTCCACTAGAATAGTTGATGTACTGTATGGCTGTTTTCTGGCAAAACAGCCAGAATGTGGATAAAGAATAAGATGTACACATGATGCCGAAATAATTTTAGAATGATAAAAATATTTAAAAAAAAGAAAAACTGGTGAAGATTGTAAGGATGGGCAGAAATGGGTAGAAATGATGTGAAAAGCCCATTATTGTGATTGCTCCTCCAGCTACATCACCCTATATGAGGCTACCACTTCAGATCAGTTTGTATCAAATGGTCATTAAATCAATTATTACTCTCTCAATAACCTCTCACATATATGCTTATTGTTACTTTGAGACTAATACAAATTTACTGGATTGAGAGAATCCCAATGTAATGTGAAATCAGATTGTATGCATCGTATGCATTACAGATATCTCACCTATAGCCTTGCAGGAGAAAAAGGACACAGCTGAAAAACTGGTATGCCTTATAAAGAAAAGCACCAGAGGTCAGTAGTAAGAAATATCAATTGGTAAGAAACATCTTCAAAATTGAGAGATGACATTTCCATAAAACACCCAATCATATTGCTCCTCTCTGTTGTTTTTGTTTGAGCTGTCTATGTTGTGCATGTTTACCATACTCAAAAATGGAAAAATAATAACAAATAATGCTAAAATAAATTAATAAAAGCTCAACTGATTTATTATTGTAGTGTTTGATGTTGTGAAATAAAATACCTTTAAATTAATCTAATCTATCAGCAATAATGAAAGTAAGGCAGAACAGAAATACCATGTAATGGTAAAATACCATAATAATACAAATATACATACATATATATAATAATAATAACACTATAGGCTTGAAGCCAAAAGGACAACAGCTGCCTTATTAAGGCCCAATCAGCAAACTTCAGAAACCTATTGGACTCCCAACAAACAAATTCACAACTGGCTACCAGTATCATGAAATGAGACCAGTACAATGTTATAATTGCATGTAGGTTTATTGAAAGAAGATACAGCACATATAAGACAGCATTTCCTCAGACTTTGTTCTGAAGGGCATCGATCACAGTCAAAAGCATTTTGTCTTATTCACACTAGATGGCGCAATAATACCATTTATGGATGGTACCATCCGCTCCGTGTGTGATTGGTGGTACAGCCAGGTTTAAATGAATCTACTAGCATTAAGAATAACCCAGTCAGTCATAGTTTGTCTTCACTGATTGCCATCCAGGAGCAGATAAACATTCCAGCAACAACAACAATAATAACTAATAACTAATAATTATAACTCCAATAATACTAATACTAATAATAACAATAATACTAATAATAATATCAGCAGTAATATTACTACTAATAATAGTAATCATAATACTAACACTATAAATCAATAAATAAAAAGTCAAACGCTATGTCACCTTTGACAATATACTGTGTTGGTGTAGAAGCATCTAGTTCCTTTGTGTTGGTCAGTAAAATCATTATTTCACTCAGTATACAAGCTCAGTTTATCTTATATGCTCTGGCCATATTAAAAGATTGAATTAACACACCAGTCCACAAAGCACATTTTGTATTGAAATACTCCTGGTAGGCGTTATTATGCCTACCTTAGATGGAGTGGGTTGCCATCAAAATAAAGGTCACCTTGATCATCAAAGGGAACCGTTTATTTTACATGAAATCTAAGGAGGTTAATAAAAGCTCTGTAGTCCGTGATGGTCATCTTTTAATAATAGGCCTTATAGGCTAGCGGCCCTGAGAATTCATTGCAAAGATCTTTTTTGCTATGGGTTTGGAGGGCAAATGGTAATAAATGCTTTTTTATTCACTTTAATCAGGAAAAAAAGAAAACCTTTTATGAGGCAGGAAAGCCAGGCTGCTTGAATTCTTAAATAATTTAACTGAATTAATTTTATATGTAATATGATCACTTAAACACGAATAACAACAAATCCTTTAGGAACCAACGAGCCCTTAAGCTTGAAAACATTAACTTTATAATTTAGGAATGATAAAAAACAATTGCTTTGCGTTGCGTAGTCTGGGAATACATAGAATTGCAGGTGCCATATGCAATAGTGCAGGTTTTCAACAACAGGCCTGCCTACTAGCCAGCACTATACTCAGAGGCAAGCCGCATTGGGCTTTTGTTAAAGTGCCCAAGATAACACAAAGAAAACTTCAAACGGGCTACTTATTGTGTTCTACTCTTCTGGGCAAGCTGATTACTGTTCAGGATAAAAGTTGTTCCTATACAGTAAACTAATGCGGAGAATCAGAGAGCGCTAATTAAGTCATGGGGGATCTGAGGCGGTCGGCTCGGATGTGTTCCCCAACGCCCAGACCACGGGGGTTTAGTGGGAACTTTACTGCCAAACAGCTTTCAGCATCAAACGTGTTTATTGTCAGCTGGATGTCCGGTAGAGGCATGAACCACTGGATCTGCAAAGCCACCTGGGAACAGAAGCAGAAGCTGGAGCTTCATAGCCTAAGAAATGATGGGTTTGTCTCCTCCCCCCTTTTCTTTCCGCTATCTCACTGCTCCTAGCAGAGCTGGCAAACTTGCTCCAAATGCCATGTTGAGAAAATACATTCATATCAATTTATATGAAACCACCAAATGTGTTCAAGTGTTCTTGGCCATGACTACTGACGGTGACCTCGATGCCACCTTTCATAAAAGGATTAGGTTAAATAGTGTATTTCTATCAGGAGAATAGTCTGAGCCAAACAAAATAACATTTAAATCTAGTTTAATATCATGAAATTTCATTTCAGGCGTCAACGCAATAAAAACTAGAACATTTGAAAGGGTGTAGACTTTTGATATCCACTGTAAATTCAGACGTAATGTCACACGGTGAACCCATGTGCCTAACATACAGTGTTTTAAATTTGATTTGGTGAAAATGTTCTGAACAATATTTATGGGGAAATGTAGTAGTAGTAGTAGATCACCCAATATCAGCAGCCCTGAGGCAGGAAGCACCTTTGTCTGTTCCACGACCTCTGCAGGGATTGAAGAGACTGAACTTGTAAAATTGCGTGTGTGTGTGTATTTGTGTGTGTGTGTGTGTGTGTGTGTGCACTATGAGCCTGAAGGAAGCTGCCTTGTGACTGGGTGTGTGAGCGTGTGAGGTGTGTGAGGTGTGTGGTGTGTGTGTGTGTGTGTGTGTGTGATCTACTGATCGTGTCTGTGCATTAGTATATGGCTCATGAATATGCAACAACTGGTACGATGTCATGGTCAGTGACACGTGAGAGCACAAACACACACAGAGGGAAGTGCTTGGTCCGGTCCTCTCTTTCTTCCATTTATTTTCATGCTGCTAGATTTGTAAGTTGTCCTTGTATGGGCCTGGCCTTTATCTGCTTTTATATTGCCAGCATGCCTCAGTCTTTTATGTTGCTACACCATCGCTCTGCTTTTCTTTTACCTCC